>NC_069441.1:16429911-16464911 GCF_026875155.1 Cherax quadricarinatus
CCTTTGGTCCGTGGGGAGGGGTATTGGGAGGGTCCTTTGGTCCATGTGGAGGGGTATGGGGAGGGTCCTTTCGTCCACGGGGAGTGGGGTGAGGATAGGGAGAGGGGAGGTAGTTGCGGTGACATTCTCTAGTGTTGGGGATGACTACAAATGAGGGGTGGTGGGGAGGAGAGAGTTGGGGGAAGAGGTGAGGGAAGACAGGAGGGGGTGGGGGGAGGGGTAGGAAGAGGGGTGATAATGAGGTGGACATGGAGGGGGGGTTTGGGGTTGACCCTGCAACATACCTACCTGTACCGCCTTGTACCTCTCTGAACCGCCCTGTACCTTTCTGTACTGCATTGTACCTCTCTGTGTCACCCTGCACCTCTCTGTACCGCCCTGTACTTCCCTGTACTGCAGTGTACCTGTCTGTACCACACTGTATCTTTCTGTACCTCTCTGTACCGCCCTGTACTACTCTAAACCGCCCTGTACCTTTCTGTACCGCATTGTACCTCTCTGTGCCACCCTGCACCTTCCTGTACCGCCCTATACTTCTCTGTACCGCAGTGTATCTCTCTGTACCGCACTGTATCTTTCTATACCGCCCTGTACCTCTCCGTATCGTCCTGTACTTCTCTGTACCCCCTTGTACCTCTCTATACCGTCCTATACCTCTCTGTACCGCCCTGTACGTCTCTGTACCGACCTGCACCTCTCTGTACCGCAATGTACCTCTCTGTACCGCAATGTACTCTGTACAGCTGTGTACTTCTCTGTACCTCTTTGTACCGCACTGTACTTCCCTGTACCGCACTGTACTTCTCTGTACCGTACCGAGAGTTGGTGCCGGTGACACAGACAGGTCACAAAAGTGTTCTCTGTCAAATCTTCCTATTGTAAGCTTTGTGGCTAAGTGGTACACTGGTAAACATAAAATGCGAAACAAATGGGTAATGAACATTATTTAGATATAATATTGGCTGAGAAAGATTGAGGTAAACGAGAAAGTTAAATAAAGTAGGCAAAAAAAAAAAAAGGCATACTAGAGAGAGAGAGAGAGAGAGAGAGAGAGAGAGAGGAGAGAGAGAGAGAGAGAGAGAGAGAGAGAGAGAGAGAGAGAGAGAGAGAGAGAGAGAGAGAGAGAGAGAGAGAGAAACTGTAAAGAAACGGTAAACGATAGGAAGGCGTAAGTGAATCTCACATTAAGAAGAAAAGTCACAATACCGTGACTCGAACAATATACAACTAACCTATCGGTCCGACTTGGACCATTTACAAAGTCACCGTGACTTTGTAAATGGTCCAAGTCGGACCGATACGTCGTGTTGAGTCCTCTCTCCTATGTGCGGGTTTTCTGTGCATTAAACCTCTTATTCAAGAATGTTAAAAAGTAAACTAAATAAGAAACAAGAATCAACTAAGTCCGGAGGTCGTCTAATCTGAGGAGAAAATAATTTAGATACTGTACAAGGACAGCAAAGAAACAAAGACAGAATGAACACTTAAGTGTCCATTCTGCCTCTATGTCTTTGTTCTGTGAATTGTGTGTATTTTGTCTCTGACGTCCACTTAACACCAACCTTCAGAGAATGTTTACCCAATAGGTCACTTTAAATAAAATAGATCAACTCCCAACAACCATTGAAAATGAAGAATGAGAGAATTATCCAACATGTTGGAGTCTCTATTGAGAAAACGTTTCGCCACACAAGGGCTTCATCAGTGGGAAAAGGCTGAAGAACTGATTACCTCAAACTCCTCCTTTTCCACCGTTTTTTCTTTATTTTGGGACCAGACGAGATAACACTTTGGGTTTAACAATAATGTGTAAAAGAGCCAAGCTAATAATTCTGGACTCTAGAAGAAATTTTTCGAAATTAGGCTGTAGACCGGACAAAAAAATGGAAAACGCCCAGTAGTGAAACGATATGATTAAATTGATATGGAAAAACGTTTAAACTCACTGACATGACCTGTTATTAAAAAGAAAAACTTTTAAAAATTATCAGACACATATAGACGCGCTTTCTGAACAGCACGACTCTGGATATCAGATAAGCAGCAAGTCACATACTCTCCAAGGGAAAAAAATTGATGGACGAAATTAGTTTCCTAAATGAGCCAAGTCCCGTGACTCGGTTGGTAGCGAACTCAGCTCACATACTGAAGGGTCCGGGGGTTCGATCCCCGATATTGGGAATGTTTCACCTGATGTCCCTGTTCACCTAGTTGTAAAGTAGGTACCTGGATGTTAATAGACTGTTGTGGATGACATCCCGGGGGTGGTAGTATACCTAACATAGTGTTGTTAGGTAAGACACATATGCAACAGTTAGGTATCTTTATTTCGAAAAGTTTCGCCTACACAGTAGGCTTCTTCAGTCGAGTACCAAACAATTGGTAGAAGCAGAAGAGATGTGAAGACGATGGAATCAGTCCATCACCCCTGAAGACGAAGTTTTGAGGTGGTCAGTCCCTCAGTCTGGAGAAGAGCATTGTTCCACAGTTTGAAACAATAAGAAGCTGAAGTGACATTATGGAGCCTTATATACTGCCAGGAGGTGAGGTGTAGGCCGCTAGTTCTTTCTTCTACTAGTGTCCTACACCTCACCTCCTGACAGTTTATAAGGCTCCTTACTGTCAATTCAGCAAGATTGAGACCCGTGCCAGGACTACGGTCTTGGCGAACATTATACATACAATTCAGCTTCACATTGTTTCAGATTATGGAACAATGCTCTTCTCCGGACTGAGGGACTGACCACCTCAAAATTACGTCTTCAAGGGTGATGGACTGATTACATCGTCTTCACAACTCTTCTGCTTCTACCAACTTTTCTGTAATCGACTGAAGAAACCTACTGTTGCACATGTTTCGTACCTAACAATCTGTCGGTATTTTATACCATTTTAATGTCCATACCTAAGATAGTGTTGGGTTTTGAAATAAGCTGAGGTAAAATAACTCTCAGCTCGTATAACAAAGATGAGAAACATAGATTATATAGCATTATCAGGTACAAGAACGAACACTACTGGGAAGCAGGAAGGTTTCGTAATATTTCATATAAATCATCATATATATTCACCGCGTGAGGTCACACAGTGACTGGGAAATGGGCGTAAATCTTGTCTGTTCTAGGGCACTGCTAGCTCTTACTCCTTGGATCAACACTCCCTGGGGACCCACCTTAAAGGGTATGAAATATAAAGATGAGTGAATATCCAAATGGTTTACAATACCGACAGGTAGGTAAGACACATAGGCAACAGTTAGGCAACTTTATTCCGAAACGTTTCGCCTACACAACAGGCTTCTTCAGTCGAGTACAGAAAGTAGGCAGGAGCGGTAGAGATGTGAAGACGATGCAATCAGTCCATACCACGGGCGCAGATAGAACCCGCTATCCTAGAGTCATAAAACTTCAGACCGACGCGTTACCCACAGTGGCTAGCCCAGTGGCTAGCCCAGTGGCTAGCCCAGTGGCTAGCCCAGTGGCTAGCCCAGTGGCTAGCCCAGTGGCTAGCCCAGTGGCTAGCACAGTGGCTAGCCCAGTGGCTAGCCCAGTGGCTAGCCCAGTGGCTAGCCCAGTGGCTAGCCCAGTTGCTAGCCCAGTGGCTAGCCCAGTGGCTAGCCCAGTGGCTAGCACAGTGGCTAGCACAGTGGCTACCCAGTGGCTAGCCCAGTGGCTAGCCCAGTGGCTAGCACAGTGGCTAGCCCAGTGGCTAGCCCAGTGGCTAGCCCAGTGGCTAGCCCAGTGGCTAGCCCAGTGGCTAGCACAGTGGCTAGCCCAGTGGCTAGCCCAGTGGCTAGCCCAGTGGCTAGCGCAGTGGATAGCCCAGTGGCTAGCCCAGTGGCTAGCTCATCGATCTGGAGTTTTATGACACTCTGATCGCGGGTTCTATTCCCGCCCGTGGTATGGGTTATTTGCAATCGTGTCATTACGATTTCGTGAGTCACTATGTAATCAGTCTTCAAGGGTGATGGACTGATTACATCGTCTTCACATCTCTGCTCTTCCTGCCTACTTTCTGTACTCGACTGAAGAAACCTACTGTGTACGCGAAACGTTTGGGAATAAAGACACCTAACTATTGCATGAGTGTCTTACTTACCATAAAAATGAGTAAAGACAGTGGTATTAATATTATTTAGCTGTACTTATGAGAACACACGTGTCTTGACCTGACCTTCTCTCTCTACTTCCATTTCTCAGCTGTAACCTCACTTCCGGCTTTCACCATTTTCCGGTCTTGACTGGAAAATGGTCCAGGAAGAACTGATGAAGATAATAACAAAGAAATGGCGGAGCGCAATATAAGGCCTACTGGGCCCAGGCAGGTCCAATTTTCACCCACCTACCTATTATTCAACCTATTTTGAAACTCACTCAGAATTTTATCTCACAGTTAAACTGCTTTATCCTGATGGGCCATGACTGACTGATAATGGTCTAGCACGGACTAACAGACCATGACTGACTGATAATGGTCTAGCACGGACTAACAGACCATGACTGACTGATAATGGTCTAGCACGGACTAACAGACCATGACTGACTGATAATGGTCTAGCACGGACTAACAGACCATGACTGACTGATAATGGTCTAGCACGGACTAACAGACCATGACTGACTGATAATGGTCTAGCACGGACTAACAGACCATGACTGACTGATAATGGTCTAGCACGGACTAACAGACCATGACTGACTGATAATGGTCTAGCACGGACTAACAGACCATGACTGACTGATAATGGTCTAGCACGGACTAACAGACCATGACTGACTGATAATGGTCTAGCACGGACTAACAGACCATGACTGACTGATAATGGTCTAGCACGGACTAACAGACCATGACTGACTGATAATGGTCTAGCACGGACTAACAGACCATGACTGACTGATAATGGTCTAGCACGGACTAACAGACCATGACTGACTGATAATGGTCTAGCACGGACTAACAGACCATGACTGACTGATAATGGTCTAGCACGGACTAACAGACCATGACTGACTGATAATGGTCTAGCACGGACTAACAGACCATGACTGACTGATAATGGTCTAGCACGGACTAACAGACCATGACTGACTGATAATGGTCTAGCACGGACTAACAGACCATGACTGACTGATAATGGTCTAGCACGGACTAACAGACCATGACTGACTGATAATGGTCTAGCAAGCTACTATACAGACCATGACTGACTGATAATGGTCTAGCACGGGCTAATGGACCATGGCTGACTGATAATGGTCTAGCACGGACTAACAGACCATGACTGACTGATAATGGTCTAGCACGGACTAACAGACCATGACTGACTGATAATGGTCTAGCACGGACTAACAGACCACGAATGACTGATAATGGTATAGCACGGACTAACAGACAATGACTGACTGATAATGCCCTAGCATAGACTAATGGACCGTGACTGACTGATAATGCCCTAGCACGGACTAATGGATCATGACTAACTGTTAATGGTCTAGCACGGGCTAATGGACCATGACTGACTGATAATGGTCTAGCACGGGCTAATGGACCATGACTGACTGATAATGGTCTAGCACGGGCTAATGGACCATGGCTGACTGATAATGGAATAGCACGGACTAACAGACCATCACTGACTAATAATGGTCTAGCACGGACTAATGGACCATGACTGACTGATAATGGCCTAGCACGGATTAATGGGCCATGACCTACTGATAATGGCCTAGCACAGACTAACATACCATGACTAACTGATAATGGCCTAGCACGAACTAATAGACTATGATTGACTGATAATGGCCTAGCACGGACTAATGGACCATGACTGACCTAAAATGGTCTAGCCCAGACTAATGGACCATGACTGACTGATAATGGTCTAGCACAGACTAATAGACCATGACCGACTGAGAATGGCCTAGCACAGACTAATGGGCTATATCTGTCTGATAATGGCCTAGCACGGACTAACAGACCATGATTGAATGATAATGGCCTAACATGGACTAACAGACCATGGCTGACTGATAATGGTCTAGCATGGACTAATGGACCATGACTGACTAATAATGGCCTATCACGGACTAGTGGACCATGACTAACTGATAATGGTCTGGGACAGACTAATGGACCATGATTGCCTGATAATGGTCTATGATGGACAAACGGACCATGACTGACTGATAATGGTCTAGTGCAGACTAATGGACCATGACTGATTAATAATGGTCTAGCAACGACTAATGGACCATGACTGATTAATAATGGTCTAGCAACGACTAATGGACCATGACTGATTAATAATGGTCTAGCAACGACTAATGGACCATGACTGATTAATAATGGTCTAGCAACGACTAATGGACCATGACTGACTAATAATGGCCTAGTATGGACTAATATACCATGACTGACTGATAATGGTCTAGCGCGGACTTACCCAAAAAAAAAAAAATCTAAATTTTGATGAATGATTCAAAATCTCACATTGTTTGATAGAAAGAGATATAACAATCACATACAAGGAACAATCACATACAAGGAACAATCACATACAAGGAACAATCACATACAAGGAACAATTACATACAAGGAACAATCACATACAAGGAACAATTACATACAAGGAACAATCACATACAAGGAACAATCACATACAAGGAACAATCACATACAAGGAACAATCACATACAAGGAACAATCACATACAAGGAACAATCACATACAAGGAACAATTACATACAAGGAACAATCACATACAAGGAACAATCACATACAAGGAACAATCACATACAAGGAACAATTACATACAAGGAACAATCACATACAAGGAACAATTACATACAAGGAACAATCACATACAAGGAACAATCACATACAAGGAACAATCACATACAAGGAGCAATCACATACAAGGAACAATCACATACAAGGAACAATCACATACAAGGAACAATTACATACAAGGAACAATCACATACAAGGAACAATCACATACAAGGAACAATCACATACAAGGAACAATCACATACAAGGAACAATTACATACAAGGAACAATCACATACAAGGAACAATCACATACAAGGAACAATCACATACAAGGAACAATCACATACAAGGAACAATCACATACAAGGAACAATCACATACAAGGAACAATCACATACAAGGAACAATCACATACAAGGAACAATCACATACAAGGAACAATCACGTACAAGGAACAATCACATACAAGGAACAATCACATACAAGGAACAATCACGTACAAAGAACAATCACATACAAGGAACAATCACATAAAAGGAACAATCACATACAAGGAACAATCACATACAAGGAACAATCACATACAAGGAACAATCACATACAAGGAACAATCACATACAAGGAACAATCACATACAAGGAACAATCACATACAAGGAACAATCACATACAAGGAACAATCACATACAAGGAACAATCACATACAAGGAACAATCACATACAAGGAACAATCACATACAAGGAACAATCACATACAAGGAACAATCACGTACAAGGAACAATCACATACAAGGAACAATCACATACAAGGAACAATCACGTACAAGGAACAATCACATACAAGGAACAATCACATAAAAGGAACAATCACATACAAGGAACAATCACATACAAGGAACAATCACATACAAGGAACAATCACATAAAAGGAACAATCACATACAAGGAACAATCACGTACAAGGAACAATCACATACAAGGAACAATCACATACAAGGAACAATCACATACAAGGAACAATCACATACAAGGAACAATCATTCCTTCATTTAGGCTCCCTAGCCCATTGTCAGCCTCTATCTAGCCCTCTGTAGTCCCTCTCCTCCCTCCATCTAGCCCTCCCTAGCCCCTCTCCTCCCTCCATCTAGCCCTCCCTAGCTCCTCTCCTCCTCCACCTAGCCCTCCCTAGCCCCTCTCCTCCCTCCATCTAGCCCTCCCTAACCCCTCTCCTCCCTCCATCTAGCCCTCCCTAGCCCCTCTCCTCCTCCATCTAGCCCTCCCTAGCCCCTCTCCTCCCTCCATCAAGCCCTCCCTAGCCCCTCTCCTCCCTCCATCTAGCCCTCCCTAGCCCCTCTCCTCCCTCCATCTAGCCCTCCCTAGCCCCTCTCCTCCCTCCATCTTGCCCTCCCTAGCCCCTCTCCTCCCTCCATTTAGCCCTCCCTAGCCCCTCTCCTCCCTCCATCTAGCCCTCCTAGCCCCTCTCCTCCCCCATCTAGCCCTCCCTTAGTCCCTCTCCTCCCTCCATCTTGCCCTCCCTAGCCCCTCTCCTCCCTCCATTTAACCCTCCCTAGCCCTCTCCTCCCTCCATTTAGCCCTCCCTAGCCCCTCTCCTCCCTCCATTTAGCCCTCCCTAGCCCCCTCTCCTCCCTCCATTTAGCCCTCCCTAGCCCCTCTCCTCCCTCCATTTAGCCCTCCCTAGCCCCTCTCCTCCCTCCATTTAGCCCTCTCTCCTTTACCTCAGTCAAGACCCAGAATCTTATCACCTACTCTACTTATTTTCCTCCACCTCTCCACTTCCTTCCCTCATCCACTTCTTTCCCCGCCCATCCCCATGCCCCACGTCCCTCTCCTCCCCAGTCCCTAGCTGGGGATATCACCCCAGGGTATCTGGTTGCACCACCGCCATTGTATGCAGAGAGAGCGCGCCCGGGAGTGCACGCACGCACGCACGCGCAGAATGCGTGTTACCGAATATGTTGTGCGGAGGTCGTGTTGTTGTTGTTGTTGTTATTGTTGTTGTTGTTGTTATTGTTGTTATTGTTTGTTTTTTATTGTTTGTTGTTTTTTGTTGTTATTGTTGTTGTTGTTGTTATTGTGTATTTTTTTTATTGTTGTTGTTGTTGTTGTTGTTGTTATTGTTGTTGTTGTTGTTATTGTTGTTGTTGTTGTTGTTGTTGTTATTGTTGTTGTTGTTGTTTATTGTTGTTATTGTTGTTGTATTGTTTGTTGTTGTTGTATCTTTGTTATTGGTTGTTAGGATAGATTAGCTGACATTTAGTGAGAGGGCTTGTTGAGGGAGAGAGAGAGAGAGAGAGAGAGAGAGGGAGAGAAGAGAGAGGAGAGAGGGGAGGAGAGAGAGAGAGAGAGGAGAAGAGAAGAGAGAGGAGAGAGGAGAGAGAGAGAGAGGAGAGAGAGAGGAGAAAAAAAAAGGAAGGGAGAGAGAGAGAGAGAGAGAGAGAGAGAGGGAGAAGAGGGGGAGAGAGAGAGAGAGAGAGAGAGAGAGAGGATGGAGAGAGAGAAGAGGAGAGAGAGAGAGAGAGAGAGAGAGAGGAGAGAGAGAGAGAGAGAGAGAGAGAGAGAGAGAGAGAGAGAGAGTGAGGAGAGGAGAAGAGAGAGAGAGAGAGGAGAGAGAGAGAGAGAGAGAGAGAGAGAGGAGAGAGAGAGAGAGAGAGAGAGAGAGAGAGAGAGAGAGAGAGGAGAGAGAGAGAGAGAGAGAGAGAGAGAGAGTGAGAGAGAGAGAGAGAGAGGAGAGAGAGGGAGAAGAGAGAGAGAGAGAGGGAGAGAGAGAGAGAGATCCTTGAGACAATAATCTCAAGACAAATGACAGATTTCTTTGACTACCACTCACTACTTTGTGATCTCAATATGGCTTCAGGAAAGGTTACTCTGCTGCTGATCTGTTGTTAAACCTCTCCACTAAGTGGCACCAGTCACTGGATGAATCCAAAGTCAGCTGTGTGGTAGCACTGGACATTGCTGGCGCTTTCGACCGGGTGTGGCACCAGGGCCTCTAGCAAAACTTCAAGCACTGGGGAAATTTCAGGCTCTACGCTATGTCTCCTCAGTGATTACCTTCATGGTAGATCTCTAAGTGTAGTTTCTCAATGGAACGGAATCAGCAAGACATCCTATTGGGGCAAGCGTTCCACAAGGAAGTGTGCTGGGTCCACTGTTATGGAATGTCTACTTCAACGACCTTCTTCATCTCATCCCAGAATCACATGCATATGCAGACGACTGTACACTAACCTTCACTTACCCAAGAGAAGAAATGCCAGCTGCTCTAAGCTACATAAATTTACCAGCGGGAGAGTTTATATCCGTTTTGGGGGAAATAGAGGGCAAGTAACATTTGCACCTGGAAAAAAACGCAAATGATGTCGTCTCTGGGCACCATGAGGGTTTAATGCTTTTTTGCAGTAGAAAGGGATGAATGGGACGATTTTGGCACCTGGAAAAAGAAGTTGTTTACCCTTTGGGGTGAATTTGACTCCAAACAAACCAGGGAAAAACCCAAATGTTGTAAATCTTGCAAACAAGGCAGCCAGGAAGCTTCAGCACTTGCCGAAATTCAATCTGCTTGACGTGGGGTTGCAAGATCCTTTCGAGGCACAAGTACGCTCACACCTTGAGTTTGCCCAAACTTTTTGGTTTGCCTGCCCCCCTCTCATCTGCGACTGCTTGACGGGAGTGAGAACAGAGCAAGACGTCTCATCTCTCCCCTGGACCCACCCTGGATGGATTTTGCCCATTTCAGCAGACCCTTCAACATAGGAGGGGGGGGTGGGTGGCCTTACTGTTATGTACAAGGCCAAAAATTGTCAAAATCCCAAACCATTTGGGGAAAAAAATTCGGGGAAGCGCCGAAAAAAAAAGCTTTTATGCCAAAGACGGGCAAAAAGCAGAAAATTCACTCTGGCGTACCCTTCTCCAGAACATCACCCCAATTGAGATCATACATACCCAGGTTGATTTCGAGAGGGAAAACACATTCGTACAGCAAAATGCAACGAGAAAACGTCATTTGGGGAAAAAATAAAAAATTGCGGGCCCACAGTTGGCCCCAATTTTCATCCTTTTTCCCTACTTTTTTAATGTCTCATAAAAAATTTAAAAAATGTTTCAAATGAGCTGATGTAGGAAACCAGCTTTAGTTTTGTCAATAAAGTTGGAACCCTTTAAACCCGGGAAATAGCTTGTCAAAAACCTGGGGATCCTTAACCTTTTTAAAAACCATGTTTTAAAAAAAAAAAAAAAAAAAAAAAAAAAAAGAGAGAGAAAAGAGGGAGGGGAGGAGAGAAGGAGAGGAGGGGGGGGAGTGGAGAGAGAGAGGAGGGGTGAGGAGAGAGGAGAGGAGTGGGAGGGAAAAGTGAGAGAGAGGAGGAGGAGAGAGGGGGGGAATGGGGAGAGAGAAAAAAAAGGAGGGAGAAGAGGGGAGAGAGGGGAAAAGAAGGTTTGAGAGAGAGGGGAAAAAGGGGAAGGGGCCCGAGAGGGGGGTGAGGGGAGAGATTGAGAGGAGAGGGGAGAGAGAGAGAGAAAGAGAGGGGGAAGGGAGGAGTGGAGAGAGGGGGAGTGAAGGGAGAGCGAGAGAGGGGAGAGAGAAGAGGAGAAGAGGAGAGAGAGAGAAAAGAGAGGAGAGGAGAGGGGGAAGAGAGAAGAGAGAGAGAGACGAGGGGAAAAGGGGGAAAAAGAGGGGAGAGAGAGAGGGGGAGGAGAGAGGAGAGAGAGAAAGGGGAGAGAGAGGGAGAAGGAGAGAGGAAGAGAGAGGAGAGAGAGAGAGACGCATTTTTAAAACCCCAGGGCTTCATGCAAAAAAATGAAAGGACAGCCATATCAAAGCAAACTATCAAACGACCCCAATTTATATTCCTAAGGGTTTTTCCCCCAATTCATGTTTAACAAAGTGCTTTGTGGGGTGTATGTGTGTGTGTGTGTTTTGTGTGTTTTGTGTGTGTGTGTGTGTGTGTGTGGGGTGTGTGTGTGTGTGGGTGTGTGTGTGTGTGTTATGTGTGTGTTGTTTTGTGGGTGTGTGTGGTTTTTGTTGTGTGTGTTGTGTGTGTGTGTATGTGTGAGTGTATGTGTATGTGTGTGTGCGTGTGTGTATGTGTGTGTGTGTGTGTGTGTGGTTTTGTGTGTGGGGTTGTGTGGTGTGTGTGTGTGTATGTTTTGTGTGTTTGTGGGTTTTTTTAGGGTGTGTGTGTTGTGTGTGTATGTGTGTGTGTTTGTGTGTGTATATGGGGTGTGTGTGTGTGTGTGTGCGTGTGTGGGGTTGGTGTATGTGTGTGGGGTGGTATGTGTGTGTGTGTGTTTTGGTGTGTGTGTGTGTTGTGTATGTGTGTGTTTTGTGTGTGTGTGTGTATGTGTGGTGTGTGTGTGTGTGTATGTGTGAGTGTATGTGATTTGTGTTGTGCGTGTGTGTATTTTGTGTTTGTGTGTGTGTGTGTTTTGTGTATGTGTGTGTTTTTGTGTGGTGTGTGTATGTTTGTGTGTAATGTGTGTAGTTGTGTGTGTGGTGTGTTATGTGTGTGTGTGTGTTTTGTGTTGTGTGTGTGTATGTGTTTTGTGGGGTGTGTGTGGGGATGTGTGTGTGGTGTGTGTGTGTGTGTGTGTGTGTGTGTGTTGTGTGTATGTTGTGTTTGTGTATGTGTGTTGTGTTGTGTGTGTGTGTGGGTTTTGTGTGTGTGTGTTTTGTGTGTGTTTGTGTGTGTGTGTATTTTGGGGGTGTTATGTGTGTGTGTGTGTGTGTGTGTTTTGTGGTGTGTGTTGTGTGGGGTATGTGGAGTTATGTGAAATGGTGTGTGGGGTGTGTGTATGTTTTGTGTGTGTGTGTGTAGTGTGTGTGTGTATGTGTGTGTATGTGTGTGTGTGTGTGTGTTGTGTGAGTTTTTATGGGGTTGTGTTGTGTGTGTGTGTGTGTGTGTGTGTGTGGGTTTGTTGTGTTTTGTGTGTGGGTGTTTTTGTGTGTGTGGTGTGTGTGGGGTTTTGTGTTTGTGTGTGAGGGTAGGGGGTTTTGTGTGTTGTGTGTGTGTGTGTGTGTGTTGTGTGTGCTTTTGTGTGGTGTGTGTGTGTGTGGGGTGTTTTGTGTGTGTTGTTTTGTGTGTGGTGTGTGGTGTTTTGTGTGTGTTGTGTGTATTCTTTACATATGAAATGGTGTGCCTTAGAGTATTTTAAAATTAGTCTTAATTTTCTCCAAACCCCCATTATCTTTTTTTTCCCTTTTTAAAATTTTAAAATTTTTTTTGCCCTCCCTCTGGGAAAAAGGAGATACACCCTTCATAAAAATTTCAGTTCTCCTGTGTTTTGTATGGGGGGTCCATCTGAGAGATGGTAAGTTAAAAGCAGCTGCACCTCCTGTATGTGAACTTTTAGTGGAAATACTTTGAAGTCACAATATTGCCTTACGAAAAAGTCTCTCAGTTTCGCCTGACATTTTTTCAGCCCCTATGCATTTAGGGAAAACCCATCCTGTTGAGGGGGGTTTGTGAAAACTTCATACAGAATAATGTAGAAACACATTCCTGATGTTCCATAATGTAACTATCATTCCCGGGAATAATGTACCCAAACACCCCTGCTGGTGTTCCCCAATGTAACTATCTTTACGAATAATGTAGCAACACTTTCCAAATTTTCCCCAAAATTTGTAATATCATACAGAATAGGTGGAACACATTCCTGATTTCCCCAAAATTTGAAAAACTATCAACAAAATTTAATGTAGCAACACACTGCTGGTTTTTTTTTTTTTCCCACAATTTAACTATCATACAAAATAATTTTAGAAACCCAAAATTCCGGGATTTTTCCCAAAATGAAACCCTATCATACAGAAATGTGGGAAACCCAACATTCCGGGATTTTCCCAAATGAAACCCTATCATACAGAATAAGTAGCAACACATTCCTGGTGTTCCCACAATGTAACTTTTCATACAAAATTTAATTTTAGAAAACACTTTCCCTGATTTTCCCCATAATGAAAACTATCATACAGAATAATGTAGCAACACATTCCTGATTTTCCCCATAATGTAACTATATACAAAAATTAATGTAGCAAAAAACATTCCTGATTTTCCCCTTTAAATTTGTAAATTTAAACAGAATAAGGTGGAAAAATTCCCTGTTTCCCTTAATGTAATATCACAGAATAATGTAGCAAAACATTCCTGATGTTCCCAAAATGAAAATATCATACAAAATTTAAGGGTAGCAACACTTTTCCGTTTTTTCCCATAATGTAACTATCATACAGAATAATGTAGAAAACACTTTCCTGATTTTTCCCCCCATAATGTAACTATATCAGAAAAATGAAAGGCAAAAAAATTCCTGATGTTCCCATAATGAAAACTACCCAAAACAAAATTTAATGTAGAAACACTTTCCCCTTGATGTTCCCATAATTTTAAAACAATCTTTACAAAATTTAATTTAGCAACACTTTCCCTGATTTTCCCCTTTAATTTTTAACTATCTTTCCCAGAATAAAAAAAGGAGAAAACAATTCCTGATTTTCCCCATAATGAAAACTATCATACAAAATTTAGTGTACCCAACACACTGTGAGGGTCCCCAAAATGAAACTATTTTTAAAATAGGTAACGCTGGTTTTTCCCACAATGAAAAACTAAAAATAAAAAATAATTTTTTTTAAAAAGGCATAAAAAAAAAAATAGTGAAAGTAACACATTTCTGACATTTCCAATTTTGCAAAATAAAAAACAAATGTAAATGTCCCAGCAAATGTTTTTTACTCTTCAATTAGCAATAAGCTCCCTAATAAAAAAGGGGGTTTTTAGTTTCCCCAGAGGTGGTTTACTCTGTGCAGAACTTTATAGTGGATACTTGGGGGGGACTAAAAAAATGGAATACATTACCCAAAAAGAGGGGCAATTTTAAGTGTTTTTGATGGCGTATCTTCTTGCCTCGATTTTCTTTAAAAGTCAAGTAAATAAAGATATTTTGTTTTTTAGGGAGGGGAGGCCTCCTAGGATGGGACATAAGGGGGTAATGTGATATATTTTTATTTGGGGTGGATACCCCGCCTGGTCCAAACCCGGGGTTGGGGTTTAAAGTTTTGGAAACCCCGCCTGGTCCCCCAGGGGGTTTGGGGAATGTTTTGGTACCCAGCACGGGGCCCCCAAAGGGGGTTGGGGAAGCCCGGTACTAGCACTGGTCCACCTGGGTTTGTTAATGGGTGGTACCCAGCACTGGCCACCAGGGGTTGGTTAAAGTTGGTACCCCGCCCCGTTCCCCCAGGGGGTTGTTTAAAGTTGGTACCCAGCCGTGGTCCACCCGGGGTTTTGGGGAATACCTGGTACCCCGGGATGGTTCACCATGGGTTGTTTAAAAGTTGGTTCTAAGCACTGGTTCACAAGGGGGAGGTTTAAAGTTGGTACCCCGCACTTTGGGCCACCAGGGGGTTTGGGTTTAAAGTCTGGTACCAAAACATGGGGGGCCACCGGGGTTTAAATTTAAAGTCTGGTATAAACACTGGCTCACAAGGGGGTGGTTAAGTCTGTTTCCCAGCACTGGGGCCACCGGGGTTGGTTAATGTTTTGGGACCCAGCACTTTTTCCAAAAGGGGTTAGTTTTAAGTCTGGTACCCGGGCCGGGGGTCCACCAGGGATTGGGTGAATGCCCGGTACCCGGGGATGGTTCCCCCAGGGGGTTTATTTAAAAGTTGGTAAATAAACCCCTGGTTCACAAAGGGGGTTTTGGTTTTTAAAGTTTTGGGACCCAGCACTGGTTTTACCAGGGGGTTTGGGTTTTTTTTTGGTACCCCCGCACTGGTCCACCAGGGGGTTTATTTAAAGTTTTTGGGCCCAAAACACTTTGGGCCACCCCGGGGTTGGTTTAAAGGGTTTTTACCCAGCCTGGTTCCCAGGGGGGTTTTTTAAGTCTGGTACCCAAAAACTGGTCCACCGGGGGTTTGGGTTTAAGTTTTGGAAAACCCCGCACTGGCCACCAGGGGTTGGTTAATGTTGGGACCCCAAAACATGGGGCCCTGGGGTTGATAATGTCTGGTACCCAGCACTGGTTCACCAAAGGGGGTTTGGGTTTAAAGTCTGGTACCCCAGCATGGTCCACCCGGGGTTTTATTTAAAGTTGGTACCCGCACTGGTTCACCAGGGGTTGGTTTAAAGTTTTGGTACCCCGGGCCCTGGTCCACCGGGGTTGGTTAACGTCTGGTACCTAGCATGGCCCACGAGGGGTTTTGGGTTAAAGGCTGGTACGCAGCACTGGTCTTTCCTTTGGGGGGTTGGGTTAAGGGCTGGTACGCAGCAATGGTTTTACCAGGGGGTTGGTTAATGGGTGGTTTCGCCGCACTGGCACCAGGGGGGGTTTGGGTTTAAAGACTGGGATGCAAACACTGGTCTTCCGGGGGCCCTTTGGGTTTAAAGACTGGTATGCAGCACTGGTCTACTAGGGTGTTGGTTAATTTATGGTAAAGCAAACATTGGGGCTACCAGGGTGTTGGTTTAAGATGGTACGCAGCATTTGGGCTAACCCGGGGGTTGGGTTTAATGATGGTATGCAGACTGGTTTTACTAGAGCGTTGGTTTTAAAGACTGGTACGCAGCACTGGTTACCAGGGGGTTGGTTAATGACTGGTACCCAGCCCTTTGGTCTATCCAGGGGGGTTTGGGTTAAAGTCTGGTACCCCGCACTGGGGCCCCCAGGGTTGGTTAATGTTTTGGTACCCGGCACAGTCCCCCAGGGAATTTGGGCAATGTTTTTGGGCCCAGCAGTGGTTTCCCCCAAACGGTTGGTGAATGTCTGGTACCCGGCACGGGTTCCCCCCCATGGGTTAAATTAATTTACTGGTAGCAGCACTGGTTCCACCCGGGGTTGGGTTTTAAAGACGGAACCCAAACTGGTCCCCCAGGGGGTTTGGGTTTAAAGTCTGTTTCTCAGCACTGGGTCCCCCATTTGGGTTTGGGTTTAAAGTCTGGTACCCAGCATGGTCACCAGGGGTTGGTTAATGTCTGGTATTTAGCATGGTCCACAAGGGTAGGGTTTTTAAAAATCTGGTACCCCGCATGGTCCATTTAGGGGTTAGTTAATTTTCTGGTTTCCCAGCAAAAAGGGCCAGAAAGGGTTGGGGTTAAAGTCTGGGACCCCGCACTGGTCAACAAGGGGTTGGCTAAAGTTGGTATCAGTACTGGTCCACCGGGGGTTGATTAAATTTTCTGGTACCAAGTACGGTTTTTACCAGGGGTTTTGGGGAAAGTTTTGGTACCAGCCGGGGGTCCACCCGGGGTTGGTTAATGTCTGGTACTTAGCACTGGCCCCCGAGGGGTTGGTTAATGACTGGTACACAAACATTTGGGCTTTTCCCGGGTGTTGGTTTAATGAAATGGTACCGCAGCATTGGTTTTAAAAAGGGGGTTGGTTAATGGGTGTTACGAGCATGGTCTACTGGGGTTGGTTTTTACTGGTACGCAGCAAATGGTTTTACCCGGGGGTTGGTTAATGACTGGTACCAGCCCAGGGGCTACCCAGGGGTTTGGGTTTTGTCTGGTACCCCGCAAATGGTCCACCAAAGGGGTTGGGTTTAAAGTCTGGTACCCCGGGACAAGGGCCCCAGGGTTGGTCAATGTTTGGTACTTAGCACTGGCCCCCGAGGGGTTGGTTAATGACTGGTACAAAAGCATTGGTCTACCAGGGGGGTTGGTTTAAAGACTGGTACGAAACATTGGTCTAACAGGGGGTTGGTTTTTAAAGGGCCCGTTTTCGCAGCAATTGGTTTTCTAGGGCGGGTTTGGGGGAAAGACTGGTACGCAGCCTTTGGTTTTACCAGGGGGTTTGGTTTTAAAGGGTGGTACCCCAGCCCTGGTCTCCCAGGGGTTGGTTAATGTTTTGGGCCCAGCACTGGGCCCCAAGGGTTGGTTAATGTTGGTACCCCGGGACGGGTCCACCCCTGGGGTTTGTTAATTTATGGTTTTGCAGCACTGGTCCAAACCCGGGGATGGTTAATTTAAATGGGGAAAATCAGGGACTGGTCCACCCGTGGTTTGGGTTTAAAGTTGGTAAATCAAACACCCGGTCCAAAAGGGGGGTTTGGTTTTAAAGTTGGATACCCAAGGGCCCGGGCCCCAGGGGTTGGTTAAAAGTCTGGTTTCCCCGCATGGGCCGCCCGGGGTTAGTTAATGTCTGGTACCCAGAAAGGTCCACCAAGGGTTTTGGGTTTAAAGTCTGGTACCCATTTACTGGTCAAACCCAAAAAGGGGTTTGGGTAATTTTCTGGGACTCAGCACTGGTCCACCGGGGTTGATTAATGTTTGGTTCCATGTACTGGTTTACCAGGGGGTGGTTTAAAAATGTGGTTTCCCAGCCGTGGTTTCCCCCAGGGGTTTGGGTTAAAGTCCGGTACCTAAACACTGGTTTCCCCGGGGGGGTTTTTGGGTTTAAAGGGTGGTACGCAGCACTGGTTTTACCCGGGGGTTTTGGGTTTTTTTACTGGTATGCCCGCACTGGTCTACCCCGGGGTGTTGGTTAATGTCTGGGACCCAGCCCCCTGGTTTCCCCCAGGGGGTTCGTTTTTTCTGGTACCCGGCCTGGTCCACAAGGGATTAGTTAATGTCTGGTTTCCCACAGTTTTCCACCAAGGGTTGATGAAAGTCTGGTAACCCCGGGACTGGTTCCCCCATGGGGGTTTGTTAATGACGGTAGCAAACACTGGTTTCCCCCAGGGGTTGGTTAATGACTGGAACCCCGCACTGGGCCACCAGGGTTTTAGATGAATGGTCAAAGAACCGACCCGTTGTTAAATTAGACACAGTGCAAAAAATTGGGGTTGGGGAATGTCTGGTACCCGGCCCGGTTTCCCCCAAGGGGGGGGGGGGTTAATGAATTTTAACCCCCTTTCTTCCAAGGCGTTGGTTAATGACTGGTACGGCCGCCCCTGGTTAACCCCGGGGGTTGGTTTTAAAGACTGGTACGCCGCACTGGTCCACCAGGCGTTGGTTGATGACTTTTACGCGCACTGGTCTACCCGGGTGTTGGTTTAAAGAGGTCCCCAGTACTGGTCTACCAGGGGGTTGGTTAAGACTGGTTTCGCAGGGACTGGTTTTACCAGGGTTTTTTGGTTAATGATGGTAGCAGTACTGGGCTACCGGGGGGGTTTGGGTTTAAAGACTGGTACCCCGCACTGGTCTACCAGGGGGTTGGTTAATGACTGGTTTCCCCCAGGGGCGGTCTACCCCGGTTTCCGGTTTTGGGGAATCACTGGTACCCCCACTGGGTTTTTTTTACCAGGGGGTTGGGTTTAAAGATGGTACCCAACACTGGTCTTTCCAGGGGGGTTGGGTTAAAGGGCTGGTTTCCGCAGCACTGGTTACCAGGGGGTTGGTTAAAAGGGTGGTTTTCGCCGCACTGGCCACCAGGGGTTGGGTTTATGACTGTTACGCAGCACTGGTTTTACCCGGGGTTGGTTTAAAGACTGGTACCGCAGTACTGGGCTACCAGGGGGTTTTGGTTTTTAAGATGGTACGCGGGATGGTCTACCGGGTGTTGGTTTTAAAGGGCTGGTACGCAAATACTGGTCTACCGGGGGTTGGTTAATGACTGGGTTTCCCAGGAAATGGTTTTAAACCCGGGGGGTTGGTTAATTTACTGGACGCAGGGGGGGCTGGTCTACCAAATCCGTTGGGGTTTAAAGGGTGGTAAACCCCGCACTGGTCTACCAGGGGGGGTTTGGGTTAAAGACTGGGGACCCAACATGGTTACCAGGGGGTTTTGGGTTTAAAGACTGGTACGCAGACTGGTTACCAGGGGGGGGGTTTGGGTTTAATTTAAATGGTACCCAGCACTGGTTTTACCAGGAGTTTTTGGGTTTAAAGACTGGTACGCAGGGGCTGGTACCAGGGGTGTTGGTTTAAGACTGGCACGCAGTACTGGTTTTACCAGGGGGTTTTTGGAATGACTGGTACGCAGCCCCTGGTCTACCCGGGTGTTGGGTTAATGACTGGTACGCCCGTACTGGGGCTACCCGGGGGTTTGGTTAAAAGATGCTAAACCCGTACGGGCTACCCGGGGGGTGGTTTAAAGGAAAGGTACGCAGCTTTGGGCGACCAGGGTGTTGGTTTAAAGCTCGTACGCCCCTTTTGGGGCTACCCGGGTGTTGGTTAATGACTGGTTTCCCAAACACCCGCTCTACCAGGGGGTTTTGGGTTTAAAGGGCTGGTACGCAGGAATGTTACCCGTGGGGGTTGGGGGGAAAAAAATGGTTTCCAGGCACTGGTTAAACCCGGGGGTGGTTAATGACTGGTACCCAAAAACTGGTCTACCCGGGGGTTTTGGTTTAAAGACTGGTACGCCCGCACTGGTCTACCAGGGGGTTGGTTTAAATGGCTGGTACCCCAGCATGGTTTTACCAGGAGTTTGGTTAATGACTGGTACGCAGGACTGGTCTACCAGGGTGTTGGTTAATGACTGGTATCCAGCACTGGTCTACCAGGGTGTTGGTTAATGACTGATACCTAACACTGGTCTACCAGGGTGTTGGTTAATGACTGGTATCCAGCACTGGGGTTTCCAAAAGGGGTTTGGGTTTAAAGACTGGTACCCAGCACTGGTCTACCAAAGGGTTTTTTGGGGAATGACTTTGGTTTTCCCCCACCCGGTTACCCGGGAGGGTTTGGGTTTAAAAGGGGCTGGTACCCCGCACCCGGGCTTCCAGGGGGTTGGTTAATATTGGTACCCAGCATGGTCTACCAGGGTGTTGGTTAATGAATTTGGGACCCAGCCCCTGGTTTGACAAGGGGGTTGGGTTTTAAAGGGCTGGTACCCAAAAATGGTTTTTCCAGGGTGTTGGTTAATGACTGGTATCCCGCACTGGGTTTTACCAGGGGGGGTTTGGGTTTAAAGATTTATACCTAAACTGGTTTACCAGGGGGGTTGGTTAATGACTGGAAACCAGACTGGTTACCAAAGGGGTTGGTTAAAGACTGGACCCAGCCCCTGGTCTTAAACCCGGGGGGGTTGGGTAATGGTGGGGACCCACACCCGGTCACCAGGGAGGGTTGGGGTTTAAAGACTTTGGGACCCAGCACCGGGGCTTCCAGGGGGTTGGTTAATATCTGGTACCCCGCACTGGTCTACCAGGGGGGTTGGGTTTTTTGAATGGTACCCAGCACTGGTTTCCAGGGGGTTTGGTTTAAAGACTGGTTTTTCCCAAAAACTGGTTTTTACCAGGGTGTTGGTTAATGCTGGTACGGGGCAAATGGTCTACCCGGGTGTTGGTTAAAGCTGGTACCCAGCATGGTTACCAGGGGGGTTTGGTTTAAAGTCTGGTACCCCCGCACTGGTCCCCCAGGGGTTGGTTAATGTTTTTGGTACTCAAACAATGGTCCACAAGGGTATGGTAAGTCTGGTACCCAGCCTGGTCCATCAGGGGTTAGTTAATGTTCTGGTACCCCGCAAAAAGGCCACGATGGGGTTGGTTTAAAGTCTGGGGGGGCCCCGCACTGGTCAAAAAAGGGGGTTTGGGTAATGTCTGGGGACTCAGGGATGGGGCCCCCGGGGTTGATTATTGTTTTGGTTTCCAAGTACGGTTCACCCGGGGTTGGGTTTTAAAGTGTGGGACCCAGCCGTGGTCCACCCGGGGGTTTGGGTTAAAGTGTGGGGACTTAGCACTGGCCCGAGGGGGTTTTTTTTAAAGCTGGTTTAAACCCCCCCCAGCATTGGTCTTCCAGGGTGTTGGTTTTAAAGGAAAATGGTGCGGGTTGGTCTAAAGGGGGTTGGTTAATTTATGTTACGCAGCACTGGTCTAAATAGGGCGTTGGTTAATGACTGGTACGCAGCACTGGTCTACCGGGGGTTGGTTAATGATGGGACGCAGCCCCGGTCTACCCAGGGGTTGGTTAATGTTGGTACCCCGCCCCGGTCCACCAGGGGTTGGTTAAAGTCTGGTACCCGGCACAGGTCCCCCAGGGATTTTGGGCAATGTCTGGTACTTTTGCACTGGGCCCCCAGGGGTTGGTTTAAAAGACTGGTACAAGCATTGGTTACCAGGGTGTTGGTTTTTGATGGGGACCAGCATTGGGCTAACAGGGGGTTTTGGGTTTAAAGACTGTTACGCAAACACTGGTCTACTAGGGGGTTTTGGTTTTAAAGACTGGGACGCAGCCCCCTGGTTAAACCCGGGGGGGGTTTGGGGTTTAAAGACTGGTACCCCAGCCCTGGTCTACCAGGGGTTTGGGTTTAAAGTTTTTGGTTTCCCCGCACCCGGTCCCCAAGGGGTTTGGGTTTAAAGTTTTGGTTCCCCGGGACGGGTCCACCATGGGTTAGTTAATGGCTGGTATTTTAGCACTGGTCCACCAGGGGTTGGGGTTTAAAGACTGGAACTCAGCAATGGTCCCCCAGTGGTTGGTTTTAAAGGTCTGGTTACTCCCGCATGGGGCCACCCCGGGGTTGGTTAAAAGTCTGGTACCCACCCCTGGTCCCCCAGGGGGTTTGGGTTAAAGTCTGGTACCCGCAAGGTCCGCCAGGGGTTAAATTAATGGTTTGGGACCCAGCACAGGTCACCCAAAGGGGTTTGGGTTTAAAGTCTGGTAAACCCCTCACTGGGGCAACAAGGGGGGGTTTGGGTAATGTCGGTACTCAGCACTTTGGGCCACCAGGGGTTGAATTTTAAAGTTTGGTACCCTGTTCTGGTTTTACCAGGTTGTGGTTTTTAAAATGTGGTGCCCAGCCGTTTGGGCCACCAGGGGTTGGTTTAAAGTCCGGTACCTAGAAATGGTTTCCCCGAGGGGTTGGTTAATGACTGGTACGCAGGGACTGGTCTACCAGGGGGGGTTTGGGGGAAAGACTGGATGCAGGGGATGGTCTACCCGGAAAGTTGGTTAAAAGTCTTTGGGACCCAGCATGGTTTCCCCCCAGGGGTTCGTTAATTTCGGTACCCCGGGACTGGTTTCCCCAAGGGGGTTTGTTTAAAGTCTTTGGTTTTCCAGCAGTTGTCCACCCCAAAGGGTTTTATGAATGTCTGGTACCCGGCACTGGCCCCCATGGGTTAGTTAATGGGCTGGTACGCCCGCATGGGTTTCCCCCAGGGGTTGGTTTTAAAGACGGAACCCAGACTGGTCCCCCAGGGGTTTTAGATTTAAGGCCCAAAAAACCCACACGTTGTTTAATTAGGCACATTTTGCAAACTCTTGGGTTTGGTGAATGTCTGGTTTCCCGGCCTGGTCCACCCGGGGGGTTTGGGTTAAAAGACTTGAACCCCCCCCCCCCCTATGTTCCCCCAGGCGTTTTGGGTTTAAAGACTGGTAGCCGCACGGGCTACCAGGGGGTTGGTTAATGACTGGTACGCCGCACTGGTTTCCCCCAGGGCGTTTTGGTTTTGACTGGGTTTCGCAGCCCCTGGGGTTTTTAGGGTGTTGGTTTTAAAGCTGGTAGCAGTATGGTCTACCAGGGGGGTTTGGGTTTAAAGACTGGTACGCCCCCATGGTTTTACCAGGGTGTTGGGGTTTAAAGACTGGGGACGCTCTCCCCTCTCTCTCTCTCTCTCTCTCTCTCTCTCTCTCTCTCTCTCTCTCTCTCTCTCTGTCTCTCTCTCTCTCTTTCTCTCTCTCTCTCTCTCTCTCTCCTCTCTCTCTCTCTCTCTCTCTCTCTTCTCTCTCTCTCTCTCTCCTCTCTTCTCTCTCTCTCTCTCTCTCTCTCTCTCTCTCTCTGTCGCTCTCTCTTTCCTTCTCTTCACAACGACTAATATTCAAAAATAAAAGAGATGTTTAGCAATCCACTTCTCCTGTTTATTTTTAACAGAGCGTTAACGGAAATGCAATCAACCATACATATATTATGAAATATAACCTAACTTTGAAAATGTGAGAGAAGCCGTAGAGATAGTAAAGTGAGAGACCTTAAAGACAGTAAAGGGAGAGAGTATGGAGACAGTAAAGAGAGGGACCGTAGAGATGCTAAAGTGAGATACCTTAAAGACAGTAAAGGGAGAGGGCATAGAGACAGTTCACAGAGGGACTGTAGAGATAGTAAAGTGAGAGGGCATAGAGACAATAAAGAGAGGGACAGTAGAGATAGTAGAGAGGCAGGAGAGATAAAAGAGAGGCAGTAGAGATGATAGAGAGGCAGTGGAGATAATAGAGGGGTAGTAGAGATAATAGAGGGGCAGTAGAGGTAATAGAGGGGGCAGTAGAGACAATAGAGGGGGCAGTAGAGATAACAGAGGGGGCAGTAGAGGTAATAGAGGGGCAGGGATTAAGGCGCACCAATGGAAAACAGGAATTAATTAAGGGGATGTAAATAGCGTGCTAAAAATATCTAGCCTAGACAGGACTCACAGCAAAGGTTTTAAGTTGGAAAAATTCAGATTCAGGAAGGATATAGGAAAGCACTGGTTTGGTAATAGAGTTGCGGAAGAGTGGAACAAACTCCCGAGTACCGTCATAGAAGCTAAGACGTTGTGTAGTTTTAAAAATACGTTAGATAAATATATGAGTGGGTGTGGGTGGGTGTGAGTTGGACCGGACTAGCTTGTGCTACTAGGTCAGATGCCATGCTCCTTCCTTAAGTGAATGTGACCTACCTGACTAGGTTAAGGCATTGGCTTAAGCCGGTGGGAGAATTAAACCTGCCTCACATGGGCCAGTAGGCCTGCTGCAGTGTTCCTTCTTTCTTATATTCTTAGAGAGTAAAATAGTGATATAAAATAATTCACGTTGAGTTATGTGAAAAATTAAATAAAATTGCGTAACATTTATTTTTAAAATGCAAAAGTTTGATGAGGTCGTGTATAATGTATAATAGACTCCTGGACCCTAGCTATAATATGTATCTATAATGCCCTATATAATCCACCTACAAGAATATATACACTGAGATTGTATATTAGTCAGTGTTTTAGGTATTACAGTGTTGCTTGACTGGTGGTGAACACGTGACTTGTGGCCATCAGCATCCTCGTGTGGTAGACAGACTTCAAACTCCATTAACCAACCAACCCAGAGCACTTTGTATTTATTTATTTTTTTGTTAAACACGTGAGCAAACACCTGGGTAGTTTCATTCAAAGAACGTTTCTTCAACTTTTGTATTGGTGTGATTGTAAATGGTCCAAGTCAGAGCGAAACGTCGTTATAAGTTTGTCTCTCCTGTGTGCGTGTTATTGATGTATTGTTCCAGTCACGGTATTGTGACTTCTTGTTCTCTAGTGGTTGTTTTGTGAGTGGATCCATAGATGACGTCCTGGAGACTGGACGATGAGGTAAGTAGTTGCTCCAGGTGTGCACACGTGTCAGGGTCATCAGTTAGCGCATGTGTCCTCAATAATGTAGCACTCTGAGCCAACTGTCTTCTATATTGCTAAAACCGACCCAATAATAATAATGTTAACTGAATTTATTCAGCCAAAAATTTAATTTCTGGTTCAAGTGCCCTATATTCTCTCTCTCTCTCTCTCTCTCTCTCTCTCTCTCTCTCTCTCTCTCTCTCTCTCTCTCTCTCTCTCTTTCTTTTTTTGTTTTTTTGTTTTACACAGGGTTTGACAAGGTTAAGGATCCCTAGCTTTATTGACAGCTATTTACAGGTTAAGGATTCCTAACTTTATTGGCAAGCTAAGAGCTGTTACCTACATCAGCTCATTTGAAAGCATTTTTATTGTTATGAGACATACAAGTAGGAAACAGGATGAAGTTAGAGCCATCTGTGGGCCAGCATTTTCATTTGATCAACTGACTTTATCTCGTGACATCATTTTTTGTACGAATGTGTTCCTACTCGATCATCCTGGGTATGTATGATCTCAGATGGAGTGATGTTTCTGGAGAAGGGTACAGCCAGAGTGAAGTTGCTGCTTTCTGCCCGTCTTGTGGCAAAAAGCTTGTTTCACGCTGTCCTCGAAGTGGATCCAAGTGTGGTATTTGACAATATTGGCCTTGTACATAACAGTAAGGCCACCCACATCCCTCCTATGTTGAAGGCTCTGCTGAAATGACAGATCTATCCAGGATGGGTCCAGGCGAGAGATGAGACGTCTTGCTTCTGTTCTCTACTCTGTCAAGCAGTCGCAGATGAGAGGGGGGGCAGGCAAACCAAGAAAGTGGAGCATACTCAAGGTGCGAGCGTACTTTGTGCCTCGTACAGGATCTTGCAACCCCTACTGTCAAGCAGATGGGAGATACGGCGAAGTGCTGTAAGCTTCCTGGCTGCCTTGTTTGCAAGATTTACAACATGGTTCTTCATGGTTAGTTTGGAGTCAAATTTTCACCCCAAGGATATCAACTTCTTCTCCAGGTGCCAACATCCTCCCATTCATCCTTACTACTGCACCAGCATTACCATCATGGTGCCTAGAGACGATCATCATTTGCGTTTTCTCAGGTGCAAATGTTACTTGCCATCTATTTCCCCAAGCTGATATAGCTCTCAGCTGGTGATTGATGTAGCTTAGAGCAGCTGGCATTTCTTCTCTTGGATAAGTGAATGTCAGTGTACAGTCGTCTGCATATGCATGTGATTCTGGGATAGATGAAGAAGGTCGTTTGAAGTAGACATTCCATAACAATGGACCCAGCACGCTTCCTTGTGGAACACTTGCCCCAATAGGATGTCTTGCTGATTCCGTTCCATTGAGAACTACACTTAGAGATCTACCATGAAGGTAGTCACTGAGGAGACATAGCGTAGAGCCTGCAATTCCCAGTGCTTGAAGTTTTGCTAAGAGGCCCTAGTGCCACACCCGGTCGAAAGCGCCAGCAATGTCCAGTGCTACCACACAGCTGACTTTGGATTCATCCAGTGACTGGTGCCACTTAGTGGAGAGGTTTAACAACAGATCAGCAGCAGAGTAACCTTTCCTGAAGCCATATTGACGATCACAAAGTAGTGAGTGGTAGTCAAAAACCTCTGTCATTTGTCTCTCTCTCTCTCTCTCTCTCTCTCTCTCTCTCTCTCCTCTCTCTTGTCATCTCTCTCTCTGAACAATCAAAACTCCTGGATGTCAACAAACCAGATTTTCCCCTGAAGCAGGGCAACCCTGCCTCCCTGCCTCCTGCAGTCGGACAGGAGCATAATACCTGGCATCGACACGTGTACAATTACCGCGTTATAGATGGCCCCCAAGATTATGCTGTGTACGGGGGCCTCTTAGACGTGGTTAATGGGGTTTAAAGTCTATCGACTACACGAAGGTTACTAATGTTATATGTCACCTGTTCAACACTAGTCAAGAATACTTCATCACCTAAAATATGAATTAAGTTGACTCTTAGTGCATATATACTGAGAGATTCACACGTTTCAGTATATATATACTGGGAGGTTCACATTTCTCAGTATATATATACTGGGAGGTTCACATTTCTCAGTATATATATATACTGGGAGGTTCACATTTCTCAGTGTATATATACTGAGAGGTTCACACTTCTCAGTATATATATACTGAGAGGTTCACATTTCTCAGTGTATATACGCAGAGATGCAAACCTCTCGGTATATTTATTGTGTTTTAACTATTATGCTCTGTATGGGGCCTTGGCTCTATATAAGGGAATCTAAACACTGTAGGGGGTCTCTTATGCTCTGCATGGGGCATCTTATGCTCTGTATGGGGCCTCTTATGCTCTGTATGGGGCCTCTTATGCTCTGTATGGGGCCTCTTATGCTCTGTATGGGGCCTCTTATGCTCTGTATGGGGGTTCTTATGCTTTGTGTGGGGCTCTTATGCTCTATTTGCGGCTTCTTATGCTCCGTATGGGGCTCTACGGTCCACTTATGATCTATATGGTGCGTCTTATGCTTTGTATGGGATTTTGTGCTCTGTATGGAGCCTCTTATGTTATGTACGGGCTTTTTATGCTCTGTATGGGACCTCTTATAACCTATATGGCGCGTCTTATGCTCTGTATGGGGGCCTCTTATGCTCTCTCAGGGGCACCACCAGGAGCTGCCGACTTTCACTTGCCTTAATGACTCGCTGGAGGAGAAACGAGATACATCTGATAATTACTTAATTATCCCACCAGCCCTTAATTTACAGTGATTAGAGGAATTTACAGCTCTACGATATCTGGTGCGCTATCTGCAGCCTATCCAGCTATCGTAGCGATGATACGCTGTCGGGATCACAGATATTACCCCGTGGCAGGAGTAGGAATGAGGTGGGTGGAATGACTGGATAAGGAGTTGGGCTGTTTTAAATGGGAGATAGGTAGGAGGGATAGCTAGAAAGGGATAAGTTGTAGAGATAAATAGGAAGGGATAGGTTTAAAAGACAGCTACAAGTAGATAGGCTGGAAGCATAAATAGGAGGGGGTAGAAGGAGGGAGAGCTAGAAGGGGATAGGTTAGAGAGATCAATTGGAGGGGGTAGGCTTAAGAGATAGAAAGAAGGGAATAGAATGGAAGGATTAATAGGAGGCGGATAGGTTCAAGGGATGGGTTTACTGGGGAAGAAGCAAAGTAGGAGCTAGGTAGGAAGATAGGAGTGGGGTAGGAAGGATAGGATAGAATGGGATAGGATTACAGGATAGGATCACAATGGAGGTGGTGAAGGATGGGGATACCAGACATGGTGGTATCAATGGTGAGTGGGTAGGACCACACCATGGATGGTGGTGACCACGCATGGTGGTAGTGACCACACCAGGTGTAGTGACCACACCATGGTGGTGGTGACCACACCATGGAGGTAGTGACCACACCATGGTGGTGGTGACCACACCATGGTGGTAGTGACCACACCATGGTGGTAGTGACCACACCATGGTGGTAGTGACCACACCAGTGGAGGTATGACCACACCATGGGGATGGTGTGACCACACCATGGTGTGATGATACCACACCATGGAGGTAGTGACCACACCTATGGTGGTAGTGACCACACCATGTGGTGGTGACCACACCATGGAGGTAGTGACCATAACCATGGTGCCAGTGACCACACCAGTGTGATTACCACACTACCATGATATACCACCACCAGCCACTGCCACCTACCACACCATCACCACCACCACCACCACTACTATCGGACCACTACCAGTGCATACCACACACAGTACACACATGCCATCTACCACCACCCCTACCACCACCACCTACCAACCACCACCACCACCACCACCACCACTACCACACCACCACACCACCACCACCACCACCACCACCAACCACCACCACCACCACCACCACCACCACCACCCCACCACCACCACTACCACTACCACCACCACTACCACCACCACCACCACTCCACCACCACCACCACCACCACCACCACCACCACCACCACCACCACCCACCACCACACACCACCACCACCACCACCACCACCACACCACTCACCACCACCACCAACCCATCCACCACCACACCACCACCACCACACCACCACCACCACCACCACCACCACCACCACACCACCACCACACCACCACCACCACCACCACCACCACACCACCACCACCACCACCACCACCACCACCCCACCACACCACCACCACCCACCACCACCACACCACCCACCACCACCACCACCACCACCAACCACCACCACCCCACCACCCACCACCACCACCACCACCACCACACCACCACCACCACCAACCACACACCACCCCACCACTACCACCACCACTACCACCACCACCACCACCACCACCACCACCACCCCACCACCACCAACCACACCACCACCACCACCACCACACCACACCACACCCCACCACCACCACCACCACCACCACCACACACCACCACCACCACCACCACCACCCCACCACCACCACTACACCACCACCACCACCACCACCACAACCCAGCAACAATTATTCATTACCAGCACAAATTACGATACATGAACAAGGTTCCACAGATTCCGAAAGTCCAGTAAAATACTAATCGGTAATAGAAGCGAGCGAGGGTGTGAAGCTTAGTGTCATTTTGGAGTTCCAGGAATGCACGCCCGCTTGCCTTCCCCGCCCACCCTCCCGCCCACCCTCCCGCCCACCCTCATGGCCCACCCTCCCCGCCCACCCTCCCGTCCTCTCCCCCGCCCGCCCAAAAGCGGATATACCTCGCACGAGGCCGAAAATACGAGGTAGTGACACAAGCCGTGTTACTCTACTAGTTAGGCGGTGAAGAGGCTAGAATATTAGGCAGTTAGTCCAACAGTCGGCTTGTTACTCAGTTAGTTAGTCTGTTAGAGAGCGACGTGGTTGACTTGTGAGTTAGTTTAGTGGTTAGTAAGTTAGACAATGAGTAAGGTGGTTAAATGATAATTATGATCCATGGATCATATCAACCAACCAGCCAGCATGTCAACCAAACAGCCAGCATGTCAACCAAACAGCCAGCATGTCAACCAAACAGCCAGCATGTCAACCAAACAGCCAGCATGTCAGCCAACCAATAAGTAGTCAAAATTTCTTCAGTTGCATTGTTGAGAGAGAGAGAGAGAGAGAGAGAGAGAGAGAGAGAGAGAGAGAGAGAGAGAGAGAGAGAGAGAGAGAGAGAGAGAGAGAGAGAGAGAGAGTTTCCTAGCCTTCACAGACTCGGTCTTGTTGTATCAGCGGTTACTGACAACTTTCCTAACATAAGTCTAACTCCTAGCTTCGGTACTCTATCTTAGGTTATATAAACCTACATTAAAACACATATGTAGTCACAAATGAGCAAATCAGAACATTCGTCGTCATACGTCTGGTAAAGAGGTAGCCGAGGAAACACGGGAACCGTTCATATGTGAACGTTTGCTACTGCGTCATGCTGGAACGAAGCGATTCCATTCTCGTTCCGCAGCTTCACTCAGCATCTCCTGGTCGCAAGTAAACAATAACTTAAAAAATCATACATGAATCATGGATAGGAATTCCCTTAGAGTTTCTTCTGTTATCAAGGCTAGGAATCACCGTAGTTAGGTTAGCTAATAACGCTAAGAATCCTAGTGGAGTAACTTAGCTTCCAAAGCTACGACGCACCGTAGAGTTATTCAGCTATCAAGGCTGGGAAATGTTGTAGCTACTTCAGCTATCAAAGCTAAGTAATTCCGTAGAATAATTGCAGTTATTATTTTTAACTTCGACAAGTCTGAAGATCGAGAGAGTGCTCAGAAATGTTGTTATGTGAGTCACGAAGAAGTCAACAAGATGATGAGGAGCCTCGCGCGGCTGTGTATCCGGCTGAGAGAAAGTCCCAGGGTTCCTAGCATCCGGCAATCCTAGTAATCCCGCTAACCTCCCTAATGGGATCATTAGCTATCCCTGAAAGAAGGAAGAAGACTCTTAGAGTGGGACCATACCTGCGTGTCCACTCCAGACGACACCTACATATCAGTTATAATGGAAAGAAACAGGGAGGTGCTACTGATCATAGAGAAGAATTTAGATTCAGGAAATATGGGGACGGGCCATCGGTACCAGTTTGTCCCAGTAGGATCAGAGAGCAAGGGTAGAAGCTTATCAGCACCACTAGAGATCATAAAGTTGCCACCTTCTGCGCCAGCTTCTCAGGGTGGCTATCCAGAGAGGGGATGCCTGCTGCATTTTCAGTTCCCTTCTAACTTCTGCTGGAGAAGGTCATTAATCTTACCTCAGCTCATTTCAAAACCCAACTATCTGAGGTGCACTACAACCTCCAGAATGCCACCCACAACAGTCGACTAACGCCCAGGTACCTACTTATTGTTAGGTGAACATGAGTAATAGGTATACGGATACACACACACACCAAAACAACACACACACACACACCACACACACACACACACACACACACACACACAACACACACACACACACACACACACACACCCCACACATACACACACACACACATACACACACACACATAAACACACAAACATATATTATTTATTTTTTTATTATCACACGGCGATTCCCACCAAGCAGGGTGGCAAAAAGAAAAACTTTCACCATCATTCACTCCATCACTTTTTGCACAAGAAGGTGTTGCTTTACACTACAGTTTTTAAAACTGCAACATTAAACCCTCTTCAGATGCAGGCACTGTATTCCAATTTTTCCAGGACTCAAGTCGGCCTGCCGGTTTCCTGGAATCCCTTCATAAAAGTTACTTTGCTCACACTTTCCCAACGCAAGTCAAGTATTAAAAAATTGTCTCCATTCACTCTATCAAACACCCCTCACGATGCCTGTGGAGTCCCAAACCCTCGCACACAAAACCTCCTTTACCCCCTCCCCAACCTTTCCTAGGCCGAAACCCTACCCGCCTTTCCTTCCACTACAGGACTGATACATCTTTAAGTCTTCTGTTTCGCCCCATTTTCTCTACAAGTCGAACCACTCAACAACCCTTCCTCAGCCTCTGGACAACAGTTTGTAATCCGCACCCCTCCTAACCCTTTCCAAACTTTCGAATTCTCTGCATTATATTCACACCAAACATTGCCCTCAGACTGGGCATCTCCCCCTGCTCCAGCCTTCTCCTCGCTGCAACATTCATTCACCACGCTTCACACCATTAATAAGAGCGTGGTTAAAACTATACTTCATACATTCCCCTCTTTGCCCCCAAAGGACAAAGTTCTTTGTTCCACGACTTAAGTCACCCTCACTCTTTTTCCCTCATCTTTTCTATGATTCCCCTATTTTTCATAAAACCCATCCGCTGACACGCCCACTCCCAAATTTTGAATACGTTCCCCTCCCCCATACTTCTCCCTAAAATTGATATTCAATCTTTCATCCCTAATCTTTTTGTTACCCCTATAACCTTATTTTTCCTGTATTCACTTTAAATTTTTCTTCTTTTCCCCAACCCTACCAAATTCATCCCCCAATCTCGAATTCTCTTAGAATTCCCGGGACAAGTGTCATCAGCAAAGAGCAGGGGGTGAAAAACTCCCCACTTTGTGTGTGATTTTTATTTTTTAAAACCCCCGCCTCTTGCCAAGACCCCGCATTTATTCTCTTCAACCCCTCTAAAAAATATATTAAACAACCACGGTGACATCACACACCTTGTCTAAGGCCTATTTTATGGGAAAAAATTTCCCTCTTTCCTACATACTCTAATTGGCCTTTTCCCTTTTAAAAAAATCTTCACTGCTTTCAGAAACCCTACCTCCTACCCCCATACACTTGCCATCTGCCACATTGCCCCCTACCCACCCTGTCTACGTTTTTTCCAAATCCATAAAGCCACAAAGCCCTTTTTTGCCTTATCTAAATATGTTCCTTTATAGTTACTGTAAACATGGTCCACACCCCCTACCTTTCCTAAAGCCTCCTTGTTCATCTGTTTCCTTTTCTCCGTCTTACTTTTAAATTCTTTAATTATAACCTCCCCATAACTTTACCAGGTAAATTCAAAGCTTACCCCCCTTTTAATTTTTGCACTCTTTTACCCCCTTTGCCTTTATAAAAAGGGAAAAATTTGCGCTCTTCAACCCTAGGTCCCTTTTCCCTCTTCCATACATTTTTTAAAAAATTGCACCAACCACTCCAAAACTATATCCCCCCTGTTTTTAACTTTCTATCTTACCCCTCAACCCCGGTCCCCTTCCCCCCTTTTATTTTATACCCCTAAAGAACTTCCCCCCCCTCACAATGGCTTTCCTCCCCCTACAAGATGTTATTCCTCCTTGCCCTATACACGAAATCACGTTCCCCTTTTTCTAACATTTAACAATTCCTCAAAAAATTTTCCTTTTCCCTCTCCCAATACCTCTAACTCTCCCTTTTTAACTCTCCTTCCTTTTTTAAAAGACAAATCCCTTTGTTCTCTAGGCTTTCTTAACTTGTTAATCTCATCCAAAAATTTTTTTTATTTTTAACAAATTTGTTGATAACATCTCCCCACTCCTTTTATTTTCTCTTTTTTACATTTTCTTCACCTCTCTTAAACCCCTCTCTTTTTCTCCATTATTTCCCTCTTGCATCACTTCACTTTGTAAAAAAATTCTCATATGCTAACTTTTTTTTCCTTACTACCTTTTAATCATCATTCCCCCAATCGCCTCTTCCTCCCGCACCCACTTTCCTGTAACCCCAAAATTTTGCTGAAAAACTCTAACACTACATTTTTTAAACTTCCCCATACCCTTCGACCCCCCGCCTTGATTCATTAGCCCTTATCCTCCAAAGCTGTTTTATTCTTACCCTAAACTGCCCCCTCTTTTAGTTTATAAAAAATTACCTCTCTTTCCCTGATTTCTATTCCCCTTGTTCCCATCTACTTTTACTCTCAGTGTAGCTACAACTAGAAAGTTTGATTGAAAATATCTGTGGGCCCTCTATAAACATGTAATCCTGAAGGTCTACTCAACAGTTTTTATCTCCATCCCAATCCAACAAAAAAATGTCATTTCGCCCTACATCATATGTGTATACTCTATTTATCCCTTTTTCTTAAATATGTATTACCTAAACTAAACCCCTTTCTATACAAAGTTCAATCAAAGGGCCCCCTTTAAATCATTACACCTGGATATATATTATATATATATATATATATATATATTATAATATAATATATATAATTATATATATATATATATATATATATAATTATATTTCATAGTTCCTTGAGAATGTGATAGTCACGAAAGCGCTTGGAATTCACTACTCTTTCACAGTGGTTCCCTTCCCATATTTTAAAATCACCTGTTTACTGTGATTTATTGCATGTATATATATATATTATATATATATTATTTATATATATATATATATATATATATATATATTTTATATTATATATATTATATATTATATTTTTTATTTTATATATTATATATATAAAATATATATATATAAAATTATATATATATATATATATATATATATATATTTTATATTATCCCAGTGTGAGTATATTTACATGTATGTATGTGTGTGTCAGTATATTTACATGTACATACATATTTTGTGTATCTGTGATCAGTGTTTAATAATGTAGCACCGACACGTGAGATTAATGTTCGGTATTTATTACTGTGAATTATTACAAAAAATCCCTCCTATAATCATTTCCAAATTCATTCCCCATCACTGATACAACATTATTAATCGTCTGGTGCTCTAGCGCTGCTAGTACCAAGAATGGCCATCATAATTTGTACTAACTTCCCCCCGCTAGTTGTAAGCGTAATGGGCAGGTTCATTCATGGGGAAAAAATATGGCATTCTAAATAATCAATTTCCATAAGTGTCCAGGAGACGAGGTGTCGATGATTAGCATTCATATTTAAGATAAAACTCGCCTGATCGTCCCTCCAAGG
>NC_069441.1:16474911-16477411 GCF_026875155.1 Cherax quadricarinatus
CTACCAGGTCAACGCACCACTGAAAAGGCCAGCTAGGAGCGAAAATGGTGGCTGCTTTTTTGTTTGTGTCCACCTCTCTAGGTAACGAAAAAACATACTGATATTGATATGTGTGCCAGAAATGAGGTCTTGCCTTCCGGTACAGGATCTGGACACACACACACACACACACAACACACACACACACACACACACCACACACACACACACACCACACACACACACACACACACACACAACACACACACACACATGCACACATACACACACACACATACACACACACACAAAAATGAATAATAGCAAGAACAACGACAAAAGACTTTGATAAACTGAGCTACTGAAGTGAAAAAATGGATAATTATATTTAACGTAGATAAGAGACATGTAATGGAATGAGAGAAATCGACAAAGAGTCCTCATGAAGAATCTGTGTTGGTGATAAAACACTGAGTACGTCAGAGAGACGGATCTGAGGGCGATTACTTAAGAAAGATTGACACAGGAAGGACACTAAACTCTTGGCACACTCATTTGCTGGGAAGATCAAAACATCCTTCATGTTTATGGATGCCCTAGGATGTTTATAGTTGGTTATGGATGTTTATGAATGGCTAAATTATGGTTGACTGGGTCGCAGAATGTTAGGTCGGAAACGAAATGAGCACCGGAAGTGTGAAACTTGCAAGGTAAAAGGTAAAATATCTTGACAGAGAGAAAATGCACGAGGATAAACACGTATTCACACACACAAACACACACACACAAACACACACAACACACACACACACACACACGCACACACACACACACACACACACACACACACACACACACACACACACACACACACACACACACACACACACACACACACACACACACACACACACACACACACACACAGGGAGGGGACACAGAAACAAGAGGCCACAATTGGAAGTTGAAGACACAAATGAGTCAGAGAGATTTTAGGAAGTATTTCTTCAGTCATAGAGTTGTAAGGCAGTGGAATAGCCTAGAAAATGACGTAGTGGAGGCAGGAACCATACACAGTTTTAAGACGAGGTTTGATAAAGCTCATGGAGCGGGGAGAGAGAGGGCCCAGTAGCAACCGGTGAAGAGGCGGGGCCAGGAGCTAAGACTCGACCCCTGCAACCACAAATAGGTGAGTACAAATAGGTGAGTACACACACACACACACCTATATACACATTCAAACACACATACATACATACATTCACACATACACATACACACACACTCAAACAGACCTACTGGAGTTCTATGTTAGGGTGACAGCAGTAAGACAAGAGAGAGAGGGATGGGTAGATTACGTTTTCTTGGACTGTAAGAAGGCTTTTAACACAGTTCCACACAAGAGATTAGTGCAAAAGCTGGAGGACCAGGCAGGTATAACAGGGAAGGCACTGCAGTGGATCAGGGAATAGCTGTCGGGAAGACAACAGCGAGTCATGGTACGTGACGAGGTGTCAGAGTAGGCTCCTGTGACGAGCGGAGTTCCACAGAGGTCAGTCCTAGGACCAGTGCTGTTTCTGGTATATGTGAACTACATGACGGAAGGAATAGACTCAGAAGTGTTCTTGTTTGCAGATGATGTGAAGTTGATGAGAAGAATTCAATCGGACGAGGACCAGGCAGAACTACAAAGGGATCTGGACAGGCTGCAGGCCTGGTCCAGCAACTGTCTCCTGGAGTTCAATCCCACTAAGTGCAAAGTCATGAAGATTGGGGAAGGGCAAAGAAGACCGCAGACAAAGTACAGTTTAGGGGGCCAGAACTACAAACCTCACTCAAGGAAAAAGATCTTGGAGTGAGTATAACACCGGGCACATCTCCTGAGACGCACATCAACCAAATAACGGCTGCAGCATATGGGCGCCTAGCAAACCTCAGAACAGCATTCCGACATCTCAATAAGGAATCGTTCAGGACCCTGTACACCGTGTATGTCAGGCCTATATTGGAGTATGCAGCACCAGTTTGGAACCCACACCTAGCCAAGCACGTAAGGAAGTTAGAGAAAGTGCAAGGGTTTGAACACACACACACTCAAACACACACACACACACACACACTCATTTATTCTCTTCTACTCTCTCTCTGGTTTTCTTTGTTTCTTAGCACTAGTCATGAAGGAGAGGCAGCGGCTGCAGTTGGCTGTCTGGGCTGTTGTTTGTATGCGAGACGGAAAACTGGTTGGTGGGGGGAATTTTAACTTGTATCGATCAGAGATGATGGTAGTGGTTGGTGTGTTGTGGTCGTGGTTGTGTGTAGCAGTGGTTGGTTTGTTGTGTTAGTGTGTAGTGATGGTGTTTGTGGGTGCAGAAGGTGTATGGTGGTTGGTGTTGCTCTGTTGATGTGTAGTAGTTGTTGGTTTGTTGTGGCAACAAGTGTTGATGGTGGTAGTGGGTGGTGATTGTTGGTGTTTGCTGGTAATGTGAGGTAATAGTGGTATGGTGGTATGTAGTTATGGTGT
>NC_069441.1:16482411-16532411 GCF_026875155.1 Cherax quadricarinatus
TGACCGTCGTGGGTCTCATGCTCAGAGGTAACAGTATACGTAATCTAGGAATGAGCTTCTAAATTATTCGAAGTACCATAAATGCTGTCAGACTTTAAATTCACCAGCAAAAACATGGTTACTTCTGGAGAAAAAAAAACGACTGATTTCCAGCACCGGTACACGAGCGGTTGCACAATCACTGATACTCAGCACTAGTACACGAGCGGTTGCACAATCACTGATATCCAACAACGGTACACGAGCGGTTGCACAATCACTGATATCCAGCACCGGTATACGAGCGGTTGCACAATCACTGATACTCAGCACCGGTGCACCAGCTGTGTTGCACAATCACTGAACAGGTCATCGGACTCTAAAACCCGGGTCAGTAGACCTCAGCCTCAACAACTCAGCTGATTAAGAATTTTCCATACGAAACAACGTGTGGTTGAAAACATTATCGAGGCAGCCTATGAAAACTTGAAGAAGCGACCATCGCTCACTGCTGAAGAAGGCGCGGAAGGCTGTTGTGACGGACGTTGCTGTTCTAGGAATCTTCGAAGATGCTGACGGCAGAGATCCACTATTACAGCTGAAGGAGCGTCTGTAGACGGAGGCTGCGAAGGTGCTGGTATATATGAAAGACCGGGAGGAATCGATCTTTGCGCTCTGCTGACGGAGGAGCAGAAGGCGGAGGCTGCGGTGGGATAGAGGTTCTCAGGTACACATCTGTCACCCCCCTACCCATACCCCCCTACCCCCCTACCCTTCCCCCTCCTGCCTTGCATAATGAGCCAACTGCGTGAGTGAGAGACGGAGATGAGAGGGAGGAGTGAGGAACAAGAGGAGAGAGAGAGAGAGAGAAAGAGAGAGAGAGAGGGGGAGTTAGAAATGAGAGGGAGGAGTGAGGAACAAAACGGGCGATATGGAGATTGAGAGAGAGGGGAGAGGACATGGGGAGAGAAATGAGGATATGAGGAGAGGCAGCGAGTCAGAGATGAGAGGAAGAAACGAGAACAACGGGAAAGGGACGAGTTAGAGAAGCGAGAACAAAAGGCCAGGGATAAGTGAGAAATGAGAAGTGAGAGAGGGAGGAGAAGGATTTGTTAAAAGTACAGGCAGGTAGAGGAGAGAGGGGGAGAGCCAGAGGTGACACTAAAGAGATAAGAGCGAGAGGGGCGACTGGAGAAGAGAGAAGAGGAGGGGAGAGGGCAAGAGAGATGGAGGAAGATGAGGGAAGAGAGAAGGACGAGGATAATTAGCCAGGAAAAGATGAAACACTGAAACAGAATATGAGAGTAAATAAGAGAACTTACTACATGAAACCTATTAGTGAGAAAATGAAAGAAATAAAATAGAAGAGGAGAGAGGAGAGAGAGAGAGAGATGAGAGAGAGAGAGAGAGAGAGAGAGAGAGAGAGAGAGAGAGAGAGAGAGAGAGAGAGAGAGGAAACTCATCACTACCATCCTCTATTCCCCTCGCAGACCAGTAAACTCATCAAGCCCTGATCATCACCCTCCACTTGCACTCCCCAGAGCTGTGGTGGTGGTAATGGTGGTGGTGGTGGTGGTAGTAGTAGTAGTAGTAGTAGTAGTAGTAGTAGTAGTAGTAGTAGTAGTAGTAGTAGTAGTAGTAGTAGTAGTAGTAGTAGTATAGTAGTAGTAGTAGTAGTAGTAGTAGTATAGTAGTAGTAGTAGTAGTAGTAGTAGTAGTAGTAGTAGTAGTAGTAGTAGTAGTAGTAGTAGTATAGTAGTAGTAATAGTAGTGGTAATAGTAATATCAGTGGTAGCGGTGGTAGTTGTGGCAGCGTGTAGCGGTGACTGCAACAACAACCTAAGTCATACCAGAGTACAAAACACAACAACCTGGGCTGTCTTGGGGATCGCGGTACCGCGAATATCGAACAGAGGATCGAGCCTACAAACGCCACTCGCATTCAGAGTCCCGCACACAAAACTCGCCATTTCGCGATTTAGCAACGAAAATGCAACGATTCGCCAGTCATTTAATTTAAAGTCTTACGGGAACACTGTTTAAAGACCGAAGCTTTAAATCTAGGCAACATTTCGCCCTTCGTAGAGTCTCAAGAAGCTCTGCCTAGAGCGAAATGTGATCTAACGAGAAGTTTGACCCTCACATGATCTTTCAAGCGAAAAAATATTAGTTATTAACAAGTGAGTTAGTTAATTGTTAGTGGATGTTAAGTTTAATTTTAATAGATGTAATCTAAGCTAATTACAGTGCCATAACATTGGAGTTAATGGTGGGGTGTTATTGAACTTAATAATGGAGTGTTATTGAACTTAATGGTTGAGTGTTATTGAACTTAATGGTTGAGTGTTACTGAACGTAATGGTGGAGTGTTATCGAACGTAATGGTGGAGTGTTATCGAACGTAATGGTGGAGTGTTATTGAACGTAATGGTGGAGTGTTATTGAACTTAATGGTTGAGTGTTGCTGAACTTATTGGTGGAGTGTTAATGAACTTAATGGTTGAGTGCTACTGAACTTAACAGTAGGGTGTTATTGAAGTTAATGGTTGAGTATTATTGAACTTAATGGTTGAGTGTTACTGAACGTAATTGTGTAGTGTTATTGAACGTCATGGTGGAGTGTTACTGAACTTAATGGTGGAGTGTTACTGAACTTAATGGTGGAGTGTTATTGAACTTAATGGTTGAGTGTTACTGAACTTAATTGTGTAGTGTTATTGAACGTCATGGTGGAGTGTTACTGAACTTAATGGTGGAGTGTTACTGAGCTTAATGGTGGAGTGTTATTGAACTTAATGGCAGAGTGTTATTGAACTTAATGGTAGAGTGTTTTTGAACTTAATGGTTGAGTGTTACTGAACTTAATGGTGGAGTGTTACTGAACTTAACAGTAGGGTGTTACTGAACTTAGCAGTAGGGTGTTATTGAACTTATCAGTAGGGTGTTATTAAACTTAACAGTAGGGTGTTACTGAACTTATCAGTAGGGTGTTATTAAACTTAACAGTAGGGTGTTACTGAACTTAACAGTGGGGTGTTACCGAATTTAACAGTAGGGTGTTACTGAACTTAACAGTAGGGTGTTACTGAACTTAACAGTAGGGTGTTACTGAACTTAACAGTAGGGTGTTACTGAACTTAACAGTGGGGTGTTACCGAATTTAACAGTAGGGTGTTACTGAACTTAACAGTAGGGTGTTACTGAACTTAACAGTAGGGTGTTACTGAACTTAACAGTAGGGTGTTACTGAACTTAACAGTAGGGTGTTACTGAACTTAACAGTAGGGTGTTACTGAACTTAACAGTAGGGTGTTACTGAACTTAACAGTAGGGTGTTACTGAGCTTTACCAAAAGCGTGTCGGGTTAACGTGATTAATTGATAACGGAAGCTATTACCATGCGGAAAGGCGAGAATATCATACGCAAGAATGCGCTCCGCACGCAACGAGGCGCATTATCATACGCAATGATGTGTATATCATACGCAATGATGTGTATATCATACGCAATGATGTGTATATCATACGCAATGATGTGTATATCATACGCAATGAGGCATTTATCACACGCGATGAAGCGAAGTTCGACACGCCATGACGCAGTTTTCCACACACGATGACGCAATTTTCCCACACGCAATGACGCAGTTTCTGAAACACAATCACGCAGATTTCAAGACGCTATCACGCAGCTTTCACACGCAACCACGTGATTATTACACGCAACGGCGCAATCATCACATGTAATGACGCGATTAGTGCGCGTAAATAGGCGATCACCACACACAGTACCTCGATCATCACGCACAATGACGCGATCACAATACGCAATAACATGCGCAATAGTCGTCAGGCATCGTGCATGATCTTACAAATGTCCGCTATCACAAAATCATAAATATAACGAAATAACAGAAACTAAACCCAACGCAACTGGTCCAGTGTGGGTAGATTGGTAAAGCACTGCGTACCTTGTCCTAAGGTTCGTAGGTTCGAGTCTCCTTCAGCCAGAGATCAGTGTTTGTGTATATTTCGCATGCTCTCGCGAATTCCTTGCATATATATATATATATATATATATATATATATATATATATATATATATATATATATATATTATATATGAATATGATAAATGGTTTAAAAACAAAAACAAAAGAAAAGAAGGAAAAAAACTTGCGATTTTGGCTTAAACAACAGCATTCTTCTTGCCGAATAAGGGAAGCAAAAATTTGTATATGCAATAATTTCGCAAAAATAATTCTGAACCTAACGAAAAAAAATATTTTTTATTGCGTTTGTTTGTTATTAAATTATTCTTGGTCATTTAGCGTCAAAAATAGTGCAGGATTTATCCTCCGTCTCCTGTTATCGGCTCTGACTGTGATCAGTCTGGCTGTTAGTGATAGTTTTGTTTATCATCATTTTCACAGCTCGTTCTAGCTTTCCTTCGATCGCGTTCACTCGTTCGCAAATACTGCGGTCGGTGGATCAATACTGCGGTCGGAGGATCAATACTGCGGTCGATGGGTCAGTACTGCGGTCGGAGGATCAATACTGCGGTCGGAGGATCAATACTGCGGTCGATGGGTCAGTACTGCGGTCGGAGGATCAATACTGCGGTCGGAGGATCAATACTGCGGTCGGAGGATCAATACTGCGGTCGGAGGATCAATACTGCGGTCGGAGGATCAATACTGCGGTCGGATGGTCAATACTGCGGTCGGAGGATCAATACTGCGGTCGGATGGTCAATACTGCTGTCGGAGGATCAATACTAAGGTCGGTGGATCAATACTGCGGTCAGAGGATCAATACTGCGGTCGGAGGATCAATACTGCGGTCGGAGGATCAATACTGCGGTCGGAGGATCAATACTGCGGTCGGAGGATCAATACTGCGGTCGGAGGATCAATACTGCGGTCGGAGGATCAATACTGCTGTCGATGGGTCAGTACTGCGGTCGGAGGATCAATACTGCGGTCGGAGGATCAATACTGCGGTCGATGGGTCAGTACTGCGATCGGAGGATCAATACTGCGGTCGGAGGATCAATACTGCGGTCGATTGTTCATTACTGCGGTCGGAGGATCAATACTGCGGTCGATGGGTCAGTACTGCGGTCGGAGGATCAATACTGCGGTCGATGGGTCAGTACTGCGGTCGGAGGATCAATACTGCGGTCGGAGGATGAATACTGCGGTCGATGGGTCAGTACTGCGGTCGGAGGATCAATACTGCGGTCGATGGGTCAGTACTGCGGTCGGAGGTTCAATACTGCGGTCGATGGGTCAGTACTGCGATCGGAGGATCAATACTGCGGTCGGAGGATCAATACTGCGGTCGATTGTTCATTACTGCGGTCGGAGGATCAATACTGCGGTCGATGGGTCAGTACTGCGGTCGGAGGATCAATACTGCGGTCGATGGGTCAGTACTGCGGTCGGAGGATCAATACTGCGGTCGGAGGATGAATACTGCGGTCGATGGGTCAGTACTGCGGTCGGAGGATCAATACTGCGGTCGATGGGTCAGTACTGCGGTCGGAGGTTCAATACTGCGGTCGGAGGATGAATACTGCGGTCGATGGGTCAGTACTGCGGTCGGAGGATCAGTACTGCGGTCGGAGGATCAATACTGCGGTCGGAGGATCAATACTGCGGTCGGAGGATCAAGCTCTTACCAATGACCCATGCGGGTTTAGCGGATACGAGATAAGGTGTACGGTGTGCGATGTACACCGTACAGCGCCTCTTGGAAGGAAAAAAATCGATGGATTTTCCGAGTGAAGACGGAAGGTGGTGTTGGGATCTGTTGACATTTACAAGGCTACGTTTACAGTTTCTCAGTAATATGTTTACATTTACAAGGCGATGTTTACAGTTTCTCAATAGTATATTTACAAGGCGATGTTTACAGTTTCTCAATAGTATATTTACATTTACAAGGCGATGTTTACAGTTTCTCAATAGTATATTTACAAGGCGATGTTTACAGTTTCTCAATAGTATATTTACATTTACAAGGCGATGTTTACAGTTTCTCAATAGTATATTTACAAGGCGATGTTTACAGTTTCTCAATAGTATATTTACATTTACAAGGCGATGTTTACAGTTTCTCAATAGTATATTTACAAGGCGATGTTTACAGTTTCTCAATAATATATTTACAAGGCGATGTTAACAGTTTCTCAATAGTATATTTACATTTACAAGGCGATGTTTACAATTGTACAATAATGTCCTTACATTTACAAGGTGAAGCAACATAGTCACTTTCGCGATGCGTTTATCAGCATCGCGTTGATAAAATCGCGACACTGAGACTCTCTCACCTCACAGTTAACACAATTTTTTCCACGTTCGCGGGCATCGCGTTTTTTTAAAGCGTTTAACGTTCACAAGGACCACGTCCGCGGCAAGTGCACAATTAGTGTACGTTACGCTTATGTACTCAAGGATCCTTTTTATCGGTGTTCATTAATTCGTTGAACATGGTGTTCAACGCTCCCATAAAGTATTAGGCACATATACAACATCTTGGTGTCCTTAATTTGTAGACGTTTCGCCCTCCAGTGGTTTTATTAATACTAGGATGTAATGTGAGGAGGGCGAAACATCTACAAATATACTCAGATGTTCTACATGTGTGTAATTCGTTATCTTGTCGGTATTGTATACCATTCATGTACAACTATGGTCCTCATGTACAACTATGGTCCTCATGTACAATATATGGTCTTCATGTACAACTATGGTCCTCATGTACAACTATGGTCCTCATGTACAACTATGGTCCTCATGTACAACTATGGTCCTCATGTACAATGTATGGTCTTCATGTACAACTATGGTCCTCATGTACAAAGTATGGTCCTCATGTACAACGTATGGTCTTCATGTACAACTATGGTCCTCATGTACAAAGTATGGTCCTCATGTACAACTATGGTCCTCATGTACAAAGTATGGTCCTCGTGTACAACGTATGGTCCTCATGTACAAAGTATGGTCCTCATGTACAACGTATGGTCTTCATGAACAACTATGGTCCTCATGTACAAAGTATGGTCCTCATGTACAACGTATGATCCTCATGTACAAAGTATGGTCCTCATGTACAAAGTATGGTCATGTACAAAGTATGGTCCTCATGTACAAAGTATGGTCCTCATGTACAAAGTATGGTCTTCATGTACAACTATGGTCCTCATGTACAAAGTATGGTCCTCATGTACAACGTATGGTCCTCATGTACAAAGTATGGTCCTCATGTACAAAGTATGGTCCTCATGTACAACGTATGGTCCTCATGTACAAAGTATGGTCCTCATGTACAACGTATGATCCTCATGTACAAAGTATGGTCCTTTTGTACAACGTATGGTCCTCATGTACAACGTATGGTACGCATGTACAGCGTATGGTCCTCATGTACAACGTATGGTCCTTTTGTACAACGTATGGTCCTCATGTACAACGTATGGTCCTTTTGTACAACGTATGGTATGCATGTACAACGTATGGTTCTCATGTACAACGTATGGTCCTCTTGTACAACGTATGGTCCTCATGTACAACGTATGGTCCTCATGTACAACGTATGGTCCTCATATACAACGTATGGTCCTCATGTACAGCGTATGGTCCTCATGTACAACGTATGGTCCTCATGAACAACGTATGGTCCTCATGTACAACGTATGGTCCTCATGAACAACGTATGGTCCTCATGTACAACGTATGGCCCTCATGAACAACGTATGGTCCTCATGTACAACGTATGGTCCTCATGAACAACGTACATGTATTGTACGCTCATTTTACACGCTTACGAGAGTTCGTTTTCAGATGATCCGTTCAGGACACGTTGACCGAACGGCAGCGTTCTTACTTTCCCGTCACGTTCACGTTAGTTAAAAACGCTGTGAGATCATTTTCCCTTCCTTCGTGTTCGTATATTTTTTATAACGAATTATTGCCCTTCAAGGCGACGCATTTGCACTTATTTTGCCAAACCTGCGTTGAAACCAGTTGATGCGTAATGCGCTCACATCCCTTTGCAATCTTGTAAATGCGTTTAGTGAACCACAGTGCGTTCGAATCTCCTTCAAGATAACATGACCTACGCATTCACGTTCATCTAAATGAGACGTTCACAATGTTCATTCCAAGACACGTTCAGAGTTGTACGTTTTTCGAGTTTCTTTATTATTAAAACCGGGGTCTAGATATTGATACTACCACACGTTCTTAAGTATTCGTGTTGTGAGACGTTCTTAGTTCTCAACGTTCTCAGTACTCCTGCTTCCCTCGTTCTCAGTACTCGTGCTGCTACATGTTCTCTGTACTCGCACTGCCGCACGTTCTCATTATTGGTGCTGTCACACGTTCAGAATTCCTTCAAGGCAAGACGATACATACTCTCAAGCGGAATCCCGTTCGCTCCGTTCCTATAGCGGCGTTCTGGTATACCATCAAACCTTAAATTTTCGGACGCGAACGTTCCGAAAATAACAGACATCAAGAAGGGCGTTCACTTCTTGACGCAGATGCGTTCTTTGAACGCCGACGTGTTTAACCAACTCTGGAAGATACGTTCGGAGATACATTATTATTATTATTATTATTATTATTATTATTATTATTATTATTATTATTAGTAGTAGTAGTAGTAGTAGTAGTAGTAGTAGTAGTAGTAGTAGTAGTAGTAGTAGTAGTAGTAGTAGTAGTAGTAGCAGCAGTAGTAGTAGTAGTAGTAGTAGTAGTAGTAGTAGTAGTAGTAGTAGTAGTAGTAGTAGAAGTAGTAGTAGTAGTAGTAGTATCACCAGGGCCAAGATATATATGTGTCACCTAAGCCAGGATTATGTGTTACTAAGATAGGTATTACTAAGATAAGTATTACCAGCTCCAGGATACATGTATCACTAATGCCAGAATATATGTGTCACCCAGGTCAGGATACAAGTGTCACCAGGACTAGCCTATAAGTGTCACTAGAACTAGGATACATGTGTCACCAGGGCCAGGATATATGCATCACCGGGATCAGAATTCATGAGCCGCCAGGGTCAGGATACATGTGTCACCAAAATTAAGATACATTTTTCACCAGTTCCAGGATACTTGCCATCAGAACTAGCATACAAGTGTCATCAGAAACGAGATATGTATCACCGGGACCAGGATATATAGATGTCACAAGGACCAGAATACATGTATCATCAGCGCCAGGATACATATGTCATCAGGTCAAGGATACATGTGGTAAACGAACCAGCCTACAAGCAGGACCAGGACCTGCTTACAATCTAACAGGTCAGGGGAAGAACCAGAGCCAGGTACTAACCAAACTGAATGATCGAAATATGCCATAGATGCTCTCTAGAGCACATTTCGGCCGGTTGATCTGCTAATCATTCAACCGATGAGCACCAGCGACTAGTACTCTAATCAGTCATGCAGACAGGTCTTCCAATCAGCCATGCAGACAGGTCCTCCGAGTCAGCCATGCACGCTGTCCTCCAGTCAATCATGCGGACAGATCCTAGCCATGCAGATTAGTCCTTTAATCAGTCTTACAAACAGGTACCCGAGTCAGCCATGCAGATGTGTACAAAGATCAGCCATGCAGACACGTTCTACAGTCATACACTCGTACTAAAATCAGTCGAATGGGTACTCTAATCAGCCGCGCAGGCAGACACTGTCATCAGCCAAGCAGACAGGTACTCCAGAAAGCCTTGCAGATAGGTACAGCAATAGGTATGTAGCGGTGTAAAGTGCCCTCGGAAAATAGCCATTCAACCTGTTGAGGAACTTCCCATCATCAATGAGTGCCAACGGTGCCATCAATCAATCCACTGCACTTCGTGGCACCATCAGGTGTCCTCATTCACGCTTTTAGTGAACGGAGTATCGAGCCTCTAGTGGGTCTTGCTCTGAATGCCACGAAGAGTGCCAGTTTAAACACGTGTGCCAGCACGGGGAGGGGAAGGGGGCGCCTCGGCCTCTGGCCACCACTTTCACACATCATTATACAAAATATATTGTAAACAGTATTGTGATACCAGCAGTGGCTGAGGACACTCATATAAAGTTCAGTATGGCTATTAAAGCCGCTTTTGGCAAAACGTTTCCTCTCGTATATAAAACGTCTTTATCCTCAAGATACACATAAAACAAGTTGCAAGGAGCCGACGGGTGCTTTTAAAAGGCACCTTCTTCAATGGAATCTTTCACGAATGCGATGTTTCGCCTACCGGGGGCTTACTGAAGCCTCCAGCAAGTGAAACATTCTTTAACCACGACGTACACTTCTATGCATGAGTTACAGTACAAGACCATCCATCAACCCACGCCGCCGCACTCTCTATCTTATTTTAATAAACTGATGTCTGGAAACTCCGAACATTCACTAATCAATAACAAAAAATTATCCAGGTGCTGAACATGTTCATCTTTCCCCTAACAATAAAGAAAAAGGTCAGTGTTACATTAATGACAGCAAAAGCCTGACAACACCAAGCCTATCATTTTTAAACTAGGTGTCAGCGAGAACACTCTAGCCTCTAAGGACCTTTCTTTACGCGAAAGTTTTCAGAGAGGATGAGTTTAAGAGCCCCTTATAATTTATAGTGAAGATATCTGCAGTAATCGGATTATAAATAAAGCCACAAGAATCTATTAGCTACTGAATCTTTGACGTGATGTATTCAATACGACAGTGCATTAGGAAAAATAAACTCAGGGCAGCGTTTAAACAAAAAACTGGGCGTAATTGCGGCAGGGATCCGGAACAACGCCCCAACAAAAGGAACTTTTCGTTTTCCATTGATTTCCAATTGACGAAGGCCAAAAAAAAAAAAAAAAAGGAATTGTTCTAAGAAGTGACTCTGTGCGATTAGGAAAATTATTTGTTCCGAGTTATCATAATCCTTTCAAGGAGATTATCAGAGTTATTTAAATAATTGTTGCGTGTGAGTGATGGTGGTCATGCGGGAACCCACCTGGTTGTAGGCGGAGAGCGGCGGTGGGACGGCACGCGCCAGGCCCGGCTGCCGCCGACTTCGAAGTAAACATTGAGCGAAGTCCGGTGGGAGGAGCCACGTCTGGTCACGCCCACCACGCCGTACATCACCCTGGCCCCTCCCACAACCACTCGAGCGGAACATCTGCTTCTTTCGTACCCGAATTTCCGTCCAAACCAACAGATTCCGTCGCTTCTGTGTATGTCTCCGAACTCTGGTGCGTGTTACAGAAACGTCGAAGCCGCTAGCGGGGAGAATCATTCGGCGAAATGGACAGGAGTAAGTCGGGACGGAAAGGGACGGAAAACAGGAGCCGTATCCGTCTGAGGTTGGTGTCCGTGAGAGGACCAATGAGGTGCCAGGGTAGCATGACGTCACGCACGGCTAGAGTCTAGCTGGGGTGGTGACCAATGAGGGACGGGGGAGTGAAGGAGGCGGAGCCAGCCACTGTTGGTGGATGGTAGCGCGCAAGTGTACTTCAGTTGTGAGTTTGTAGGCAGAGTCGCGGCCACACTGTTTGCAAGTCTGATCAGACTTGCTGTGTAATGGCTACAACAACTTACATCGCATCAAGTGCAGTGTGTTCTGATCCAGTCAGTGTGCCAGACTGTCTCACCATGAACATAGTGAACACTCAAGGGTATGGGCGTGATGCCCATGAAATGAAGTACATGCCCCAGCATCAGGCGCCCATGGCCCACAACCCATGGGTGGGTCTCCCTCCGTCAGACCCCAGCCACTGGGCCATGCACCCTCACCCAGGCCTCCACCAGGATATTAAACCTCAACCTTCAGAAGTGGCTATCCACCACCGTCCACCCCATCATATGACACATGCCTGGCAGCCTCCCGTCTCATCTCCGTACAGTAGTCTGGCGGCGGGCAACGGCGGGTCCCCGCTGGGCCACCATGCCTACGCCTCCATGAATGGCATGCTGCCCCATCAGATGCACCCGGGGCACCTGAGGGACATGCACTGCGAGTCCCCAGTCACACCTGATCACCACGTACATCACGAAGTCGAAGAGGAGACCCCGACAAGTGACGACCTGGAACAGTTCGCTAAGTCGTTTAAACAGAGGCGTATCAAGCTGGGATTCACACAGGCGGACGTTGGTCTGGCCTTGGGAACCCTTTACGGCAATGTATTCTCCCAGACCACCATCTGTAGGTTCGAAGCTTTACAGTTATCTTTCAAGAACATGTGCAAGCTGAAGCCGCTGCTAATGAAGTGGCTTGAAGAGGCAGACTCCACTACAGGCAGTCCCACTTCCATCGACAAGATTGCCGCCCAGGGAAGGAAGCGCAAAAAGCGGACCTCCATAGAAGTGTCTGTGAAAGGAGCCCTGGAACAACATTTTCACAAGCAACCCAAACCCTCAGCACAGGAGATCTCACAGTTAGCAGACAGCCTGCAGTTGGAGAAGGAGGTAGTGAGAGTGTGGTTCTGCAACAGACGGCAGAAGGAGAAACGGATGACACCTCCTATACTTGGCCAGGGTCCTGACGGGCAAGGCGTCAACGGCACACCACCCGGGCCAGGACAACAGATCACGCCCACGCCAGACTACGGACAGCCCAGGTCAGTAGAGCTTCCCAGAGAACTAAAATACCCAGGCTACACTCACCAGACCATGCACGGTTCCCCTACCCACCTGCCGCCCCAGCACTCACCGCCTGGACCCCTACTCTCACCACAGATGCCACCTCATAGCGTGGCGCCTTCGCACGCGGTCTCCCACTGATGGTCGCTCAACCTGTGGCAGGAGCCAGCGTACTGACCAGCAATCAGTGGGAGCCAAGAAAGCTTCCTCAGGACTCCACCTACCGCCCCTCGCCATTCTAGTCTTCATTACCAGGGCTAAGTTTGGAGGGGCCGTGACCTAGGCGTTCTTATAACGTCTTCGTCGCTCCTGCCGGCAGTAGGAGAGTCCCAAGCACCTCTAGTCCCCGGGCCGGCCAGCCTGGCCCTTCTTCGGGAGGAGGGCGGCCCCCCGAGCGGCCAGATCGTCAACACGAAGCCAGATTATTTACCAGTAAGAAACCTGGTGTGTCCATGTGAAAACTTCTTCAGTGATAAACCTATTTTCTATAGACTAACCTCGAGCTATGCTGAGGAAGTGTATAAATATGAACCCGTAGCAGATTCATCATTCCATACTTCGCCAAACATTCCATAAGCTAATCTGACTGACTCTCCGCGGAGCGCAGTGTCAGATTATTTCTACGATTCCTCAGTGAGGCGATAAGTAGTAGTGTAAAGACTGAGCTTCATATTACGTGTGAACATTAACTAGCGGTTACCTCGAGTTTTTTGTGCGCGTGTTTGGAACATTCCAGTGGTGGCGGGTGGCAGCTGCTGCGGGCGGCCACCGCCCGACACCTGGTCCCGTGGGCGGCCTGTGGGCGGCCTCCACACCGCCCACCCACACGCTTGACTCTAAGTCTTATCTCGAAATTAAAGAATATGTGGGGGCGCATGACTGCCGGGAGACCGTCCGTGATGCCATGGGGCCCGCCGCCACCACCCAGCTCACACCCGCTGCCCATTCCCGCCCACCCTCGCCCCTACACACACATCGGACCAGCTATTTCTATGTGGCAAGTAGAAATTATCTCTTGGGAACTATTTCTGTGAGTGGTAAGGGCAAGTGGTGAGCATCTGGCGTGTGTAGCGGCCGCCCGTAGCTCTGTGCCCGCTACCGTGTACATAGTCATCTTTGTAAATACTGGAGAAGCCGTGACGGCTTCGACTGCAGTCGAGCCGCACTTGTGATATGACTCAAGAGCTGAATTTATAATAATTTCATTGTAATATATGTATCATTCATACTTAGATTAACCCCTGAGTATATTTAGTTTGTGTTGACCGTTTCCCATTACTGCTAATACGTCGGAGTGGATCTGGTGCGGTCGTGATGTAGTGGTGTACATATACCTTCCGTGCCGCCGCTGTCGCCGCACCCTGCCATCCGTGCCGCCGCTGCCGCACCCTGCCATCCGTGCCGCCGCCGCCGTCGCCGCCCCTCACCCACCCAGCGGTGGCCGGCGGTGGCGACTACCTGGCCACCCACTGCAACTCCTCGGCAACCCAACCTTCAACAAACCGGATCTTGTGTCGGCGGGAGAGCCTCCCTTGCTGCGGAGGATGTGATCAACCCAGGCAACCTTACCACCTGCGTTCCTCCAGGGGTTGCCGAAGCCAGCTGGGGCGCGTGGCTGTTTAACACCAGCTGCGAGGTAAGCTCCCCTCCTTCCCATGCTGCAACGACGATCCGCAACTCCCCACCAGCGCCTGACAGGCTCCCCTCTGCTTCCCCTCGGCGTCTCTCACCTCTATTGACCCGTCAACACCTCCTTTGGGCTTCTGTAAGCCGCCTCTTTTTTCCTGCAGTGAAACGCTTGTAGGTCCCTCCTGCCTCATCGAGGGATTCTATAGACCCCACTGAAGTTACCTGTTGGGGTGTATCCCGTTGTCCAACAGATGAGTAGCGAGCGAGGAACTTACACCCACCTTCACTTCTTCAGCGTCCAGTGGATACCCACCTCATCAACACCAGTGTCTGGTGGGTGCATCACGCTCAGCAGAGGGTTGGTCAGGATGGATAAGGATGGCAGCATCACTGCGAGTCGCCACAGTGGTGATGGATAAAGGATGGCAGCCCAACTGAAAAAGTCGCTACCGTGGTGGGTGACACAGAAAACCCCTGCTCAACACCGCACCTGTCTCTGTTTGTTATTAATGTTCTGAATGTCTGTACGAGGCTCTAGTAACGTAGCAGGTATGGTGATCCTGACCTCACCTCACAACTACTGTCACTGTTGTAACTACCATTACTACTACAATGTAGCCCCTCACGGGTATATATATAAACGTTATGAGGACTTATATTAGTGCTATGAGAACTTCATTCAGTAAAAGAAAACGTCTTGATAGGAACAGAAAAGTCTTTTTACACCTGTGAACTTTCTTTGTGTGTTAAAGTACAAAGGATCACGTCAAAGATAAATTTATTATCCACGTAAGAATTACTTGGAAATCTGTAGTCAAGAAATGTACATAATATTGTATTATTAAACTTATTATGAATAATAAAAGAAAGATTTGTCTATACACTGGGTTTAATTTTAACCAGACTTGACGATTTTGACAATTGTAACCAATGATGTCAGAAAACTGATGGAAAACAATATACATGAGATATGAAGTAGATAACAGTATGCAGATAAAAAACTTATGTTCCACGAGATTTCACGGGTAATATGAAGAAGCTGTTCATTATACGAACACTTGCGGAAAAAAAGATATGTATGTCTGGAGTAACTGGACCAGATGGCAAATTACCGCCGCAACAGACAGTCTTTATCAATAGAGATAAATATAACACGCATAACAAAATGAAATATTTAAAATACAGAATGTCAAAAAGAACAAACGGATGTAAATCTTTTATTCCTTTATTTCTCCTCTCTTTTATTTGTTTATATATTGTCGCTGATGTGTAAAAGCTGTGAGGGGCTGGGCAGAGCGCCGTGGGGCGGCTAATCGTTTACGAGTAGTTAATCAATATATCACGGGGAATTAACTCTTACTGCCTTGGTTACACGTTCCTCCGTCACCAGGAAATAACCAGCTTGCCCATCCTGCCTTCCCAAAGCCCTACCGCCAGCAGCGTCCCTTGTTCCCAGCCCCACAAATTGCCTTCTTGTGACTGGTAGAATATCTGCGGCAGACTCGCTGCCTCAACGTACTCGACCAACGTACTTACTGAACGTAATACATCGATGTGTTGTTATTTCTCCTTATACGGGAGATTCGCCTTTGTAGGAAATTGTGATGATCAGACGATGGAGGTGATATACCTTCCTGCGTTATCACGTGTTAAACGAAAAGCCTCTGTTCAAATTCTACAGTCTGGAAGTTATTTACGTATAGATTAGATTAGTTCGCTCGATTGTTCGGCTCGACTCTTGCAGGTGTGGCAAGTAGATTGCTAACTGTTACTGTAATGCACTACAGTGTCCTAAAAGACTTAATTTTCGCGATCTGTGGCACTTAAAGTAGTTCTTAGGGTATTGTATATTCTTACACATCCACACATATACAAACACAAGCATAAATTGCCAAGAGCGTTACTTATATTGTGAAATTATATATATATATATATATATATATATATATTATATATATATATATATATATATATATATATATATATATATATATATATATATATTTTATATATATATATATATATATATATATATACATATATATATATATATATATATATATATATATATATATATATATATATATATATATATATATATATATATATATATATATATATATATATATATATATATATATATACATTTATATTTGCAAAGATTCACAGATTTTTATATACCTGATATGTAAGTTTATTGTTTTGTTATATTAGTAATGCTTTTATTTGTAATATTCTTATTTTGCTGGAACTTAACAATAGTAATCTAGGTCAGCTCTATTGAAATACTAATATTCGTAGTTTGTTCTCCTGTAATATTCTAGATTTACCTCAGTAGTACTAGTAATAGTATCTAGGATCGCTTGCCAGTCGCAATACTTTATGATCCTGCACGCCTCTAGTCTGGTCTTGAACTCCCTTTGTGACCCCCTTCAAGGGTAATGAAGGGTTCTTAATCCTAGGAATTTGAGCCACCCAGTCAATACCTCGGATAAGACCTCATTATCTTCCATACTCCACTCACTCTATGCTTTCTTAGTGGGTTTATCTCTTCCCCATAATATTAGTAATATCTTACGTGAAGGTCGGTCACACCTGGAGTGACCGACGTACCACGACCGACGTACCACGACCGACGCACCACGACCGACGTACCACGACCGACGTACCATGACCGATACACTAATACTGTCTTAAGTTATACATTCTTCATGGTTTTCTGCTACTTGTCGGTAATAAATCCCTTTATTACCAATAAAAAAAAAAACATTAATCGTCTTCCATCCCAGGATAATGCAGGTCTGCCCACCACCACCAGAATTAAGACCACCTGTCTACAAGGTTCACCCTCGTATTAAAGTCGATAGAGTTGAAACGGCTATCATGACATATGCGTTATTTTGGGCACGTTTGGTTGCAGGCAACCACGCGCCAGGTTGATCTAAATGCGTGTTAAACACGCGATATCTTGTAAGGATTGCATTGCAGCTTTAGAGGCGAGATTTACTCATTTACTCTCTTCTGTCTCGCCTTTAAGGTGTAAAGAATGTGGCTAACAAATACGTTATGTGTTTTAAAGACGGAGGATCGAGCCTCCACCGTCCATAACGCTGAAGGAACCACTCGGAACTAGTGCATAAAATAATAATAATAATAATAATAATAATAATAATAATAATAATAATAATAATAATAATAATAATAATAATAATTTTTGTTTTTGTATTGTTTATGGGCCCAGATTAAGCGATCAGCCGGACTTTGGGCCTAATTGGGCCTGTTATGCACTGCGTCACTCTGCGTCACGCAATACTACCCTGACGCACGCGACAATCGCCGATTCGCTGAAAAATGCCCTCGACGCTTAGCCGGTGCCTCGGTTGTTGACGACGCGCGCAATCCAAGACGCACTATACCAACGTTCGTGAACGAAACAGTCACTGACACACTAAAAAAAAAATACCACCTTGACGTACGCAGTTGTGCTGACGCACGCAACAATGCTTTTGAAACGCGCACAAATCTTTGACGCACCTTACACACTTTGACGTACCTAACACACTTTGACGCACACAGCAATCCTTAACGCACACAGCAATCCTTAACGCATACAGCAATCCTTGACGAACGTAACAATACATGACGTGTTTAACAATAACTGACGAAAGCTCAGTATGTAACGCAAGCAACAATAATAACGCAAGCAACACTAATAACACAGGCAACAATAATAACGCAAGCAACACTAATAACACAGGCAACAATAATAACGCAAGCAACACTAATAACACAGGCAACAATAATAACGCAAGCAAAAATATTAAGGCAACATTAATAAGGCAACAATAATAACGCAGACAACAATAATAACGCAGACAACAATAATAACGGAAGCAACAATAATAACGCAACAATAATAACGCAAGCAACAATAAGAACACAAGCAACATAAATAACGCAGGCAAGAATAGCAAAAAAAGCAACAATAATACGCAAGCAACAATAATAACACAAGCAACAATGATAACGCAGGTAACAATAATGCAAGCAATAATAATAACGCATTCAACAATAATAATGCAAACAACGATAACAATGCAGGCAACAATAAGGCAAGCAACAATAATAACGCAAGCAACGATATTAACGCAAGCAATTCTAATAGCGCAGGCACCAATAGTAACGCAAGCAATAATAATAACGTAAGCAACAATAATAACGCAGGCAACAACAATAACGCAGGCAACAATAATAACGCAAGAAACAATAATAACACAATAAACAATAATAACGCAGGCAACAACAATAACGCAGGCAACAATAATAACGCAAACAAAGATAATACAAATAACAATAATAACGCAGGCAACAATAATAACACAGGCAACAATAATAACACAAGCAACAATAATAACACAAGCAACAATAATAACACAAGCAACAATAATAACACATGCAACAATAATAACGCAGGAAACAATAATAACACAGGTAACAATAATAACACAAGCAACAATAAAAACACAAGCAACAATAATAACACAAGCAACAATAATAACACAAGCAACAATAATAACACAAGCAACAATAATAACACAGGCAACAATAATAACACAAGCAACAATAATAACACATGCAACAATAATAACACAGGCAGCAATAATAACGCAGGCAACAATAATAACACAGGCAACAATAATAACACAGGCAACAATAATAACACAGGCAACAATAATAACACAGGCAACAATAATAACACAAGCAACAATAATAACACAAGCAACAATAATAACAAGGCAACAATAATAACACAGGCAACAATAATAACACAGGCAACAATAATAACACAGGCAACAATAATAACACAGGCAACAATAATAACACAGGCAACAATAATAACACAAGCAACAATAATAACACAAGCAACAATAATAACATAGGCAACAATAATAACACAGGCAGCAATAATAACGCAGGCAACAATAATAACACATCCAGCAATAATAACGCAGGCAACAATAATAACACAAGCAACAATAATAACACAGGCAACAATAATAACACAAGCAACAATAATAACACAGGCAACAATAATAACACAGGCAGCAATAATAACGCAGGCAACAATAATTACACAGGCAACAATAATAACACAGGCAACAATAATAACACAGGCAGCAATAATAACGCAGGCAAAAATAATAACGCAGGCAACAATAATAACACAAGCAACAATAATAACACAGGCAACAATAACAACACAAGCAACAATAATAACACAAGCAACAATAATAACACAAGCAACAATAATAATACAAGGAACAATGATAACACAAGCAACAATAATAACTCAGGCAACAATAATAACACAAGCAACAATAATAATACAAGCAACAATGATAACACAAGCAACAATAATAACACAAGCAACAATAATAACACAGGCAACAATAATAACATAGGCAACAATAATAACACAGGCAACAATAATAACACAAGCAACAATAATAATACAAGCAACAATAATAACACAAGCAACAATGATAACACAAGCAACAATAATAACACAGGCAACAATAATAACACAGGCAACAATAATAACACAAGCAACAATAATAACACAAGCAACAATAATAACACAAGCAACAATGATAACACAAGCAACAATGATAACACAAGCAACAATAATAACACAATCAACAATAATAACACATGCAACAATAATAACGCAGGCAACAATAATAACACAAGCAACAATGATAACACAAGCAACAATAATAACACAATCAACAATAATAACACAAGCAACAATAATAACACATGCAACAATAATAACGCAGGCAACAATAATAACACAAGCAACAATGATAACACAAGCAACAATAATAACACAAGCAACAATAATAACACAAGCAACAATAATAACACAAGCAACAATGATAACACAAGCAACAATAATAACACAAGCAACAATAATAACACATGCAACAATAATAACGCAGGCAACAATAATAACGCAGGCAACAATAATAACACAAGCAACAATAATAACACAAGCAACAATAATAACACATGCAACAATAATAACGCAGGCAACAATAATAACGCAGGCAACAATAATAACGCAGGCAACAATAATAACGCAGGCAACAATAATAACGCAGGCAACAATAATAACGCAGGCAACGTTCAGGTCTCGTGCTTCACGCGATGATCTTATATCTTTAAAGAACCCAACAATCAGTCTCGTTATTAGCTAATTTGCATATTATCTTTTTTTCCAGTGATGAAATCTGAACTTCTGTATTGTTGACCTTTGTTGACATGATACTCTGAATTATTGTTGTTTCTGAAGTTTATCTATCTGTTTATGTTTGCATTTATTATATGTCTATCTATCTACACTCACACACACACACACACACATGTGTGTGTGTGTGTGTGAGTGTGTGTGTGTGTGAGTGTGTGTGTGTGTGTGTGTGTGTGTGTGTGTGTGTGTGTGTGTGTGTGTGTGTGTGTGTGTGTGTGTGCATGTGTGTGTGTGTGTCTCGCCGAAGAGGTATATTTAGCGATTTTGGCTTAAATAGTAGCACACTTCTTGCCGAATAAGACAAGCGAAATTTTGTGTATGCAATAATTTCGCAAAAAATCATTCTGAACCTAACGAAAAAAAATATATTTCACTGTGTATGTTAATTATTAAATTACTGTAAACTTATCTAAAATATATTTAGCTGGATTACGCTAAATTAAATTGCGCTTGTTATAAAAAGGTTAGGAAAGTTTTCTGAGATTCTTTTGGTACAAAATTATTAATTTTTACATCAATATAAATGAGAAAAATATATCTTTAGACGTATAAGAGAAAATTTTAGAAAGGACTTAATCTTAACCGAGTTCTTGCTAATTGACCCGTCTTACCTATTCGGCACAACATATATACATACATACATGTATATATATATATATATATATATATATATATATATATATATATATATATATATTATATATATATATATATATATACATATATATATATATATATATATATATATATATATATATATATATATATATATATATATATATATATATATATATATATATATATATATATATATATATACACACACATATGGAGATAAAAACACGGAAGCCCACAACTAGGCCAGGCCTCCGGATTGTTAGCCTAATCAACACAACTGTTGGTGCTTCCTGCACATAGCTGAACTCACGCATCAGAGTCCGGACTGTTAATGACTGACTTGAAAGATTTTATCCACTTCCCTCTTGAAAAAAAAGCCGGAGAATTGTTGGTGACATTCCTTATGCTTGGAGGAAATGTTGAGTCTGTGTGTTGGCTTACACGTCCATTGTCCGTGGAAGCTGTCTTGTGCTGCGTCTTGGAGAGCAGATTCTACTCTCGGTCATTTGTGTAGCTGTGGTTTGACATGTGGGTGACGACATCTGCCGGTAAGCGAACGGAAGGCCTCGGTCACATGACCAAAAGCTCCAGCTGTGGGTCATCTTACGACTAAGACCCGCGACAGGAAACACTTGTTCAATTTCCTGACCTACCTTACTTAACTCAACCTAACCTAACCTTACCTAACCTAAATAAACCTAACCTAAACTAACCTTACCTAAGCTAACCTAACCAAACCTAGCCTAACCTAACCTAACCTGATCTACCCAAACCTAGCCTAACCTAACCTAACCTAACCTAACCTAACCTAACCTAACCTAACCTAACCTAACCTGATTTAACCTAACCTAACCTAACCTAACCTAACCTAACCTAGCCTGATCTAACCTAACCTAACCTAACCTAACCTAACCTAACCTAACCTAACCTAACCAAACCTAACCTAACCTAACCTAACCTGATCTAACCTAACCTAACCTAACCTAACCTAACCTAACCTAACCTAACCTAACCTAACCTAACCTAACCTGATCTAACCTAATCTAACCTAACCTAACCTAACCTAACCTAACCTAACCTAATCTAACCTAACCTGATCTAACCTAACCTAACCTAACCTAACCTAACCTAACCTAAACCTAACCTAACCTAACCTGATCTAACCTAACCAAACCTAATCTAACCTAACCAAACCTAATCTAACCTGACCTAACCTAACCTAACCTAACCTAACCTAACCTAACCTAACCTAACCTAACCTAACCTAACCTAACCTAACCTAACCTAACCTAACCTGATCTAACCTAACCAAACCTAATCTAACCTAACCAAACCTAATCTAACCTAACCTAACCTAACCTAACCTAACCTAACTAAACCTAATCTATCCTAACCTAACCTAACCTAACCTAACCTAACCTAACCTAACCTAACCTAACCTAACCTAACCTAGGTGTATTGTTTTTGTTAATACGTCGAAGGAAGGCGATATTAAATTGCTCTCTCATTATCCATGTCTTGGTTACAAAAGCTCCTCCTGTCTCCCCGATCCTGTTCTGATTCTGTTACTGTCCTAGTCAAGGCATGACACAGTGACACACACTGTCTCTACTAAGATGACGTTAAAGTCACCCTAATAGATCTCTGCTTGAGCGAAACGTTGCCTCCCTCCCTGACTTTTTCTTCTCCGCGTACCTTTAAATTATGCAGTTCTCAAAGTTTAGGTAAACTGTGTCTTGTTACAGCCATGGTATTGTGGGTCACTTGTGAATTGTTACAGCCATGGTATAGTGGGTCACTTGTGAATTGTTACAGCCACGGTATTGTGGGTCACTTGTGAATTGTTGCAGCCATGGTATTGTGGGTCACTTGTGAATTGTTACAGCCACGGTATTGTGGTCACTTGTGAATTGTTGCAGCCATGGTATTGTGGGTCACTTGTGAATTGTTGCAGCCATGGTATTGTGGGTCACTTGTGAATTGTTACAGCCACGGTATTGTGGGTCACTTGTGAATTGTTGCAGCCATGGTATTGTGGGTCACTTGTGAATTGTTACAGCCATGGTATTGTGGGTCACTTGTGAATTGTTGCAGCCATGGTATTGTGGGTCACTTGTGAATTGTTGCAGCCATGGTATTGTGGGTCACTTGTGAATTGTTACAGCCACGGTATTGTGGGTCACTTGTGAATTGTTGCAGCCATGGTATTGTGGGTCACTTGTGAATTGTTGCAGCCATGGTATTGTGGGTCACTTGTGAATTGTTGTAGCCATGATATTGTGGGTCACTTGTGAATTGTTGCAGACATGGTATTGTGGGTCACTTGTGAATTGTTGCAACCATGGTATTGTGGGTCACTTGTGAATTGTTACAGCCACGGTATTGTGGGTCACTTGTGAATTGTTGCAGCCATGGTATTGTGGGTCACTTGTGAATTGTTGCAGCCATGGTATTGTGGGTCACTTGTGAATTGTTGTAGCCATGATATTGTGGGTCACTTGTGAATTGTTGCAGACATGGTATTGTGGGTCACTTGTGAATTGTTGCAACCATGGTATTGTGGGTCACTTGTGAATTGTTACAGCCACGGTATTGTGGGTCACTTGTGAATTGTTGCAGCCATGGTATTGTGGGTCACTTGTGAATTGTTACAGCCACGGTATTGTTGGTCACTTGTGAATTGTTGCAGCCATGGTATTGTGGGTCACTTGTGAATTGTTGCAGCCATGGTATTGTGGGTCACTTGTGAATTGTTGTAGCCATGATATTGTGGGTCACTTGTGAATTGTTGCAGACATGGTATTGTGGGTCACTTGTGAATTGTTGCAACCATGGTATTGTGGGTTACTTGTGAATTGTTACAGCCACGGTATTGTTGGTCACTTGTGAATTGTTGCAGCCATGGTATTGTGGGTCACTTGTGAATTGTTACAGCCACGGTATTGTGGGTCACTTGTGAATTGTTGCAGCCATGGTATTGTGGGTCACTTGTGAATTGTTCAAGACATGGTATTGTGGGTTAGTTGTGAATTGTTGCAGCTATGCATTGTGGGTTATGAATTGTTGCAACTACGATATTGTGGGATAGTTGTGAAGTGTTGCAGCCAAGGTATTATAACATGTGTTCTCCCTTTAACCATCGCTCTCTACCATGGCTGTCTATCATGGCCGCTTATCACGGCTATTTACCATCGCTGTCTCTCCATCGTTGTCTATCATCGCTGTCTACCATTGCTATCTCTCCATCGCTGTCTCTCCATCGCTGTCTCTCCATCGCTGTCTCTCCATCGCTGTCTCTCCATCGCTATCTACTATCGCTGTCTCTCCATCGCTGTCTATCATCGCTGTCTCTCCATCGCTGCCTCTTCATAGTTGTCTACCATCGCTGTTTCTTAATCGCTATCTCTCCATCGCTGTTTATCATCGCTGTCTACCATCGCTGTCTATCATTGCTATCTCTCCATCGCTGTCTCTCCATCGCTATCTACTATCGCTGTCTCTCCATCGCTGTCTACTATCGTTGTCTCTCCAGCTCTGTCTACCATCGCTGTCTACTATCGCTGTCTCCCCACCGCTGTCTAGCATCGCTGTGTTGCCATGGTTACCTCCCGTAATGTTATCATGATCTTTGTAAGCTCAGATTATTTTAAGATAATTGCAACATTAATCGCAAAACGTTACTTTAAGATAACCGAAATACGTCATTTTACGGTAATTAGACTACATCATTTAACGGAATCAGTAATGCATTATTTTTCAATGCAAAAATTATTTATTCAACGCTAAAGTTATCTTAAAACTACTCTACTGTAATAAGATTATCTTTAGAGGAAGATTTATATCAGTATCTTTAATTGACGATAACACTATCGTCGCACATTACGATATCTCGTCACTATGACAAGATAACATCGACGCGTCGAAATAGTTATCTTATAGAGATAACTTTCTGTTATACTGACCAAAAAACTACGTATGTGAAATTTTCACATCGTTATCTTTAAGCTTATCTGGAGAGTTTATCTGGAGAGAGTTCCGGGGGTCAACGCCCCCGCTGCCCGGTCTGTGACCAGGCCTCCTTAGGTCAGTGTCCCAGGATGCGACCCACACCAGTCGACTAACACCCAGGTACCCATTTTACTGATGGGGAACATAGACAACAGGTGGAAAGAAACACGTCCAATGTTTCTACTCTGGCTGGGAATCGAACCCAGGCCCTCACCGTGTGAAGCCAGAGCGTTAACCACCAGGCCACCAGGATAATTCAGTAAAATGATATATTGGACAAAGATAACACCCCACGATCTTATCTTAAAACTCATTAAGTAAATTGTTCCATTTTGTAAGATATTGTTTTTTGGTCTGAGACCTGGTACGGGGGGCGATACCCCCCCGGAATGATAACATTATATATCATATTAGCCTAAAGATAGGAGCAGGATAACATGATAAAGTTAATAAGATTACTGGGGTATCTTGGAGGAGCTGTATATAAAAAAAGATAAACTCTTTTTTTCTACTTGATGTTTCGCTCAGGACTGAGCGAAACATTGCGGTTTGTGTCTTGATTTTGAAACAAATACAGTTCTGGTCATTTATTTGTTCTGGTTATCTTTGAGGCTACAGGTCAGGATATCAGTTTATCCAAGATATCCGCAATGACTGGAAATACCTGGAGTGATTAAGGAATATCCGGAAGTGATTGGGGGATATTTTGGGATATCTGCGTACGATGATTCTGCCTTGATGCACTGAGAGAGAGAGAGAGAGAGAGAGAGAGAGAGAGAGAGAGAGAGAGAGAGAGAGAGAGAGAGAGAGAGAGAGAGAGAGAGAGATAAATCAAGCTTTCAGGATCCTGCATAATGTATGTATAATAAGAGGAACGCACACACATTCATAAATGTATTTCTGCATATATATGTATATATAAATGGATGGAGGATAATAAATTTGGATAGAACCTCAGGAGGGTTGAGTTAAGGCTACATGTACTTGGATTAAATGTAGGTGAGGTTGGATAAATAGGGGTTAATATTTTCGTGTATCTGTGGATAAGTATGGGAAGGATAGATGAGAAACAGACCTTGTGTAATTGGGTCCGAATGGGTGGGGATGGATAAGAGGTGGATAATGGGGCAATCTGTGGATAAATAGGGAGTTTGAATGGGTATGGATGTGAATGGGTTCCAAGAGTGCGGAAGGGTAGCACCTTAACAGAGGGGAATGGATGGCTTGTGTGTACAAGTAGATAAGGGTAGGAGGGTAGGAGGGTAGGAGGGTAGGAGGGTAGGGGGTAGGGGTAGGGGGTAGGGGGTAGGGTAGGGGGGTCATAGTTGAATTAACCCCGTTGGAGATAGAATGAATTAGGGATGAATGTGGTTGAGAAAGATGTGAAAGAATAGGGATGGTAAATATTTGATGGGATGTGGATGGGACAGGTGTGAAGGGATCGGGGCTGAACAAATGAACATGGATAGGGGATTAAATCTGGAGACGTAATGAAGTTTTAATAGAGTTGAGTAAACTGTGGATGCGAGAATGAGATGGATATGGAATGGTGGATGAAATGAGAAATTGGAAAAGAATCATGTTCGCTAGAATGGAAAGGCAAGGGTGAGAAAGGGAAAATGGTCGGTTTAGGGAGGAAAGGGGTTAGGTCTAGGGGAGAAGAAACTGAGTAGATGAAGAAAGAGGGGTGAGAGAGAGAGAGAGGAGAGAGAGAGAGAGAGAGAGAGGAGAGAGAGAGAGAGAGAGAGAGAGAGAGAGAGAGAGAGAGAGAGAGAGAGAGAGAGAGGAGAATTAAAGAGGGGAGGGGGAGATAGGGTAGACACTGATTGCCTGAGAAGATTACGAAATAGAGGGGAAATGAGGTGGATAAGTGGAGAGAGAGAGAGAGAGAGAGAGAGAGAGAGAGAGAGAGAGAGAGAGAGACAATCTCCCAGCAAGTGAACATACACACGGACCCTTGAGCTACGGGTGCCCCCACAATCTTCAGAAAAACGCGACCCACTGATCATTCCCCTCCACCAGATATGCGTTCCCATGTACCCATTAGGGTTCACACGCAAGAGAAAGCAACAGGGTTCGATTCCGGGGGCGGTGCGTTCTTAACCTCTCATATACTTTTCCTAGATACAAATTAGAATTAACTTCATTTTTGCATTGTCGGATTTTTACTGGACTAATGAAATGGAATTAAAAAGACGGGAAGAAAATACAAACGGGCAAACGGAAGCCTGGTAAAGGTTTTGCACCATGGCAGCATTGGCCTTTTTTTAGTGCCTCAGGTAAGATAACAGGTTCACCTGTCTGTCTCATGAACAAGATAACAGGTTCACCTGTCCGTCTCATGAACAAGATAGCAGGTGCACCTGTCTGTCTCATGAACAGGTAGGATAACAGGTGCACCTGTCTGTCTCATGAACAGGTGAGATAACAGGTGCACCTGTCTGTCTCATGAACAGGTAGGATAACAGGTGCACCTGTCTGTCTCATGAACAGGTGAGATAACAGGTGCACCTGTCTGTCTCATGAACAGGTGAGATAACAGGTGCACCTGTCTGTCTCATGAACAGGTGGGATAACAGGTGCACCTGTCTGTCTCATGAACAGGTGAGATAACAGGTGCACCTGTCTGTCTCATGAACAGGTAGGATAACAGGTGCACCTGTCTGTCTCATGAACAGGTGGGATAACAAGTGCACCTGTCTGTCTCATGAACAGGTGAGATAACAGGTGCACCTGTCTGTCTCATGAACAGGTAGGATAACAGGTGCACCTGTCTGTCTCATGAACAGGTGAGATAACAGGTGCACCTGTCTGTCTCATGAACAGGTGAGATAACAGGTGCACCTGTCTGTCTCATGAACAGGTAGGATAACAGGTGCACCTGTCTGTCTCATGAACAGGTAGGATAACAGGTGCACCTGTCTGTCTCATGAACAGGTGGGATAACAGGTGCACCTGTCTGTCTCATGAACAGGTGGGATAACAGGTGCACCTGTCTGTCTCATGAACAGGTGAGATAACAGGTGCACCTGTCTGTCTCATGAACAAGATAACAGGTGCACCTGTCTGTCTCATGAACAGGTGGGATAACAGGTGCACCTGTCTGTCTCATGAACAGGTGGGATAACAGGTGCACCTGTCTGTCTCATGAACAGGTGAGATAACAGGTGCACCTGTCTGTCTCATGAACAGGTGGGATAACAGGTGCACCTGTCTGTCTCATGAACAGGTGGGATAACAGGTGCACCTGTCTGTCTCATGAACAGGTGAGATAACAGGTGCACCTGTCTGTCTCATGAACAGGTGGGATAACAGGTGCACCTGTCTGTCTCATGAACAGGTGGGATAACAGGTGCACATTAAAAAGAGCAAGTTACATTCACTCTACTGTTCACTCATCTGCATTCTCTTCTGTATCTTATAGTTCTGCGAGTGATGATTTGAGGTACTGGTGTGATGATATGAGGTGCTGGTGTGATGATTGGGATGCTGGTGTGATGACTGGGGTGCTGGGGTGACGACTGGGGTGATGGTGTGATGATTGGGATGCTGGTGTGATGACTGGGGTGCTGGGGTGAATATTTGGATGCATGGGTGATGACTGGGATGCTGCACAGTGATAACTGAGATGGTGGGGAGATGACTGGGGTGCTGTGGTGATGACTGGGGTACTGGGCAGATGATTGGGATGCTTGGGTGATGATCGGGGTGCTGGTGTGATAATTGGGGTGCTAGTGTGATGACTGGGGTGTGATGTGATGATTGAGGTGCTGGTGTAATTATTAGGATGCTGGGGTGATAAATGGGATGCTGGGGTGATGACTGGGGTGCTGGGGTGATGACTGGGGTGCTGGAGTGATGACTGGGGTGCTGGGGTGATGACTGGGATGTTGGGGTGATGACTGGGGTGTTGGGGTGATGACTGGGGTGCTGGGGTGATGACTGGGGTGCTGGGGTGATGACTGGGATGTTGGGGTGATGACTGGGGTGTTGGAGTGATGACTGGGATGCTGGGGTAATGACTGGGGTGCTGGGGTGATGACTGGGATGCTGGGGTGATGACTGGGATGCTGGGGTGATGACTGGGGTGCTGGGGTGATGACTCCTGTAATTATTAGCATGACAGACTGAGTAGTGAGATAGGCACTCTTTATTATTATTATTATTATTATTATTATTATTATTATTATTATTATTATTATTATTATTATTATTATTATTATTATTATTATTATTATTATCATTATTATTATTATTATTATTATTATTATTATTATTATTATTATTATTATTATTATTATTATTATTATTATTATTATTATTATTATTATTATTATTATTATTTTATTATTATTATTATTATTATTATTATTATTATTATTATATTATTATTATTATACTCTTTGGGTCGTCAGATCTCATTTGAAATCTGCAATGTTGCTCGACCATCTTGACCCGATCTGCACCAGATCTTGACATGTCTGACCTCCTCTTGACCTTAACTGGCAGCTAGGAGCATGTAGCACACCTGTTCATGCCTCCACACCTGTTTCTTGACCTCTTCGTTACATTGCTCTTGCTCCAGGGAATTGGAGTTGCTCTTCCATTCCTTGGATCAAGCCTCATTCTCTCCCTCTCCCCATTTTTTTTTCATTAACCAAATGCTGTATGACCCTCAAGAGTTTAGCGCTTCCCAATAATAATAATAATAATAATAATAATAATAATAATAATAATAATAATAATAATAATAATAATAATAATAATAATAATAATAATAATAACTTATTTGAAATAGGATTAATATTCTTTAAAAATTCCATTATATTTTTAACTTAAAATAATTATTTGAGAACAAAGTTTTAACATATGGAATTAAAGACCATCAGTAGTATACATTACAGTATACATATATACACCGAGATGTGTGTATATCTCAGTATATACACCGAGATGTGTATGTATCTCAATATATGCACCGAAATATGTGTATATCTCAGTGTATACACCGAAATGTGTGTATATCTCAGTGTATACACCGAGATGTGTGTATATCTCAGTGTATACATGGAGATATGTGAATATCACAGTGTATACACGGAGATGTGTTTATATCTCATTGTATACACGGAGATGTGTGTATATCTCAGTGTATACATGGAGATGTGTGTATATCTCAGTGTATACATGGATATGTGTGTATATCTCAGTGCATACACCGAGATGTGTGTATATCTCAGTGTATACACCGAGATGTGTGTATATCTCAGTGTATACACCGAGATATGTGTATATCTCAGTGTATACACCGAGATATGTGTATATCTCAGTGTATACACCGAGATGTGTGTATATCTCAGTGTATACACCGAGATGTGTGTATATCTCAGTGTATACACCGAGATGTGTGTATATCTCAGTGTATACACCGAGATGTGTGTATATCTCAGTGTATACACCGAGATGTGTGTATATCTCAGTGTATACACCGAGATATGTGTATATCTCAGTGTATACACCGAGATGTGTGTATATCTCAGTGTATACACCGAGATGTGTGTATATCTCAGTGTATACACCGAGATGTGTGTATATCTCAGTGTATACACCGAGATGTGTGTATATCTCAGTGTATACACCGAGATGTGTGTATATCTCAGTGTATACACCGAGATGTGTGTATATCTCAATGTATGTTAGGTAAGACACATATGCAACAGTTAGGTATCTTTATTTCGAAACGTTTCGCCTACACAGTACTTCTTCAGTCGAGTACAGAAAAGTTGATAGAAGCAGAAGAGACTTGAAGACGATGTAATCAGTCCATCAAGTATCTTCTGCTTCTATCAACTTTTCTGTACTCGACTGGAGAAGCCTACTGTGTAGGCGAAACGTTTCGAAATAAAGATACCTAACTGTTGCATATGTGTCTTACCTAACAACCTGTCGGTATTTTATGCCATTTTAATGTTCCATCTCAATGTATACACCGAGATGTGTGTATATTTCAGTGTATACACCGAAATGTGTGTATATCTCAGTGCATACACCGAGATGTGAGTATATCTGAGTGTATACACGGAGATGTGTGTATATCTCAGTGTATACACCGAGATCTGTGTATATCTCAGTGTATGCACCGAGATGTGTGTATATCTCAGTGTATACACCGAGATGTATGTATATCTCAGTGTATACACCGAGATGTGTGTATATCTCAGTGTATACACCGAAATGTGTGTATATCTCAGTGTATAAACCGAGATGTGTGTATTTCTCAGTGTATACACCGAGATGTGTATATACCTCAGTGTATACACCGAGATGTGTGTATATCTCAGTGTATACACCGAGATGTGTATATATCTCAGTGTATACACCGAAATGTGTGTATGTCTCAGTTTATACACCGAGATGTGTGTATACCTCAGTGTATCACCGAGATGTATTTCTCTCGGTATATATATATATATATATATATATATATATATATATATATATATATATATATATATATATATTATATATATATATATATATATATATATATATATTATATACATATATATGTATATATGTATTATATATATTATATATATATATATATATATATATATATATATATATATATATATATATATATATATATATATATATATATATATATATATATATACATATATATGTATATATGTATATATATATATATGTATATATATATATATATATATATATATATATATATATATATATATATATATATTGAGAATGTATGTATATCTTAGTGTATATACCATCTAGAGCTGTGTATATCTCACTGTACGTGTATATACAATGAAAGATTATTTTAAACCCTGCCATTGCTAATATTCTTGACTGGAGGTGAACAGGTGACATTAATGAGCCTCGTGAGGTAGATAGGCTTCAAACGTAATTAGCAAACTAGCCGATTTTCCTAATAATGTTGCAGGCATATAAAACATATATCTTACGAGAGCACACCAGCAGTGTGTTGCTACACTATTCTGTATGATAGTTACATTGTGGGAACACCAGCAGTCTGTTGCTGCACTGTTCTGTATGATAGTTACATTGTGGGAACACCAGCAGTGTGTTGCTACACTATTCTGTATGATAGTTACATTGTGGGAACACCAGCAGTGTGTTGCTACACTGTTCTGTATGATAGTTACATTGTGGGAACACCAGCTGTGTGTTGCTACACTATTCTGTATGATAGTTACATTGTGGGAACACCAGCATTGTGTTGCTACACTATTCTGTATGATAGTTACATTGTGGGAACACCAGCATTGTGTTGCTACACTATTCTGTATGATAGTTACATTGTGGGAACACCAGCAATGTGTTGTTACACTATTCTGTATGATAGTTACATTGTGAGAACACTAGCAGTGTGTTGCTACACTATTCTGTATGATAGTTACATTGTGGGAACACCAACAGTGTGTTGCTACACTATTTTGTATGATAGTTACATTGTGGGAACACCAGCATTGTGTTGCTACACTATTCTGTATGATAGTTACATTGTGAGAACACTAGCAGTGTGTTTCTACACTATTCTGTATGATAGTTACATTGTGGGAACACCAGCAGTGTGATGCTACACTATTTTGTATGATAGTTACATTGTGGGAACACCAGCAGTGTGTTGCTACACTATTCTGTATGATAGTTACAGTGTGGGAACTCCATCAGTGTGTTGCTACACTATTCTGTATGATAGTTACATTGTGGGAACACCAGCAGTGTGTTGCTACACTATTTTGTATGATAGTTACATTGTGGGAACACTAGCAGTGTGTTGCTACACTATTCTGTATGATAGTTACATTGTGGGAACACTAGCAGTGTGTTGCTACACTATTCTGTATGATAGTTACATTGTGGGAACTCCATCAGTGTGTTGCTACACTATTCCGTATGAATTGTGGGAACAAAAACTAGCCATGTTTCCCTAACATGCTCCATCACACAAGATGTGTTACATAGTGTTGAAATGTGTTAGTCTGAGCTGGGAGACCTCAGTAAGGCAATGATATCGTCAAGTATTCCATTACAGGTGCATCAGCTACGACACCTTCCAAGGTTTCTTTCCACCAGAACTGCAGTCACTATTACTTGTGAAGTACCATCTCTCTCTCTCTCTCTCTCTCTCTCTCTCTCTCTCTCTCTCTCTCTCTCTCTCTCTCTCTCTCTCTCTCTCTCTCTCTCTCTCTTCTCTCTCTCTCTCTCTCTCTCTCTCTCTCTCTCTCTCTCTCTCTCTCTCTCTCTCTCTCTCTCTCTCTCTCTCTCTCTCTCTCTCTCTCTCTCTCTCTCTCTCTCTCTCTCTCTCCTCTCTCTCTCTCTCTCTCTCTCTCTCTCTCTCTCTCTCTCTCTCTCTCTCTCTCTCTCTCTCTCTTTCTCTCGCAGGTAGTAAACATGTTAGAGACAATGGGTGATCAGGGTTGTGTCACTTAGGTCAGACCGAGGCATCTGAAATGGGTCAGTGGCAGACATTTAATGACCTTGTTGGCCGTAATGAATGACCTGAGATGGAGTGAGAGGGTAGCGTGGGGATAGGGAGGGAGGGAGAAAATGAGGAGCGATGGATTTTTGGGTTTAGTTTGGTGAGAGAGAGAGAAAGAGAGAGACTGACAGACAGAGAGACAGAGACAGACAGATAGACAGACAGACGGACAGACGGACAGACAGACAGACAGACAGACAGACAGACAGAGAGAGAGACAGACAGACAGACAGACAGAAACAGAGGCAGGGAGAGAAATAGAGAGAGAGAGAGAGAAGAGGAGAGAGGAGAGAGAGAGAGAGAGAGAGAATATGTAAACACACAAACGTACATGCTCATTCACACTCAGCCATACAAAACCATACGTGCTCACAAATACACACATTCACACATACAAAAGCATACACACGCATAAATACAGACGCTCATGCCCATTCATTCAAAAGCATACATACACATATATACACAAGCTAATACACGCACGTATACATTCATTCATACAACAAAATATACACCTCAATTTATAATACTGAATTATTATATTTGTTATTATTATTATTATTATTATTATTATTATTATTATTATTATTATTATTATTATTATTATTATTATTATTATTATTATTATTATTATTATTATTGTTATTATTATTATTATTATTATTATTATTATTATTATTATTATTATTATTATTATTATTATTATTATTATTATTATTATTATTATTATTATTATCATTATTATTTAATGAGGAAGCTCTAAAGCCGTAAGGGTCATATAGCAGCTCGAGAATGAGAGGAAATCAGGTTTGATTCGAGGAAGCGGAGGAGGACTCCAATTCCTTTGATCATGAATCCTTCATTACACACACACTCACACACACACACACACACACACACACACACACACAACACACACACACACACACACACACACACACACACACACACACACACACACACACACACACACACACACACACACACACACACACACACACACACACACACACACACACACACACACACTCACACACACACACACACACACACACACACACACACACACACACACACACACACACACACACACACACACACACACACACACACACACACACATGTATATATATATATATATGTATATAATATATATATATATATATATATATATATATATATATATATATATATATATAAACATTTTCTACGTCTACAGCAGGACTCGAACCTGAAAACTCTGTATCAGAGTAACCAGTACTTTACCACGGAGCTAGATCCCAGATAAGAATGGGTGCCTACCCGGAGCCAGACGATGTTTCCCCATACCCCAGGGTATGGACATGTGGCAGGATTTGATGAACAAACTTTCAAAACGCGCTTGGTGCCATGGAGTATGGGGAAGCATCGTCTGGCACCGGCTAGGCACCCATACTTATCTGGAGTCTGGCTCCGTGGTAAAGTACTGGTAACTCTGATACAGAGTTTTCAGGTTCGAGTCGTGCTGTGGCCGTAGAGATAATGTTTGTAAATAATTTCGCCTGTTTGCGAATTGTTAAGCATATATATATATATATATATATATATATATATATATATTATATATATATATATATATATATATATATATATATATATATATATATATATATATATATATATATATATATATATATATATATATATATATATATATATATATTATATAAATATATATATATTATATAAATATATATACATATTATATATATATATATAATATATATATATATATATATATATATATATATATATATATATATATATATATATATATATATATATATATATATATTATATATATATATATATATATATATATATATATATTATATATATATATATATATATATATATATATAATATATATATAATTATAATATATATATATATATATATATATATATATATATATATATATATATATATATATATATATATATATATTATTATTATTATTATAACCCACTGGCCGATTCCCACCAAGGCAGGGTGGCCCGAGAAAGAAAAACTTTCACCATCATTCACTCCATCACTGTCTTCCCAGAAGGGTGCTTTACACTACAGTTTTTAAACTGCAACATTAACACCCCTCCTTCAGAGTGCAGGCACTGTACTTCCCATCTCCAGGACTCAAGTCCGGCCTGCCGGCTTCCCTGAATCTCTTCATAAATGTTACTTTGCTCACACTCCAACAGCACGTCAAGTATTAAAAGCCATTTGTCTCCATTCACTCCTATCAAACACGCTCACGCATGCCCGCTGGAAGTCCAAACCCCTCGCCCACAAAACCCCCTTTACCCCCTCCCTCCAACCTTTCCTAGGCCGACCCCTACCCCGCCTTCCTTCCACTACAGACTGATACGCTCTTGAAGTCATTCTGTTTCGCTCCATTCTCTCTACATGTCCGAACCACCTCAACAACCCTTCCTCAGCCCTCTGGACAACAGTTTTGGCAATCCCGCACCTCCTCCTAACTTCCAAACTATGAATTCTCTGCATTATATTCACACCACACATTGCCCTCAGACATGACATCTCCACTGCCTCCAGCCTTTTCGCTGCAACATTCATCACCCATGCTTCACACCCATATAAGAGCGTTGGTAAAACTATACTCTCATACATTCCCCTCTTTGCCTCCAAGGACAAAGTTCTTTGTCTCCACAAACTCCTAAGTGCACCACTCACCCTTTTCCCTTCATCAATTCTATGATTCACTTCATCTTTCATAGACCCATCCACTGACACGTCCACTCCCAAATATCTGAATACATTCACCTCCTCCATACTCTCTCCCTCCAATCTGATATCCAATCTTTCATCACATAATCTTTTTGTTATCCTCATAACCTTACTCTTTCCTGTATTCACTTTCAATTTTCTTCTATTACACACCCTACCAAATTCATCCACCAACCTCTGCAACTTCTCTTCAGAATCACCCAAGAGCACAGTGTCATCAGCAAAGAGCAACTGTGATAACTCCCACTTTATGTGTGATTCTTTATCTTTTAACTCCACACCTCTTGCCAAGACCCTCGCATTTACTTCTCTTACAACCCCATCTAAAAATATATTGAACAACCACGGTGACATCACACATCCTTGTCTAAGGCCTACTTTTACTGGGAAATAATCTCCCTCTTTCCTACACACTCTAACTTGAGCCTCACTATCCTCGTATAAACTCTTCACTGCTTTCAATAACCTACCTCCTATACCATACATCTGCAACATCTGCCACATTGCCCCCCTATCCACCCTGTCATACGCCTTTTCCAAATCCATAAATGCCACAAAAACCTCTTTAACCTTATCTAAATACTGTTCACTTATATGTTTCACTGTAAACACCTGGTCCACACACCCCCTACCATTCCTAAAGCCTCCTTGTTCATCTGCTATCCTATTCTCCGTCTTACTCTTAATTCTTTCAATATCAACTCTACCATACACTTTACCAGGTATACTCAACAGACTTATTCCCCTATAATTTTTGCACTCTCTTTTGTCCCCTTTGCCTTTATTCAAAGGAACTATGCATGCTCTCTGCCAATCCCTAGGTACCTTACCCTCTTCCATACATTTATTAAATAATAGCACCAACCACTCCAAAACTATATCCCCACCTTCTTTTAACATTTCTATCTTTATCCCATCAATCCCAGCTTCCTTTCCCCCTTTCATTCTACCTACTGCCTCACGAACTTCCCCCACACTCACAACTGGTTCTTCCTCACTCCTACAAGATGTTATTCCTCCTTGCCCTATACACGAAATCACAGCTTCCCTATCTTCATCAACATTCAACAATTCCTCAAAATATTCCCTCCATCTTCCCAATACCTCTAACTCTCCATTTAATAACTCTCCTCTCCTATTTTTAACTGACAAATCCATTTGTTCTCTAGGCTTCCTTAACTTGTTAATCTCACTCCAAAACTTTTTCTTATTTTCAACAAAATTTGTTGATAACGTCTCACCCACTCTCTCATTTGCTCTCTTTTTACATTGCTTCACCACTCTCTTAACCTCTCTCTTTTTCTCTATATACTCTTCCCTCCTTGCATCGCTTCTACTTTGTAAAAACTTCTCATATGCTAACTTTTTCTCCCTTACTACTCTCTTTACATCATCATTCCACCAATCGCTCCTCTTCCCTCCCGCACCCACCTTCCTGTAACTACAAACTTCTGCTGAACACTCTAACACTACATTTTTAAACCTACCCCATACCTCTTCGTCCCCATTGCCTATGCTCTCATTAGCCCATCTATCCTCCAATAGTTGTTTATATCTTACCCTAACTGCCTCCTCTTTTAGTTTATAAACCTTCACCTCTCTCTTCCCTGATGCTTCTATTCTCCTTGTATCCTATCTACTTTTTACTCTCAGTGTAGCTACAACTATAAAGTGATCTGATATATCTGTGGCCCCTCTATAAACTTGTACATCCTGAAGTCTACTCAACAGTCTTTTATCCACCAATACATAATCCAACAAACTACTGTCATTTCACTCTACATCATATCTTGTATACTTATTTATCCTCTTTTTCTTAAAATATGTATTACCTATAACTAAACCCCTTTCTATACAAAGTTCAATCAAAGGGATCCCATTATCATTTACACCTGGCACCCCAAACTTACCTACCACACCCTCTCTAAAAGTTTCTCCTACTTTAGCATTCAGGTCCCCTACCACAATTACTCTCTCACTTGGTTCAAAGGTTCCTATACATTCACTTAACATCTCCCAAAATCTCTCTCTATCCTCTACATTCCTCTCTTCTCCAGGTGCATACACGCTTATTATGACCCACTTTTCGCATCCAACCTTTACTTTAATCCACATAATCCTTGAATTTACACATTCATATTCTCTTTTTTCCTTCCATAACTGATCCTTCAACATTATTGCTACCCCTTCCTTAACTCTAACTCTCTCAGATACTCCAGATTTAATCCCATTTATTTCTCCCCCACCGAAACTCCCCTACCCCCTTCAGCTTTGTTTCGATTAGGGCCATGACATCCAACTTCTTTTCATTCATAACATCAGCAATCATCTGTTTCTTGTCATCCGCACTACATCCACGCACATTCAAGCATCTCAGTTTTATAAAGTTTTTCTTCTTCTCTTTTTTAAATAAATGTTTACATGAGAAGGGGTTACTAGCCCATTGTTCCCGGCATTTTAGTCGCCTTATACAACACGCATGGGTTACGGAGGAAAGATTCTTTTCCACTTCCCAATGGACAATAGAAGAAATAAAGAAGAACAAGAGCTATTTAGAAAAAGGAGAAAAAACCTAGATGTATGTATATATATATGCATGTGCGTGTCTGTGAAGTGTGACCAAAGTGTAAGTTGGAGTAGCAAGATATCCCTGTTATCTAGCGTGTTTATGAGACAGAAAAAGTCACCAGCAATCCTACCATCATGCAAAACAGTTACAGGTTTCTGTTTTACAGTCATCTGGCAGGACGGTAGTACTTCCCTGGGTGGCTGCTGTCTACCAACCTACTACCTATAATATTAAAATTTTATATATATAATATATATATATATATATATATATATATATATATATATATATATATATATATATATATATATATATATATATATATATATATATATATATATATATTATATATATATATATATATATTTTATCACACTGGCCGATTCCCACCAAGGCAGGGTGGCCCGAAAAAGAAAAACTTTCACCATCATTCACTCCATCACTGTCTTGCCCGAAGGGTGCTTTACACTACAGTTTTTAAACTGCAACATTAACACCCCTCCTTCAGAGTGCAGGCACTGTACTTCCCATCTCCAGGACTCAAGTCCGGCCTGCCGGTTTCCCTGAACCCCTTCATAAATGTTACTTTGCTCACATATATACATATATATATATATATATATATATATATATATATATATATATATATATATATATATATATATGTGTGTGTGTGTGTGTGTGTGTGTGTGTGTGTGTGTGTGTGTGTGTGTGTGTGTGTGTGTGTGTGTGTGGTGTGTGTGTGTGTTGTGTGTGTACTCACCTAGTTGTACTCACCTAGTTGAGGTTGCGGGGGTCGAGTCCGAGCTCCTGGCCCCCCCTCTTCACTGATCGCTACTAGGTCACTCTCCCTGAGCCGTGAGCTTTATCGTACCTCTGCTTAAAGCTATGTATGGATCCTGCCTCCACTACATCGCTTCCCAAACTATTCCACTTACTGACTACTCTGTGGCTGAAGAAATACTTCCTAACATCCCTGTGATTCATCTGTGTCTTTAGCTTCCAACTGTGTCCCCTTGTTACTGTGTCCAATCTCTGGAACATCCTGTTTTGTCCACCTTGTCAATTCCTCTCAGTATTTTGTATGTCGTTATCATGTCCCCCTATCTCTCCTGTCCTCCAGTGTCGTCAGGTTCATTTCCCTTAACCTCTCCTCGTAGGACATACCTCTTAGCTCTGGGACTAGTCTTGTTGCAAACCTTTGCACTTTCTCTAGTTTCTTTACGTGCTTGGCTAGGTGTGGGTTCCAAACTGGTCCCGCCATACTCCAATAGGGGCCTAACGTTACGGTGTACAGGGTCCTGAACGATTCCTTATTAAGATGTCGGAATGCTGTTCTGGGTTTGTAGGCGCCCATATGCTGCAGCAGTTATTTGGTTGATGTGCGCTTCAGGAGATGTGCCTGGTGTTATACTCCCCAAGATCTTTTTTTCCCTTTAGTGAGGTTTGTAGTCTCTGACCCCCTAGACTGTACTCCGTCTGCGGCCTTCTTTGCCCCTTTCCCCCAAACTTCATGACTTTGCAAATTGGTGTGGTGTGTGTTTGTGTGTGTGTGTTTGTGTGTGTGTGTGTGTGTGTGTGTGTGTGTGTGTGTGTGTGAGTGTTGTGTGTTGTGTGTGTGTTTTGTGTGTGTGTGTGTTTGTGTGTTGTGTTTGTGTGTGTGTGTTTGTGTGCGTGTGTTTGTGTGTGTGTGTGTTTGTGTGTGTGTGTGTGTGTGTGTGTGCGTGTGTGTGTGTGTGTTTACGTGTATTTATAAATAGTATTCAATAAAATAACTTAATTCACAAAACGTTTCGCCCACACAGCAGGTTTCTTCAGTTGAATTCTGGAGATCATAACACTACAGAGAGTGGAAGATATGAAAAGGTATTTATAATTTTCAGAATTCGCCTGAAGAAGCCTGCTATTCAGGCGAAACGTTTCGACACGTTACGTAAGTGTTGCAAATGCGTCTTACTCATCATGAATAGACTCTGTATCTCTAATAAATTATTTTACTGTTGTGACTGTGAACAAACTAATGCATCTGAATTCCGATAAACATTTATGGACCAGACACAGTGAAATCATAAGCTAAAAAGCTAAATTGCTAAGTTCCTGGAAAAGCGTAACCAGAACGACACATTCATCATGGATTTAGATCGGGACATCATGCCTGTCAGCTGTTAAAGCGTTGTGATAATGTTATGGAGTCTTCGGAAAAAAAAAACCCAGATGTGGTCCGTATGGACTTCGCGAAGGCATTTGACAAATGCTATTATGGAATAATGGCCCGTAAAATAAGGGAAGTAGGTTGAAAAGGAAAAGTTAGAACACAGAGCACAAAGAGCCGTATTAAACAAACCAATGTAAAAAAAAATCACAACCCCAAGGCACATTACTGGGGCCTTCAATATTTCTCATTCTCCAAGCAGACGTAGATTAAAAATACCAGCCATAGCTTCTTATCATCTTTTGCTGGCGATACGAAAATAGGCATGAAAAGTCGTCTCGGTAGAAGACACAGGAAAAATTGCAAGTAGACATCAAGAAAATCTTCTGGTAAGCAATGAAAAATAACATGATATTCACTGGAGTCAAATTCCAATTGCTGAGATGTGGAAAGAATGAAGACCTCAAAAGGATCACTGGAAATAAACCACAACAGTATCATCTCGGAGAACGAAAGGAACGTGTAAAAGTCCTGGGCTTCACAATGTCAGATAACCTATTATTTAGAGAAAACAACAGCTAAATGCCACGAATCACGGGAAAATAGAGGGTTGTCAAAGAGAACTTTCATAATAAGAGAATGCCATTGGTGACACTACTCAAATCATATGCGCTCTCTCGTATAGAATAGTGTCCAGTGTTGACGGCTCCAGTCAAGACACGTGAGATGGTTTCTTAATTGGGCTTAAAGCCTATCGACTACTCCTAAGGTCATTAAAGCTCACCCCCAGTCAGTCAAGAAAACTCTAATCTCTAAACAATCTCTAAACAAGGGTTTAGGGTTAAAACAGGGAGACATACACCTCTCGGTGCATATCCTACGCAGGAGACATACACCTCTCGGTGCATATCCTACGCAGGAGCGACATTAGATCTGGAAAATTTACAGAGATCGTTCACAGCCCGTACAGAACCAATAGAGCTGAAATGAACAGGAACGCCTTGAAGTACTAGGAATATACTCTTTGGAGAGAAAACGATAGAGATACCTGGTGATATATACCTGGAAGATATCTGAGAGGCTATTCCCAAATCTGCACATTTCTAAATGTAGGTTGAAGGATAAGGGAGGAAGTGTAAAAGAGACCCAGTGTAAAGCAGTGGCGATATAAAAACAATAATAGTAATAATAATAAAAAAAATAATAATAATAATAATAATAATAATAATAATAATAATAATAATAATAATAATAATAATAATAATAATAACAACAATAACTAAACAAATAATTCTGTATTGGTCGTTTCCGTCCACACGGTATATATATAAATACATTAATAATTATACAGAGGTTATAATTATACATGAAGGGGTGGTATTCATAGTATTATTAATGAGACTTAAATGCATACATTTATGCATACATATATGCATACATATAAGTGAATTATGAGGATATACAATAATATTAAAAGGGAATTTGGTTGTATGCATGTAAAAGAGAGAGAATATTTGAAAGTGAGAAGGGTATGTGTCATATATGAGTGAGGATGTACAATAAGCCGAACACCACTACTATCTATCTATCTATCTACACACACACACACACACACACACACACACACACACACACACACACACACACACGCACACACACACACACACACCACACACACACACACACACACCCCACACACACACACACACACACACACACACACACACACACACATGTATATATATATATATATATATATATATATATATATATATATATATATATATATATATATATATATATATATATATATATATGGGGAAGTGGAACAGAATTCTTCCTCCGTAAGCCATGCGTGTTGTAAGAGGCGACTAAAATGCCAAGAGCAAGGGGCTAGTAACCCTTCTCCTGTATAAATTACTAAATTTAAAAAGAGAAACTTTCGTTTTTCTTTTTGGGCCACCCTTCCTTGGTGGGATACGGCCGGTTTGTTGAATATATATATATATATATATATATATATATATATATTATATATATATATATATATTATATATATATATATATATATATATATATTATATATATGCAATAAGATAACAGTAAACAGGTGATTTCAGAATATGCAAAACACTGTGAAAGAATAATGAAATTCCAAGCTCTTTCGTGACTACTAACATTATCATGGAACAATAAAAGTAATGCATCAAAGGAAGGCATATAAAGGGTCTAGCCCACACCTCACCATCACATCCCACAACAAAGCAACACCTGACGCGCGACTCATAAGAAAGAGAACACTGCAGCAGGCCCGCTGGCCCAACTAGAAAGGTCCTTCACACAACCCACGAACAAACTATTCTACCCAAGAATTAAGATTTTAAGATTTATCATTTGTCCAATGTATTATTAAACTCTTCCCAAATTCTATAAATGGATCTAATTTATGTAAACCTAAGGAAATATTCATATTATTGTCAAAACTGCTTTTTATGAAAAAAGATTCAATTATATTGCTGTCGACCATGGACTTGCTTGATACTACTTTCTCAACTTTTTGAAGATCAATTGGATGGTTAAAATCTCTCACATGAATAAATAGAACATTAGAATCTTGTCTAGTTCTAATGCTATATTTATGTTGTTTTAATCTTAGTTCGAGACTTTTACCAGTTTGACCGCAATAAACTTTATCGCAAATTTTACAAGGAATTCTATAGACACATCCGTCAGCATTTTGGGGGGAATTCTTTATCAAAGGTTTTTTTTTTACTGTATCAAGATTTTTAAATACAACTTTGATATTAAAAGTCTTACGAAGAGAAGGCATATCAACCAAGTTTTCATGGTAAGGGAGAACCAACATATTTTTTGTTGAATAAGGTTGGTTGTCCGTTTTTGGGTTGTAAAAAGTATTTCTAGCAATTTTAAAAGATTTATCAATTACGTTTTTTGGGTATTTTAGATTATTAGCAGTTTCATAAATTTTGGATATTTCTTCATCTATGAACTCTGGACTACAAATACGCAAAGCTCTCAAAAACATTGATGAGAAAAACGACAGTTTAACTCTGTCTTTGATGTGAAGAATAATAGTGGACATAGGAACAGTTATTTGTAGGTTTTATGTAAATTTTAAATTTGAATTCATTATTACCCTTAATAATTAAAACATCTTCCTTTGATGCATTACTTTTATTGTTCCTTGACAATGCGAGTAGTCACGAAAGCGCTTGGAATTTTATTATTCTTTCACAGTGGTTGTTTTGCATATTATATATATATATATATATATATATATATATATATATATATATATATTATATATATATATATATATTTATATATATATATATATATATTTATATATATATATATATATATATATATATATATATATATATATATATATATATATATATATATATATATATATATATATATATATATATATATATACAATACAACCACTGTGAAAGAGTAGTGAAATTCCAAGCGCTTTCGTGACTACTCACATTGTCAAGAAACTATGAAAGTAATACATCAAAGAAAGGCAATTAAAGGGCTTAGACCACACCTCACAGTCAACTCCCGCAACAATGAAACACCTGACGCGAGACAATACTCTATGAGAAAACAAAACATTCTCAATTGCCCTCAAAGATTCTTTAAGTCTTATGATACACTTAATAAAAATTTGCGCCTTACCAAAGCAGATAAAATAAATGCTATAGTAATTATGAAAGAAAATGATTACCAAGAAAAAAATGAATAATCTCTTAGATGATACTGAAACCTATCCTAAACTTAGAAAGAATCCCTTAGAAACCGTTAACAGCAATTTCAATAAAACAATAAAACTTCTACTAAAAGGCGAAGATGAATTAATTGAACAATTTACTTCCACTAATCCATCTTTACCTTACATGTATGGACTAATAAAAACACACAAACCAGGTAATCCAGTCAGACCAATTATTAGCTCCATAGGATCAGTTTCATATAAATTATCCAAATGGCTTGTTGACATTTTGAGCCCTATTGTTGGCAAAATTTCTAACTTCAATGTTAAAAACAACTTAGATTTAGTTGATAAATTAAGCTCCTTGACTGACTTAAATGATTTTAACATGGTTAGTTTTGATGTTACTTCTTTGTTTACGAAAGTTCCTGTTGATGATTTATTAAGTTTCTTATCTGAAGAACTCGTTAATTATGATTTACCATTGCCAGTTCCTACCATCATTAAACTTATTAAACATTGCATTGTTGATGCAAAATTTGTATTTAATGATAAGTTTTACACTCAGAAATTTGGTATGGCAATGGGAAATCCTCTTTCACCTGTTCTTAGTAATCTATACATGGAATTTTTTGAAACAAGATTGCTTAACACAATCCTCCCTAATAGAGCAAAATGTTTCAGATATGTCGATGATATTTTGTCTTATGCCCAAGAATTTAGATATACACCATTTCCTTGGCAAATTAAAGAGCTTAGCCCATTCTATAAACTTTACTGTTGAGTTTGAGGAAAATAACTCATTGCCTTTTCTAGATGTTTTAATTATTAAGAGTAATAATGAATTCAAATTTAAAATTTACAGAAAACCTACAAATAACTGTTCCTATGTACACTATTATTCTTCCCATCAAGATAAAGTTAAACTGTCTGTTTTCTCATCAATGTTTTTGAGAGCTTTACGAATTTGTAGTCCAGAGTTCATAGATGAAGAAATATCCAAAATTTATGAAATAGCCAATGATCTGAAATACCCGAGAAATGTAATTGATAAATCATTTAAAATTGCTAGAAATACTTTTTACAACCCAAAAAGGGACAACCAACCTTATTCAACTAAAAATATGTTGGTTCTCCCCTACCATGAAAACTTGGTTGATATGCCTTCTCTTCTTAAGACTTTTAATATTAAAGTTGTATTTAAAAATCTTGATACAGTAAAAGAAACTTTTGATAAAGAATTCCCCCCAAAATGCTGAGGGATGTGTCTATAAGATTCCTTGTAAAATTTGCGATAAAGTTTATTACGGTCAAACTGGTAAAAGTTTCGAACTTAGATTAAAACAACATAAATATAGCATTAGAACTGGACAAAATTCCAATGCTATATCCATTCATGTGAGAGATTTTAGCCATCCAATTGATTTTCAAAAAGTTGAGAATGTTGTATCAAGCAAGTCCATGGTTGACAGAAATATAATTGAATCTTGTTTCATAAAAAGCAGTTTTGAAAATAATATGAATATTTCCTTAGGTTTGTATAAATTAGATTCATTTATAATTAATAAAATTTGGTTAGAGTTTAATAATACATTGGAAAAATAATAAACCTTATTTCTTGGGTAGAATGATTTGTTGGTGGGTTGTCGTGAGGACCTGTCTAGTTGGACCAGCGGACCTACTGCAGTGTTCCTCTTTTCTTATGAGTCCGGTATTGTCCCGCGTCAGGTGTTTCACTGTTGTGGAGGTTGACTGTGAGGTGTAGTCTAAGCCCTTTAATTGCCTTCCTTTGATGTATTACTTTCATAGTTCCTTGACAATGTGAGTAGTCACAAAAGCGCTTGGAATTTCACTACTCTTTCACAGTGGTTGTTTTGCATATTTTAAAATCACCTGTTTACTGTGATCTTATTGCATATATATATAATATATATATATATATATATATATATATATATATATATATATAAATATATATATATATATATATATATATATATATATATATATATATATATATATATATATATATATACATATTTATTTATTTATATATATATCGTCTAAAAACAGTAACGTTGCTAAACTTACTCCTTGACACTGATTTCTGGTATGTGACACAATGACGTAATTTAACACACTTCCTCGCTATCTAGTAAACTGTGATACTGTCGGGCAAATTGTCTCCCTACTTGGAAAACTGTGCCACTATCTGCAACACCTAGGTGACGAATGACACCCTTGAAGACTGTATTTCTCCGTGTGTCGATACGACACACTTTAGATGTATTTGGCACGTGCCCCCGGTATTTGTTTTCGCCAGAATAAGCACCTAACACATACCTGGAGTATACCTGGAGAGGATTTCGGATCAACACCCCCGTGGCCCGATGAATAAGTCACATGTACATCACTTGGGTATCTACTGCATATCGCCTGTATTGCTGCACAGTCGATACATTTAATTCATCAAACGATGAACTGATCAAATAGGTTGCATTTTCCTATTTGTTTCCATAGGTTGCCCATTACTGAGGGCAAGTCACGAGACTATAATTGAAGATAGTGACCTATGTCTCCTACTGTAGAGAGGTATGGCACTAGACATCCTCCACATCTCTGACAAAATATTCCCGTGAAAAGATTTACAGAAGAGATTAATTAATGATTAGAAAAATTCATTTTTGTGCTTTATAAGAATATTGGGAAACAGTTCCTCGACGAACGTAGACTTGTTGAGCTATAGTCCTCGTAGCTATGTGAAAACCTTGACTTTGTAACTGTTAATGTTTGTGTTGTTAAGTGTGTTTTCCTGTGGATGTTGAAGGTGTGACGATACCTGCAATGTGGATGAATGTTGAGGAATGAGACAATTGTGCAGCATTTTGGAACCTTTCAGTGGCTTCTCCAGTCCAATACAGAGAAGAACGATTGTCTAAACTGTTTACATCATACGGACGAACGTACACAAGCGCATACACTTAAGACATCTTTATTGAATGCATTTCAGTTCTGATCATTCGGAGTTACCAAGGTATCAAGACCGAAAATTGTGCTTAGTGCATGCACCTGTGTCCTTTCATCCCTATTTTCTTGTGTCTAATTACGTGTTGTTCACCTACTGATGGTTGTTGGTACCATCGTAACTAATGTAACATTTTACTGAGAGCGAAACGTTGCCACGGTAAAATGTCACATTAGTTGCATGTGTCCTTTTATTCTTAAGTTGAATAAGCAATTTTGAGGTGATCAGTCCCTCGGCCTGAGGGACTGATCGTCTTCAAATTACCTCTACTGTCTCCAGTATTAAATTTACCTGTACTCGACTGATGAAACCTCTTGGGCAGGCGAAATGTTCCAGCATGAAAGCTACACAAGTATTAAACATGTGTCTTATTCATCAACATGTCTGTATCTCATACCATCAATAATATAGTTTAGAAATGTATCGTAGCACGCCGGGGGCTGAGAGAGAGCGAGGTAGGAGAGCCCTTGTCGTACCCTGGCTTATACAAGCCAGGGTACGACAGGGTACGTACAAGAGAGAGCGAGGTAGGAGAGTCCTTGTCGTACCCTGGCTTATACAAGCCTGGGTACGACAGGGTACGTACAAGAGAGAGCGAGGTAGGAGAGTCCTTGTCGTACCCTGGCTTATACAAGCCTGGGTACGACAGGGTGCGTACAAGAGAGAGCGAGGTAGGAGAGTCCTTGTCGTACCCTGGCTTATACAAGCCAGTGTAACTTGCAGACTATGGTAACCAACACGTTTCGTCATCGTGGAAGCGTTTTGCTAGTCAGTGGCTTTATAAGATCTCTCCCAGATTTCCTCTGTGCTTGATAGATAAAGCCAGTGACTGGAAAAACACATCCACGACAAAGATACCCAACTGTTACACAGAAATCTCTTTTATTTACATATATGATAAAAATTCCACATGTACAGCAGTAATATTCCTCAGAACGTCTTCCAGAACTGGAAACAAATGCTGGAAGTGAAACGTATTTCTTCGCAATGAAGAATGTTAAAAAAAGGAGAATGTTATTCTTTGTATTGGACTGATGAAGCCATTGTGTAGCGAAACGTTTCTTTAACAAAGATTCCAAAATGTTGCACGAGTGCCTCATCCTTCCACATTTCTTCACCATTGCTGGAACAGGTTATAGATAACCCCACGCTGAGGTGGAAATACTAAACGAAGTTTCGGTCCGTCCTCGACCATTATGAAGACGTTTCGGTCATGAACTGTATGTGATTGTATGTGTGTGTGTGAACACACCTACTTGTGCTCACCTATTTGTGGTTGCAGGGCTCAGTTCATAGCTCCTGGCCCCGCCTCTTCGCTAGTCGCTACTAGGTCCACTATCTCTCCCTGCTCCAAAAGTCTTGTCGTACCTCTTCTTAAAGCTTGTGTGTACTTACCTATAGGTGTATGCAGGGGTCGAGTCAGCGGGCAGGGGATAAAAGTGAGAGACAGATAGAGAGATAGAGAGAGAGATAAGAGATGAAGGAAACAGAGGGAAAATGACTGAAAGAATGATCACCTAGAAGGAACACATTATTCGCCGCCTCATTGTGAGGTGTCTTAAGAATAAGTCAGTCCTGGAATGTCTTCAATATAAATTTTAAAAATAATAATAATAATAATTGCAATAATAACTGTAATGATTATAATAATCATCATTATAATCATAATAATAATAATAATAATAATAATAATAATAATAATATAATAATAAAAATAATAATAATAATAATAATAATAATAATAATAATAATAATAAAAATAATTATAATAATAACTATAATAAAAATAATACTAATAACAATATTAATATTAATCAAATAAAACAAAATCATAATAAGTTCATAATCATCGAGTGTTCTTAACAATAATAATAACACTAATCATAATATAATAATAATAATAATAATAATAATATAATAATAATAATAATAATAATAATAATAATTAATTAATAACAATACATAATAATATAATAATAATATAATATATAATAATAAAATAATAATAAATAATA
>NC_069441.1:16542411-16569911 GCF_026875155.1 Cherax quadricarinatus
CGCCAGCCAGTGACTGATTCATCAGTGCAGCACAGTGAAGAATTGTGGAAGAGGAGGAGGAAGAGTTTGAGGTAATCAGTGAAAGACACTAGCTAGCGAAACGTTCCTTCAGGAATGATACCCACTTTTCGCACAAGCGTCTCGCCCATTATGATTCTTGTGGTAAGATATATTTTCTCAGATGATTCTCATTTGTTTGCTTCTGTCGTCATTGATGTTGAAAATTAATGTCTGGTTCGCTAAAGATTCTGTGGGTTTCGGTCTCCAGCTCAGACCATCTTTCATCTGGTGAAGATAATCTCTGTCGGAAATCAAAATATACTGGTACTGTTGTCACGTTTTTGTCTACTTATTGGATTATTTAAACACCGGAAACTGTTCATTATACGTCGAAATTCGTTCATAATGTGGCGGAGTTGAGAGTGGAATATAATAGTATTTGTTCAATCATTTCTTATGCACAGTGTTGAACATGTATCTTACCCAGATCTCCCGGTGTTGAACATGTATCTTACCCAGATCTCCCGGTGTTGAACATGTATCTTACCCAGATCTCCCGGTGTTGAACATGTATCTTACCCAGATCTCCCGGTGTTGAACATGTATCTTACCCAGATCTCCCGGTGTTGAACATGTATCTTACCCAGATCTCCCGGTGTTGAACATGTATCTTATCCATCAATGAAATATTACGAAAATGAACAAGTTATGTATGTGTCCGACCTCGTGTGATGGTGGTTGTGAGACGGCGATTCAGCAGGAGTTCCCTCTTTGGATGGTAACGCTGAAGACCTCCAACAAGATGTTGACTCTAACATGTCTGTTTTTTCAGTGATTATCAAAAACAAAAAACTAGAACAAAATTTTCCATGCATTTTTTTAATATATTTTAAAAGGATCGTTGAGTAATATCACTGGAGAGATGACTTAATTTTTTTTATTTAACTGTAGAGGTGATAAACCCAAATGGGTTACACAGCGCCAGGAGAAAGGGAGACAATTAGGTTTGACTCCAGGAAAGGGAGGGCAGCTCCAATTCCTTGGATCAGCAACTTTCAATCAAGGCACCTTCCTTGAAGAACTTGCTTCAAATCTCCTATATTTAGTTACAATCCACTACCCGGATGATCCTAGGAAGGTATCCCTGTATCCCATAAACACAGTCTTCTCTACCCCGATGATCCTAGGAAGGTATCCCTGTATCCCACAAACCCAGCCTTCTCTACCACGATGATCCTAGGAAGGTATCCCTGTATCCCACAAACCCAGCCTTCTCTACCCCGATGATCCTAGGAAGGTGTCCCTGTATCCCACAAGCCCAGCCTCCTCTACCCCGATGATCCTAGGAAGGCATCCCTGTATCCCACAAGCCCAGCCTTCTCTACCACGATGATCCTAGGAAGGTATCCCTGTATCCCACAAGCCCAGCCTCCTCTACACGATGTTTCCTGGGAAGGTATCCTGTATCCCACAAGCCGGCCTCCTCTACCACGATGATCCTAGGAAGGTATCCCTGTATCCCACAAGCCCAGCCTCCTCTACCCACGATGAACCTAGGAAGGTATCCCTGTATCCCACAAGCCCAGCCTCCTCTACCACGATGAACCTAGGAAGGTATCCCTGTATCCCACAAGCCCAGCCTCCTCTACCACGATGATCCTGGGAAAGGGTTTATCCCTGTATCCCACAAGCCAGCCTCCTTTACCACGATGATCCTAGGAAGGTATCCCTGTATCCACAAGCCACCCTCCTCTACCCGATGACCCCTAGGAAGGTATCCCTGTATCCCACAAGCCCAGCCTCCTTTACCACGATGATCCTAGGAAGGTATCCCTGTATCCCACAAGCCCAGCCTCCTTTACCACGATGATCCTAGGAAGGTATCCCTGTATCCCACAAGCCCAGCCTCCTCTACCACGATGGTCCTAGGAAGGTATCCCTGTATCCCACAAGCCCAGCCTCCTCTACCACGATGATCCTAGGAAGGTATCCCTGTATCCCACAAGCCCAGCTCCTTTACCACGATGATCCTAGGAAGGTATCCCTGTATCCCCACAAGCCCAGCTCCTCTACCACGATGATCTAGGAAGGTACCCCTGTACCCCACAAGCCCAGCCCCCTTTCCCCACGATGATCCTAGGAAGGTATCCCTGTATCCCACAAGCCCAGCCTCCTCTACCACGATGATCCTAGGAAGGTATCCCTGTATCCCACAAGCCCAGCCTCCTTTACCACGATGATCCTAGGAAGGTATCCCTGTATCCCACAAGCCCAGCCTCCTCTACCACGATGACCCTGGAAGGTTTTCCTGTATCCCACAAGCCCAGCCTCCTCTACCACACGGTCCTAGGAAGGTATCCCTGTATCCCACAAGCCCAGCCTCCTCTACCACGATGATCCTAGGAAGGTATCCCTGTATCCCACAAGCCCAGCTCCTTTACCACGATGATCCTAGGAAGGTATCCTGTATCCCCAACCCCAGCCTCTCTCCCACGATGATCCTAGGAAGGTATCCCTGTATCCCACAAGCCAGCCTCCTCTACCCCGATGATCCTGGGAAAGGGTATCCCTGTATCCCACAACCCCAGCCTCCTTTACCACGATGATCCTGGGAAGGTACCCCTGTATCCCACAAGCCAGCCCCCTTTCTACACGATGATCCTAGGAAGGTATCCCTGTATCCCAAAAGCCCAGCCTCCTCACCACGATGATCCTAGGAAGGTATCCCTGTATCCCCCCAAGCCCAGCCTCCTCTACCACGATGTTCTAGGAAGGTATCCCTGTATCCCACAAGCCCAGCCTCCTCTACCACGATGATCCTAGGAAGGTACCCCGGGTACCCCACAAGCCCAGCCTCCTTTACCACGATGATCCTAGGAAGGTACCCCTGTACCCCACAAGCCCAGCCTCCTCTACCACGATGAACTGGGAAGGTATCCCGTATCCACAAGCACAGCTCCTCTACCACGATGATCCTAGGAAGGTATCCCTGTATCCCACAAGCCCAGCCTCCTCTACCACGATGATCCTAGGAAGGTATCCCTGTATCCCACAAGCCCAGCCTCCTCTACCACGATGATCCTAGGAAGGTATCCCTGTATCCCACAAGCCCAGCCTCCTCTACCACGATGATCCTAGGAAGGTATCCCTGTATCGCACAACCCCGGCCTCCTTTTACCACGATGATCCTGGGAAAAGGTATCCCTGTATCCCAAAGCCCAGCTCCTCTCCACGATGATCTGGGAAGGGTTTATCCCTGTATCCCACAAACCCCACCCTCCTCTACCACGATGACCTAGGAAGGTATCCCTGACCCCACAACCCCAGCCTCCTCTACCCCCGATGCCCTAGGAAGGATCCCTGTACCCCACAAGCCCAGCCTCCTTTCCCACGATGATCCTGGAAGGTACCCCTGTATCCCACAAGCCCAGCCTCCTCTACCACGATGATCCTAGGAAGGTATCCCTGTATCCCACAAGCCCAGCCTCCTTTACCACGATGATCCTAGGAAGGTATCCCTGTATCCCACAAGCCCAGCCTCCTTTACCACGATGATCCTAGGAAGGTATCCCTGTATCCCACAAGCCCAGCCTCCTTTACCACGAAGGTCCTAGGAAGGTATCCCTGTATCCCACAAGCCCAGCCTCCTCTACCACGATGATCCCAAGAAGGTATCCCTGTATCCCACAAGCCCAGCTACAGTTGTTACCCGGAAACTAATTTCTTTAAGAAAACTGTAACTTAAAAACTAACACAAAATCAAAATAAACATAATGCTTCATTGGGGCAAAAAAAAAAAAAAGAGCTGAAAGTTTGAAGCAGAGCTGAAGATGCATTCTCGAGTTATCACACAGAACCAACAATTCCAGATTTATTGTCTGTATTAGTAATTTTGCGCCGTTACAGCCTAAACCCAAAACTAGCCTTTTTTCATATATGGTTTATCAGCTGCAACAGATTAAAAGGCTCAGAAAAGACACTTTAAAATTACTTCACGGAAAAAAGCATTATGTTAGTTTAAAAATATAAATGGCCTCCTGGCACTGATACACTTAAATAGCCTACTGGCACTGATGCACTTAATGACCTACTGACACTGACATTTAAATAGCCTACTGATACTGATAAACTTTAATAGCTTACGTTGATACATTTAAATGGCCTATTGGCACTGATACACTTAAATAACAGTGCCAGGCTTCTTCTGTTAGGAAATACAAGTGCTGAGAGAGGCTCTCTCAGCTTGAAACACTCAAAGCAAACTCATGTCCTGTCTACACGAGATTGACCAAACTGCACTTGCCATCAGTTACCAAAACCTTTCCCTTGTTACTGTAAACGAGCTCTGAAAATTTGATGTCGATCAGATGAGGCATTCTCATTTTATGAACGTAAACCTGTGAGGTAGCAAAATAAAAGGGAAGAGGAGATAACCCTTCAGGGATACCCAAAATAAATGATCAAACTTATATATACCAGAACTAAAATGAAAATCACATTTGGCAGAGAATATTTACTGATAATACTAATATATAAAATAAGAATATATACTGAAGTAAAGGTTATATAGGAAAAAATACCTCTCCAGCAGTATAAACAAACACAGAATTCCTTACGGTAGTATGGAACCATCACTCACTAAATCGCAACGACAAATCAGGAACCTCCGGGTGGAGGGCTCCTGTGAGTTTCAGAGCTAGCCTGCCGTAGGTTCGAGTCTCACCGGTTCTGCATTTAAAATAATAACTGATAAATAAAGAAATATCAACGGCATTATATCTGAAGGAATTTTTCTGTACCCTTATTTAAATTTAGTCTTTGTATCAAGGCTCTGGAACACACAGAAAATATAAACCATTATTGTTTTTCCATGTCAACAGAACACTCAGTGGATAGAGTTAATTGGATTTTAGATTTTGTTGCCAAGCGGCTAGTTTATTGTTCACCCTATATACATCCTGTGGATGTCAGTGGCTAGTTTATTGTTCACCCTATATACATCCTGTGGTTGGCAGTGGCTAGGGTTTTTTGTTCACCTATATACATCCTGTGGATGGCAGCGGCTAGTTTATTGTTCACCCTATATACATCCTGTGGATGGCAGTGGCTAGTTTATTGTTCATCCTATATACATCCTGTGGATGGCAGCGGCTAGTTTATTGTTCATCCTATATACATCCTGTGGATGGCAGCGGCTAGTTTATTGTTCATCCTATATACATCCTGTGGATGGCAGCGGCTAGTTTATTGTTCATCCTATATACATCCTGTGGATGGCAGCGGCTAGTTTATTGTTCATCCTATATACACCCTGTGGATAGCAGTGGCTAGTTTATTGTTCACCCTATATACACCCTGTGGATAGCAGTGGCTAGTTTATTGTTCACCCTATATACATCCTGTGGATAGCAGTGGCTAGTTTATTGTTCACCCTATATACATCCTGTGGATGGCAGCGGCTAGTTTATTGTTCACCCTATATACATCCTGTGGATGACAGTGGCTAGTTTATTGATCACCCTATATACATCCTGTAGATGGCAGTGGCTTGTTTGTTGTGCACCCTATATACACCCCGTGGATAGCAGTGGCTAGTTTATTGTTCACCCTATATACATCCTGTGGATGGCAGTGGCTAATTTATTGTTCACCCTATATACATCCTGTGGATGGCAGTGGCTAGTTTATTGTTCATCCTATATACACCCTGTGGATAGCAGTGGCTAGTTTATTGTTCACCCTATATACATCCTGTGGATGGTAGCGGCTAGTTTATTGTTCACCCTATATACATCCTGTGGATGGCAGTGGCTAGTTTATTGTTCACCCTATATACATCCTGTAGATGGCAGTGGCTTGTTTGTTGTGCACCCTATATACACCCTATGGATAGCAGTGGCTAGTTTATTGTTCACCCTACATACATCCTGTGGATGGCAGTGGCTAATTTATTGTTCACCCTATATACATCCTGTGGATGGCAGTTGCTAGTTTATTGTTCATCCTATATACATCCTGTGGATGGCATTGGCTTGTTTATTGTGCACCCTATATACACCCTGTGGATAGCAGTGGTTAGTTTATTGTTCACCCTATATACATCCTGTGGATGGCAGTGGCTAGTTTATTGTGCACCCTATATACATCCTGTGGATGGCAGTGGCTAGTTTATTGTGCACCCTATATACATCCTGTGGATGGCAGTGGCTTGTTTATTGTTCATCCTATATACATCCTGTGGACGGCAGTGGTTAGTTTATTGTGCACCCTATATACATCCTGTGGATGGCAGTGGCTTGTTTATTGTGCACCCTATATACATCCTGTGGATGGCAGTGGCTAGTTTATTGTGCACCCTATATACATCCTGTGGATGGCAGTGGCTTGTTTATTGTGCACTCTATATACATCCTGTGGATGGCAGTGGCTTGTTTATTGTGCACCCTATATACATCCTGTGGATGGCAGTGGCTAGTTTATTGTGCACCCTATATACATCCTGTGGATGGCAGTGGCTTGTTTATTGTGCACCCTATATACATCCTGTGGATGGCAGTGGCTAGTTTATTGTGCACCCTATATACATCCTGTGGATGGCAGTGGCTTGTTTATTGTGCACCCTATATACATCCTGTGGATGGCAGTGGTTAGTTTATTGTTCACCCTATATACATCCTGTGGATGGCAGTGGCTAGTTTATTGTGCACCCTATATACATCCTGTGGATGGCAGTGGCTTGTTTATTGTTCACCCTATATACACCCTGTGGATGGCAGTGGCTAGTTTATTGTCACCCTGTATCCATCCTGTGAAGGGTAGTGGCCGTTATATCGTGCACTCCACATCTATGCTATGGACATTAGTGCAGAAGTGTATAGACAAACAATAGGCCTAGGAAATAGGCCCTAAAAGGGTTAGCAGGAGTACAACACATCTGGATTTATTTCCACAACTCGTCATATCTGTTGCAAAACAAGTATCTAACTTTATTTTAAACAATTGTTGATATGATGGATATGACATTAACAATGTCTATACATTTCCGTATCAAACCATTTTATAATTTTGCCCAAAACAGTTTTTTAGCAATAATTCTTACAGGAGATAGTTACCATGAATGTCACAGAATTATTCATTATTATTCCACATATTTGAGTAAATTGGTATGGTAATGGGGAACCCTAAAGGCTTGGTTGAAATCCTCAGTAATCACATGAAGATTTTTTTTTTTAAGTACAGAGAATATTAATTAGTTCTAGAATAATGTAGACTTTTACATTCTATAGATCAGAATGTTTGGTCTCTTTACTAAGTGCAAATGTAATCTAATAATTTTTTCATATATGTAGATGTTAATTTATTTGCTACAAAATTGTATCCCAAGGTTTACAGTGCCTACAAGACGTAATCCAGTGTGAAGAAGATGAAGAAGAAAAAGAGGAGGAGGAGGAGGAAGAAAAACTAGAACAAAATCAAGAATGGCAACAGGAACAAGGAGAAGGAAGAGGAGAACAAGGAGGAAAAGGGAAAAACACAAGAAGGAAAAACCATCAGGAAAATCTAGAAGCAGGAAAATAAGATTTAGAAGACGTGGACAACCACACCTGTGAGGACAACCACACCTGTGACGATCCCAGCTGGTCAGTGTTTACAGGTATGCAAAGTGGAGAGCGGATACAACTGTTAACATTGTGAATCTTTTCTTTCGAGTGTTCATCATTTTTCGAGTAACTGCCTCACTGGAGCTAAATCTGTGGAAGGAGAGAAAGAGAGAGAGAGGGAGGAGGGGAGCAGGACCCAGTCTTTGTGTGTTGAGGATTGTTAGTTGACACAGAAGTGCCTAGTGTTGACGTTCCTGTCAGAGGAAACATTCCGGTGGGTCTGGAAGTGGCGAGTCAATCATAACTGAGGGTGGGGGAGGGTAGGGTATGGCTGGGTATGTTTACTAATGGGGCAGGACGCCCGTAGGCGTCTCCAGTACCCTGGAGTGTTGACCTACTGCTTCTGCTCCTCTACCTCCTCCTCCTCCTCCTCCTCCTGGTTCTCTTCTCACTTCCAGATCATCCTCTGCATACTGCTCCTTCTCTTCCTCCTCCTTTTCCACTCTTCGTCTTGATCATCCTCTTCCTCCTTCCCTCCCTGCTGTGCTTCTACTCTTCCTTCAGTGTCTCCTGTCCTTCAAGATAATCCTGTTACCTTTCTTCTAATGTGTTTTCCTCCTCCCGCCACTCTTTTCTTTTCAAAACATCCTGTTCAACCTTCTCCTCCTCTTTCTCCTCTTTCTAAAGTACTTCCACTCCTTCCGTCACTCCTTCTCTTCTAAATCATCCCGTTTCCTTCTTTCCTGCTATACTTCTTTTCCTCTTATCTCCCCTTTTCTTTCACATCATTCACTTCATCCTCTTTCTCCTCTTAGTACTGTGCATCTCCTCTCTCGTGACCCTTCTCTTCATTCTCATTCTCCTATCACCCCTCTTCTCTCTAGCGTTCTCTCTCCTTTCTCCCCTTATTCGTATATCGGCTCCATCCCTAGACCCACCTTCTCTACAGCCCTTACATTCCTAGTTACTGCTACCATTATCACTATTGGTTCAAACTGATCTGCTTGGACTTCCTACTCATTTTTGCAATATTGCAAACCCCTGGTCATGTGTTGATTGCAATACGAAAGGCCTAGAGCTATTATTCAACTTCCCCTGTGCTTGCTTTGATATATATATATATATATATATATATATATATATATTATATATATATATATATTATATATATATATATATATATATATATATATATATATATATAATATATATTGATATTACATAATTATGGTAATCCTGTTTCCTATCTTTTTCCTGATAACAGAAACTGTTGTCAATGTTTTCATGAGTTTATGAATTTTATTATGTATTAGCGAATAAATCTGTGACACAGCGATACATGTTTATAACTCTGGTCTGCTTTTGGAATGTTTTTAATTTCCATTTTGCTCTATCACATAAGGATTTTGAATAAAATACAAATTAATAATAACAAATAATGTGAATTTTTAATAAATTGCTAATTTATTAAAATTAGGCAAATAATCATGGAAAAGCACATTCTGTTAGTTTTAAGAACATATGAATTCCAAATCATCATGAAGCAATTCAAATTATTTTATTGAAAAAAAATGCTCCTAATAGTTAGCCTACATAATGAATCAAAGGAAGGAGGACCACTTTGATTTTCGCTTGTGCTGTGCATCGAGACCATTACGTTTCAATGACCAGCAGTAATCCACCATCATGCTGATATATCATTTGTCCTGGTATCGAGTTTCCATGGTGCAAATATCCTGATGGAACCGCTCTCATTGTTCCTCACTGTAGTCCCCACAATTGTTGGGAAAATAGTCAAGATGTGAGTGCAAAAAGTGCATCTTCACACTCATTCTAGACCCAAGTTGTTGGAAACTTGAAATCAGGTCTTGGATATTTTTTCATATTCGGGGGAGCGCCTGTTTCCCAAGAAGTTGTGGACAATTTACTTGAATGAAAACCAGAAATTCACCTCGACACCTGCTAATGCTTCATCAAAATGCTTGTCCTTCATCAATTCCTGAATCTGAGGACCAATAAAGATTCCTGCCTTTAGTTTGCCTTCACTTATACGGAGAAATTTTGACTCCAGGTACTTGAAAGCAGTTCCATTCTTGTTCAAGGCCTTCACAAAATTTTTTAAAATCCCTAATTTGATGTGGAGTCGTGGCAGCAGAATTTTCTTGGGGTCAGCTAGTGGCACAGCAAACAGGGATACTTGGTGTATCCGCCTTGGACACCTAGTAGGAGAGGAATAACTTTCAAATCACCACAAATGAGAAAATTATGCTTCTGGTACTTGATTGCAGATATTAGTGTCTTCATATTTGTGTAAATTTCTGACATTTGGACATCCTCATGTGTTCAACAAAGCCAGAAATATTTGAACATAAAACTAAAGATTCCTCTTTGTCAAAGAACTGAGTGAATTCCGCCTCAAGATGACGGTACCAAGCGATTGTTCCAGGAGCTAGAAGCCTGTGTTCCTTCAGTCTAGAGCCAAGTAACTGTGCACTTTCTTTTGTAAGGTTAAGGTCTCTCACCAAGTCATTGAGTTCAGCTTGGTTGAAGTGTCTGGGATCGTCATTTGTTGATGGTTCATAGTCTACTTCCATCTCCTTAGAATCACTGGTATCAGACTCTAATGAAATTTACCATGTCTCAGGTGGCACAGGTACAGGAATATCTTCAGTGTGGGGAACAGTCCTTATTGCTGAAGGAATATTTGGGTATATTATGTGATCTTTAGTCTTCTTGTTGAATCCAGCTACTTTAGTTACACAAAAGTGGCAGTCATCATGGTGGTTCATGTGCTCCCGCCATATCAATGGTACTCTAAAGGCCACATTTGGAGCTTACTGATGCAACTCTTGCAAGCTTTGTGTGGTGCAAATGGTTTGCTCTGGTCTCCAAGTTTGCAGCCAAAATAAGCAAAGTAGCAGCGCTTCAATAAAGGAGTAATGTTGCTCCGGGAATCTGAAGGTGTGAATTGCCCGCAGACATAGCAAAATATGTCTGGTGAATTTATGCAGCCTCTACACATATTAATAATCTGAAAATAAAGAAAAAATATATTAGATTTAACATTTAAGTCAATATAAGGTAAGCATTTTAATTGTTAATATACCACTTTCTCATTTACTTATGCTATACGAAAAGAGAAAAGCAACGTTTCCATATAACTTGACAACCTGATGTGATAGAGATAAATAAAAAACACAGTGAATCACTGTTTTCCATACATATACTGAAAAAGATACCATAGAGCCAATAAAAAAAATCATTCAGACCAGTGTAATTTATCAGTGATACGTAACTTTTATTTGTTAGTGACACGATTTTTATTTGTTAATGATACACAACGACATATTAAAGATCATTCTCAATTACTATTTTAATATGAGGGAGCAATATTGACCTTTTAATACGAGGGGACAATATTGGCCTTTTAATATGAGGGACAATATTGGCCTTTTAATATGAGGGACAATATTGGCCTTTTAATATGAGGGACAATATTGGCCTTTTAATATGAGGGACAATATTAGCCTTTTTTCATTGTCTAAAACATTTTTGTCAAGAGACTGTGAATATAATCTTAAATTTGCTGCCAAAGATAAAAATTTGATCTTACTTCTGTCCTTATTACTCCCCCCCCAAAAAAAAATTATTTGTCCAGTTTTTTATTTTAATAAGTTACATTATAGTCAGCAGCTGAGCACTACTATCTGGTTGAAACCTTTTTCCTTCATTATAATGCTTGTTAAATGGCGTGTACGTAAATGTCTGTCTGTAGTTACAGGAGTCCAGGCTGACCCTCCCCCAGGATGCCACCCACAACAGTTGACCAGCACCAAGGTACCTATTTACGGCTAGGGGAACATGGGAAGCAGATGTAAGGAATATTGCCCATACGTCTTGCCTCATCCGAAGATCGATCCCGGCACTTTTATCCGCTGTGTTGCAGGTGTCACCTTCAACCAAATTAGCTGCATTCACAGTGTGCAGCCGCATTATTCTATATGTGAGTTATATAACAGCAACACTCAAAGAATGATGTTACTGTTTATGTTATATGGTGAGTTAGGTGATGGATGTAACAAGGTTAGTCATGTTCCCTCTCATGTCTCATCTCACAGGAGAACTTGTAGACATGAGGATTTTGAAATGTGTCAGTCAGAGCTGGTAGACTTCAGCTGAACGGATGAGGATGTCATCCACGCTCAGTGTGGGGTGCAATAACTACAGCGACTTTCAGAATTGTGGGTCCCTGTGACTCGGGGATGACAGTCTGCAAGGATGTGTCAGGATGGTTTGTGCAGAAAGCTGAGAGACAGTGAAGGGCCTCCACCCTTCTCTATCTTTCTCTCTACCTATCCATTGCATCTATCCCTGTCTTCCACAACCCATCCCTGCATTCCACTACCCACGCCTGCCTTCCAATACGCATCCCAGCCTTCCACAACCCATCCCTGCGTTCCACTACCCATGCCTGCCTTCCTCCATCCATCACTGCCTTCCACTACCCATCAATGCCTTCCACTAACCATCCCTGCCTTCTTCTACCCATACCTGCCTTCCTCTACCCATCCCTGCCTTCCTATACCCATTCCTGCCTTCCACTACCCATCTCTGCCTTCCACTACCCATCCCTGCCTTCCACTACCCATACCTGCCTTCCACTACCCATCCCTGCCTTCCACTACCCATACCTGCCTTCCACTACCCATCCCTGCCTTTCTCTACCCATACCTGCCTTTCCTCTACCAATCCCTGCCTTCGACTACCCATCCCTGCCTTCCACTACCCATCCCTGCCTTCCTCTACCCATCCCTGTCTTCCTCTACCCATCTCTGTCTTCCACTACCCATCCCTGCCTTCCACTACCCATCCCTGCCTTCCACTAGCCATCCCTGCCTTCCTCCACCCACCCCTGCCTTCCACTACCCATCTGTACCTTCCACTACAATCCCTGCCTTCAGCTACCCATCCCTGTTTTCCACTACCTATCCCTGCCTTCCACTACCCATCCCTGCCTTCCACTACCCATCCCTGCCTTCCACTACCATCCTGCCTTCCACTACCCATCTCTGCTTTCCACTACCATCTCTGTCCTCCACTACCATCCCTGCCTTCCACTATCATCCCCGCCTTCCACTACCCATCTCTGCCTTCCACTGCCATCCCTGTCTTCCACTACCATCCCTGCCTTCCACTACCATCCCTGCCTTCCACTACCATACCTGCCTTCCACTACCCATCTCTGCCTTCCACTGCCATCCCTGTCTTCCACTACCATCCCTGCCTTCCACTACCCATCCCTGCCTTCCACTACCATCCTGCCTTCCACTACCCATCTCTGCTTTCCACTAACATCTCTGTCCTCCACTACCATCCCTGCCTTCCACTATCATCCCCGCCTTCCACTACCATCCCTGCCTTCAACTACCATCACTGCCTTCCACTACCCATCTCTGCCTTCCACTACCATCCCTGCCTTCCACTACCATCCCTGCCTTCCACTACCATCCCTGTCTTCCACTACCCATCTCTGCCTTCCACTACCATCCCTGCCTTCCACTACCATCCCTGCCTTCCACTACCATCCCTGCCTTCCACTACCCATCTCTGCCTTCCACTACAATCCCTGCCTTCCACTACCATCCCCGCCTTCCACTACCCATCTCTCCCTTCCACTGCCATCCCTGTCTTCCACTACCATCCCTGCCTTCCACTACCATCCCTGCCTTCCACTACCATCCCCGCCTTCCACTACCCATCTCTGCCTTCCACTGCCATCCCTGTCTTCCACTACCATCCCTGCCTTCCACTACCATCCCTGCCTTCCACTACCATACCTGCCTTCCACTACCCATCTCTGCCTTCCACTATCATCCCTTCCTTCCACTACCATCACTGCCTTCCACTACCCATCTCTGCCTTCCACTACCATCCCTGTCTTCCACTACCATCCCTGCCTTCCACTACCATCCCTGTCTTCCACTACCCATCTCTGCCTTCCACTACCATCCCTGCCTTCCACTACCATCCCTGCCTTCCACTACCATCCCTGCCTTCCACTACCCATCTCTGCCTTCCACTACTATCCCTGTCTTCCACTACCATCCCTGCCTTCCACTACCATCTCTGCCTTCCACTACCCATCTCTGCCTTCCACTTCCATCCCTGCCTTCCACTACCATCCCTGCCTTCCACTACCATCCCTGCCTTCCACTACCATACCTGCCTTCCACTACCCATCTCTGCCTTCCACTATCATCCCTTCCTTCCACTACCATCCCTGCCTTCAACTACCATCACTGCCTTCCACTACCCATCTCTGCCTTCCAATACCATCCCTGTCTTCCACTACCATCCCTGCCTTCCACTACCATCCCTGTCTTCCACTACCCATCTCTGCCTTCCACTACCATCCCTGCCTTCCACTACCATCCCTGCCTTCCACTACCATCCCTGCCTTCCACTACCCATCTCTGCCTTCCACTACTATCCCTGTCTTCCACTACCATCCCTGCCTTCCACTACCATCCCTGCCTTCCACTACCCATCTCTGCCTTCCACTTCCATCCCTGCCTTCCACTACCATCCCTGCCTTCCACTACCATCCCTGCCTTCCACTACCCATCCCTGCCTTCCACTATCCATCCCTGCCTTCCACTACCCATCTCTGCCTTCCACTACCATCCCTGCCTTCCACTATCCATCTCTGCCTTCCACTACCATTCCTGCCTTCCACTGCCATCCCTGCCTTTCAATACCGTCCCTGCCTTCCACTGCCCATCCCTGCCTTCCACTACCATCCCTGCCTTCCACTACCATCCCTGCCTCTCACTACCCATCCCTGCCTTCCACTACCCATCCCTGCCTTCCACTGTCCATCCCTGCCTTCCACTACCCATCTCTGCCTTTCACTACCATCCCTGCCTTCCACTATCCATTCCTGCCTTCCACTACCATCCCTGCCTTCCACTACCCATCTCTGCCTTCCACTACCATCACTGCCTTCCACTACCGTTCCTGCCTTCCACTACAATCCCTGCCTTCCACTACCATCCCTGCCTTCCACTTCCCATCCCTGCCTTCAACTACGCATCCCTGCCTTCCACTTCCCATCCCTGCCTTCCTCTACTCATCCCTGCCTTCCACTGCCCATTTCTACCTTCCACTACCCATCCCTGTTTTCCACTACCCGTCCCTGTCTTCCACTACGCATCTCTGTCTTCAACTACCCATCTCTACCTTCCACTACCCATCCCTGCCTTCCACTTCCCATCCCTGCCTTCAACTACGCATCCCTGTTTTTCACTACCCGTCCCTGCCTTCCTCTACTCATCCCTGCCTTCCACTACCCATTTCTACCTTCCACTACCCATCCCTGCCTTCCACTTCCCATCCCTGCCTTCAACTACGCATCCCTGTTTTTCACTACCCGTCCCTGCCTTCCTCTACTCATCCCTGCCTTCCACTACCCATTTCTACCTTCCACTACCCATCCCTGTTTTCCACTACCTTTCCCTGTCTTCCACTACGCATCCCTGCCTTTCACTACCCATCCCTGCCTTCCACTAATCAACCCTGCCTTTCACTACCCGTCCCTGCCTTCCACTACCCATACCTGCCTTCCATTACCCATCCCTGCCTTCCTCTACCTATCCCTGCCTTCCACTAACTATCCCTGCCTTCCACTACCCATTCCTGCTTTTCACTACCCATCCCTGCCTTCCACTACCCATCCCTGCCTTCCATTACTCATCCCTTCATTCCACTTCCCATCCCAGCCTTCCACTACCCATTCCTGCTTTTCACTACCCATCCCTGCCTTCCACTACCCATCCCTGCCTTCCACTACTCATCCCTGCATTCCACTACCTATCCCAGCCTTCCACTACCAATCCCTGCCTTCCACTACTCATCCATCCCAGAACGTCCCGACTGTGATTTACTCCCTGAAATCCTAAATTATACACACACAAAAAAGTGTACAAACCTCGCATTCATTCTCTTAAAAGTTCATCGTGAGTTTAACGAGGCAAGGAGTGGGTGTTCAACGCCCCCTCTCCCTCCTGCCCCCTATCCCATCTGACGTAAAAATAGCTTTGTTTAATGTGGCTTTCCCTCCTTTCGTTTCTTCCCTATCTTCTTCCCTCCCCCATTCCTCTCTTCTGCCCACTCCTCTCCCCTACGTATGCCTATGTTTCCTCATTTCGTTTACATTAATGGGGTTAGGCGCGGCGCTGTTGACACTGGGAACCTGTTACGACGCTGTGTTTACCTTCCCGCTGCCCACCGCAAACACCGCCCACGGGCCGCCCACACCTAACCCACATCCTCCCGGGAATCGCCCCTACGGCCACCCACCGCAGAGGCCAATTCCTTCCCGCAGCCTCTCCCGGGCATAGGTCATTAGGCTGTCAATTGAATGACCGCGTCGATTGGTGGTTAAACAGAAGATCCGGGGAGCTCCTCTGTGGCCGCTGCTGACGCTGGTCTCCACGCCGATTTTGGAACCTTTTATCGTTACGTTACAGACAGGGAAGGGAAGTTGGTACGACGCCCTTCAGATCATTCTAGGGACAGAAGGGAATCTTCTAGGGTCCTTCTCGTTATGTTACAGACGGAAGGAAATCTTCTAGCGCCCTTCTCTTTATGTTATAGACAGGAAGAGAAGCTTCTAGGACCCTTCAGAAGACCCTTCACGTTACACTGTAGACGGGAAGAGAAGGATTTAATACCACTTAGGAACTAACGGGGGGAGACAATAAATCGGACTCTCTAACAATAAGAAATACAACAAAATTTTATGATACAACAACGTCTTGCTCACGAACATAAGATGTCAGACATGCTATGCAAGTATTGTAATTTTGCTTGTAACTATTAAGACAATGGTAGACATAGACCCAGATGTAATCCTGTTAACCCTTTAGGGGTCCTATTTCTTAGGCCTTCTGTTTATCCATATGTTAGTCAGGTACCCTCCACAGGATGGATATGGAGTGCACAATAAACTACCCACTACTGTCCACAGAGTGGATATGTGGATATGTGTCTCATGATGTCGCTCACGGTTTGGATATGTGGATATATCTTAAATAATATTCCAGCCGTATAGTTGTAATATTTAAACACTTTCTGAATCTTTGTGGCACCTTTAAAATACCTTAATAAAAATTAAAAAGCAAAGTACTCTGGCTGGAACCTTTCACCAAACACCAGGTCTTACGAGAGGGACTTTAACAATGGCTTATGACTGGGCGAAACGTCGTTGTAAAGTTCTTCTAATTGCGAGGTTTTAGTGAGTTGTTCCTTAATAAAAATGTTATGCCAGGAATTTTGGACTTGTGTCCAAAAATTTACTTGTAGCAAGTGATGATTATGTTTACAAAATGTATTGTAAATGCTTCTAATTGGTCTTCTTTATGTGCTATTAGAACCTTGTTCCTAGGCCTTTCTCCTTGTTCCTAGGCCTTTCTCCTTGTTCCTAGATCTTTCTCCTTGTTCCTAGATCTTTCTCCTTGTTCCTAGATCTTTCTCCTTGTTCCTAGATCTTTCTCCTTGTTCCTAGATCTTTCTCCTTGTTCCTAGATCTTTCTCCTTGTTCCTAGATCTTTCTCCTTGTTCCTAGATCTTTCTCCTTGTTCCTAGATCTTTCTCCTTGTTCCTAGATCTTTCTCCTTGTTCCTAGATCTTTCTCCTTGTTCCTAGATCTTTCTCCTTGTTCCTAGATCTTTCTCCTTGTTCCTAGGCCTTTCTCCTTGTTCCTAGGCCTTTCTCCTTGTTCCTAGGCCTTTCTCCTTGTTCCTAGGCCTTTCTCCTTGTTCCTAGGCCTTTCTCCTTGTTCCTAGGCCTTTCTCCTTGTTCCTAGGCCTTTCTCCTTGTTCCTAGGCCTTTCTCCTTGTTCCTAGGCCTTTCTCCTTGTTCCTAGATCTTTCTCCTTGTTCCTAGATCTTTCTCCTTGTTCCTAGATCTTTCTCCTTGTTCCTAGATCTTTCTCCTTGTTCCTAGATCTTTCTCCTTGTTCCTAGATCTTTCTCCTTGTTCCTAGATCTTTCTCTTTGTTCCTAGGTCTGTCTTTCAATTATCATCTCCGTGCCTATCGTAGGGATGGTTGTTGTCTCATATCCATCCTATGGGTGGAATCCGTAGGTTGGGTCCAGGGACTAGAAAGTCTCAGTGGTAATGAACTATTTACAAATTTATTTAATTCTGAACAATAGTATAAAAAAGGTTGACCAAAGTCATAAATTCACCCAGGAAATATTACACTTCAGTCATACGTCATTATTAGGTTTTCATTAGTTATTTCAAACAGGCAGAGCCTATATATATTTTTCAGAATGGCTGTAATAGACAATGTGGATAAAATACCTTGACATTTCTTGACTATTTCTGAGTAAACTGTCTCTGAATTCATTCTTTTTTCCAGTTTCAGCACATAATGACCAGTTGATTATGTCCAAACAAGCTGGTGGTTAAGTCTTCCAGAGATCCCCGCAGCGCCTCCAGGGCCGGACGGTATTGACATCCAAGAATCTGCTGATTTTACTGGAAGCGCCGTAGATATGTGGCTTCTCCTGCGTGAATGATGATAGATGGACTGACTACTGTCAGTCTCTCTCTGTCTCAAGTCAACGAAGTTCAGATGACATTCTTCTCGTACTTTTGTCCTTAAACTACTAACTGACGTTCGAAGTTGTAAGCTACTCCCTCATTGAAGGTATAAGCTTCTGTCAATTGATCAGCCTTAGCATGCTTTTCGACGGCCAGTGTGAGAGAGGATCCATGAAAGGTGTTTTCTGACTTCACTGTTTACAATTTCACCGTACATGTGCCTGACTTCTGACACGAATATAGAACAATTGACACTCGTGGAGCTAAGAGCATTTATGGGTGATAAGGAATCTCTTACAGTTAAAATGTCAACTTTAAATACATGGACATATTTGAGGGCAAAGTGTGCGATAAACAGGTTGGAAGGGAAATAAGTCACTTTATCTGACTTTTTGGGGGGGTTCGTCCTGGATGATATTGTTCACTATGTATGTTAATTGTACTTTTGTTCACCTGTACCTAAATAAACTTACTTACTTATTTACTTACTTAAACCCATTTATTGAATCATAATCAAGTTTGTGTATAGTAGCCATTACTTTACTTGACCAAAATAGAGCTCAATGGTTCATCTTAAAAGGCATTTTGCTTAGCAACTTCAGCGAAGAAAAATAAAAGTCACAAAACCGGGGTTGCAACAGCTCACAACTAATCCACAAATTGTAGAAGGAACCACATGACCTTTCGGTCCATCCTGGATCAAGTCGAGAAATATATAACTACCAGACAAGGTGTAGTCTTAGGAATAATGACTACTGAAAATTCCTAAAATAGGGCAGATTAGATTTAGTTGCCGATGTGGTTAGTTTATTGTGTACCTCATATCCATCCTGTGGCCCAGGAACTAGACCCCAAAAGGGTTAACTGGATTACTTCTAAATTTATATTTGCAATTTACATTTCTAGCATCTTATTTTCATTAATAAGATAGCGTGACAAATCTATAGGATATAATGATATCTCTATGTTCCTCAGTAACTAGGCAATCAAAGGCTCTGGCCTGGTGGTTAAAGCTCTCTCTTCACACAGCTAGGGTCGGGGGTTCGATTCCCAGCCAGGGTAGAAACATTGGCTTGACATCCATGCGGTCTCTTGGTCTTCTATCCCAAGATGCGACCTACAACAATCAGCTAAAACTCAGGTACCTACTTACTGCTAGGCGAAACAGGGGCGGTAGGCGCAAGGAAAGCATGACAAGTGCCTAATATCTTCGTGTTGGGCATCTCTGGGCAGCTGGAATACGGAGGACGCACTAAATTATTTAGAAGCTGCTGCGTTGATAATCAAACTGCATTTTTGGTTACGGCGAAGACGAGGTAAGAGGAACCCAAGACGCTGAGGAAGATAGTCTTGGAGACTACAAGAAAGTGCGCTTGAAGACTGCAAGAACGAACCCTGTTTTTCTGTGGTCTTTTATTATCCTAATCTCCTACTCCTTTTCATTAACCCCAGAAAGCTTCTCTCTCTCTCTCTCTCTCTCTCTCTCTCTCTCTCTCTCTCTCTCTCTCTCTCTCTCTCTCTAGGAAATTTACATACGCTGGGAATATTCAAGTTGGTATGCAAATTAAAGCCCAAAATCACAAAAAAGCAAGGCTCCTACGGTACAAATTTTAGAGAGAAAGAGAGAGAGAAGAGAGAGAGAGAGAGAGAGAGAGAGAGAGAGAGAGAGAGAGAGAGAGAGAGAGAGAGAGAGAGAGAGAGAGAGAGAGAGAGAGAGAGAAATGTTGTTCACGTCATGCAGTTTACCTCAGCTAAAAATATCAGTGACTTCTTGTGTGCTTCAAGATGACACTGTCAATAAGGGAGGTTATTGTCCTCCCTCCCTCTCCCTCCCTCCCTCTTCTCTAACTCCCTGACACTCCCTCTCCCTCCCTCTTACTTTCATCCCCTTCCTCTACTCTTACTCCCTATCTCTCCCACTGTCTTACTAGCTTAATCCCTCTTTCCCTCCCTTCTTCCTTCCCTCCCTCCCCCCTCCCTCCCCCCTCCCTCCCTCTCTCCTGATTGACACTTTTACTATGGCCAGCGGAGCAGGCACTAGTTAAGGGGAGGGGGAGGGAGATGGAAGGTGGGAAGGGGGAGGAAGGATTTGGATGGGGGCAATGAAGAAGTGTTAGACGTGGGGGTAAGTAGGATGGGAAGGGAGGCAGGGGATGAGGGATGGGGAGTTGAGAGGGGAAGGGGAGGGAAGGATGGGGCGGAGGAATTACAGGATGTCTCACTTAATTACCAGCTAATTGCTTCGACAGACTACAGTGATGACTTGAGGGGGGGGGGAGGGAGTGGGAGGTTAAAGGGAGGGGGGAGGTTGAAGGAAGAGAGGGGGAGGTTGAAAGGAGAGAAGGGGAGGTTGAAGAGAGGGGGGATTGGTGGGGAAGAATAAAGAGGAAGGGGGAATGATCTCTTTCTACTTCCTTTCCTCCCCACTGAAGGTAAAGACCCAAACTTCCTACTGGTTAACCCTCCCTTCTCCCCTCCCCTCCCCTCCCCTCCCCTCCTCTCCACTCCCCACCCCACCCCTCACCTCCCATCCCCACCCCTCCCTCCCCACCCCTCACCTCCCCTCCCCTCCCCTCCCCTCCCCACCCCATCCCTCACCTCCCCTCCCCACCCCACCCCTCACCTCCCCTCCCCACCCCTCCCCTCCCCTCCCCACCCCATCCCTCACCTCCCCTCCCACCCCACCCCTCACCTCCCCTCCCCTCCCCTCCTCTTTCCTCTCCTCCCCCGCAGAGCGAAGGAAATACGGTAATTACACACAGTAATTTAACGTCATTATATTTTATCATTAGCAAGGGAAGCTAAACCCACATGTTACTCCCGTATATATATATATATATATATATATATATATATATATATATATATATATATATATATATATATATATATATATATATATATATAAATATATATATATAATATATATATATATATATATATATATATATATATATATATATATATATATAATATATATATATATATAATACATGAGAGAGAGAGGGGGCTTTAACTGCAGTCCTAATGCGTTTTCGTGTGTCTAGAGGGATAAACTTGAGGAAGTATAGCAGAAGGTTCTCTCCCCACCCTCCACCCTAGCAGACTCCACAGCTGCCAGCTCAAACAAGTAGTGACAATTACTATTCCGTCAAAATCGTGAGTGGATAATTGACGAGGAAGATGGAAATGGACGCTGGACGCGCAACAGCTAATACTATCCAACCTATTACACCACTACTATGTTTTCTACTATTACCACTATTTTTATCGCTACTATTTCTATTTAATACCGCTAGTATTTTTATTTATACACTACTTTAATTATTTAGAAGACTACTATTACTGTTCATAACACAACTACTATTTATAAGACATCAACTACTATACCCTTGGTAGTCCATGAACTATCGTCAGGCCTCCGGTGATTAGCACCTTCGTTAGTCTAGTCGAAGTCGATATATGTCAAGTGCTTCTCCAGACCGCTCTCACGGAATTTTTGTGTTGAGTGAGGCAGGTGAGTGACAAGCCACAGAGAACTAGCAGGCAACACAGTCTTCAGTAGGACCTCGGGTGTCAACAGTTGTGGACCTACATTTCTGGGGCCCTGAAACTTCAACTGTTATGGGAGGCCCTTTCGCAACCCCTTCTCATGCAGTAGAACCTAAAAAATTTAAACAATGTGGACTAAAGTTGTTTCAGGGGCCCCTCCTGGATTAAGGGTCCTCAAGATTAAGTTTTATTAGTTTCTTGGTAGATCAGTGCTTGGGTGTGAATAACACACTTGTGCAACACGTCGGTGTCTTTATTGTGGAAATGTCTCGCCAGCCAGTGGCTAATTTATCAGTCCAGTACAGAGAAGAACAGGGGGGAACAAGGAGAAGTTTGAGGGGATCAGTCCCACAGTCTGGTAATGATGTGACCAGTGCGTCAACTCCTCCTCGTCCTCGTCTTCCGCTGTTCTTCTCAGTGTTGGACTGTTGAAGCCACTGGCTGGCGAAACGTTCCCACAGTCAAGACACTCAGGTGTTGCACAGTCAAGACGCACAGGTGTTGCACAATCAATATACACAGGTGTTGCACAATCAAGACACACATGTGTTGCACAGTCAAGACACACAGGTGTTGCACAATCAAGACGCACAGGTGTTGCACAGTCAAGACACACAGGTGTTGCACAATCAAGATACACAGGTGTTGCACAATCAAGACACACAGGTGTTGCACAATTAAGACACACAGGTGTTGCACAGTCAAGACACACAGGTGTTCCACAGTCAATACACACAGGTGTTGCACAATCAAAAACACACAGGTTTTTGCACAATCAAGACACACAGGTGTTGCACAATCAAGACACACAGGTGTTGCACAATCAAGACACACAGGTGTTGCACAATCAAGACACACAGGTGTTGCACAGTCAAGGCACACAGGTGTTGCACAATCAAGACACACAGGTGTTGCACAATCAAGACACACAGGTGTTGCACAATCAAGATACACAGGTGTTGCACAATAAAGACACACAGGTGTTGCACAATCAAGATACACAGGTGTTGCACAATCAAGACACACGTGTTGCACAATAAAGACACAAAGGTGTTGCACAATCAAGACACACAGGTGTTGCACAATCAAGACACACAGGTGTTGCACAATCAAGATACACAGGTGTTGCACAATCAAGACCCCACGTGTTGCACCCAAAAAAGACACCCAAAAGGGGTTGACAATCAAGTACACAGGTGTTGCACAATCAAGACACACAGGTGTTGCACAATCAAGATACACAGGTGTTGCACAGACAAGATACACAGGTGTTGCACAATCAAGACACACGTGTTGCACAATAAAGACACAAAGGTGTTGCACAATCAAGATACACAGGTGTTGCACAATCAAGACACACAGGTGTTGCACAATCAAGATACACAGGTGTTGCACAATCAAGACACACAGGTGTTGCACAATAAAGACACACAGGTGTTGCACAATCAAGATACACAGGTGTTGCACAATCAAGACACACAGGTGTTGCACAATCAAGACACACAGGTGTTGCACAATCAAGATACACAGGTGTTGCACAATCAAGACACACAGGTGTTGCACAATAAAGACACACAGGTGTTGCACAATCAAGATACACAGGTGTTGCACAATCAAGACACACAAGTGCTGCCCAATCAAGACACACAGGTGTTGCACAATCAAGACACACAGGTGTTGCAATATCAAGACACACAGGTGTTGCACAATCAAGACACACAGGTGTTGCACAATCAAGACACACAGGTGTTACCCAATCAAGACACACAGGTGTTGCACAATCAAGATACACAGGTTTTGCCCCAATCAAGACACACAGGTGTTGCACAATAAAGACACACAGGTGTTGCACAATCAAGATACACAGGTGTTGCACAATCAAGACACACAAGTGTTACCCAATCAAGACACACAGGTGTTGCACAATCAAGATACACAGGTGTTGCACAATCAAGACACACAGGTGTTGCACAATCAAGACACACAGGTGTTGCACAATCAAGATACACAGGTGTTGCACAATCAAGACACACAGGTGTTGCACAATCAAGACACACAGGTGTTGCACAATCAAGATACACAGGTGTTGCACAATCAAGACACACAAGTGTTGCCCAATCAAGACACACAGGTGTTGCACAATCAAGATACACAGGTGTTGCACAATCAAGACACACAGGTGTTGCACAATCAAGTTACACAGGTGTTGCACAATTTAACACACACAGGGTTGCACATAAAGACACACAGGTGTTGCACAATCAAGATACAAGGTGTTGCACAATCAAGACACACAAGTGTTGCCCAATCAAGACACACAGGTGTTGCACAATCAAGATACACAGGTGTTGCACAATCAAGACACACAAGTGTTGCACAATCAAGATACACACGTGTTGCACAATCAAGACACACAGGTGTTGCACAATCAAGACACACAGGTGTTGCACAATCAAGGGCACACCAGGTGTTGCACAATCAAGACACACAGGTGTTGCACAATCAAGATACACAGGTGTTGCACAATCAAGACACACAGGTGTTGCACAATCAAGACACACAGGTGTTGCACAATCAAGACACACAGGTGTTGCCCCGATCAAGACACACAGGTGTTGCACAATCAAGACACACAGGGGTTGCACAAACAAGACACACAGGTGTTGCACAATCAAGACACACAGGTGTTGCACAATCAAGACACACAGGTGTTGCACAATCAAGACACACAGGTGTTGCACAATCAAGATACACAGGTGTTGCACAATCAAGACACACAGGTGTTGCACGATCAAGACACACAGGTGTTGCACAATCAAGACACACAGGTGTTGCACAATCAAGACACACAGGTGTTGCACGATCAAGACACACAGGTGTTGCACAATCAAGACACAAAGGTGTTGCACAATCAAGACACACAGGTGTTGCACGATCAAGACACACAGGTGTTGCACAATCAAGACACACAGGTGTTGCACAATCAAGCACACAGGTGTTGCACGATCAAGACACACAGGTGTTGCCAATCAAGGGCACACAGGTGTTGCACAATCAAGACCCACAGGTGTTTTCAAATCAAGACACACAGGTGTTGCACAATCAAGACACACAGGTGTTGCACAATCAAGACACACAGGTGTTGCACAATCAAGACACACAGGTGTTGCACAATCAAGACACACAGGTGTTGCACGATCAAAACACACAGGGTTGCACAATCAAGACACACAGGTGTTGCACAATCAAGACACACAGGTGTTGCACGATTTAAGACACACAGGTGTTGCACAATCAAGACACACAGGTGTTGCACAATCAAGACACACAGGTGTTGCACGATCAAGACACACAGGTGTTGCACAATCAAGACACAAAGGTGTTGCACAAGTGTCTTATTTATCAACTTGTCTGATTTCTAAACCATTTATATAAAAGGTCCTGTGTGTGTTGTGACCTTCCTCCAACACTACATGTGTGTGTTGTGACCTTCCTCCAACACTACCTGTGTGTGTTGTGACCTTCCTCCAACACTACCTGTGTGTGTTGTGACCTTCCTCCAAACACTACCTGTGTGTGTTGTGCCTTCCTCCAACACTACCTGTGTGTGTTGTGACCTTCCTCCAACACTACCTGTGTGTGTTGTGACCTTCCTCCAACACTACCTGTGTGTGTTGTGACCTTCCTCCAACACTACCTGTGTGTGATGTGGGCCTTCCTCCAACACTAAACCTGTGTGTGTTGTGACCTTCCTCCAACACTACCTGTGTGTGTTGTGACCTTCCTCCAACACTACCTGTGTGTGTTGTGACCTTCCTCCAACACTACCTGTGTGTGTTGTGACCTTCCTCCAACACCACCTGGTGTGTGTTGTGACCTTCCTTTCCAACACTACCTGTGTGTGTTGTGACCTTCCTCCAACACTACCTGTGTGTGTTGTGACCTTCCTCCAACATACCTGTGTGTGTTGTGACCTTCCTCCAACACTACCTGTGTGTGTTGTGACCTTCCTCCAACACTACCTGTGTGTGTTGTGCCTTCCTCCAACACTACCTGTGTGTGTTGTGACCTTTCTCCAACAATACCTGTGGTGTGTTGTGACCTTCCTCCAACACTACCTGTGTGTGTTGTGACCTTCCTCCAACACTACCTGTGTGTGTTTTGACCTTCCTCCACACTACCTGTGTGTGTTGTGACCTTCCTCCAACTCTACCTGTGTGTGTTGTGACCCTTTCCCCAACACTACCTGTGTGTGTTTTTGACCTTCCCCCAACACTACCTGTGTGTGTTGTGACCTTCCTCCAACACTACCTGTGTGTGTTGTGACCTTCCTCCAACATACCTGTGTGTGGGTTTTGACCCTTCCCCCAACACTACCTGTGTGTGTTGTGACCTTCCTCCAACACTACCTGTGTGTGTTGTGACCTTCCTCCAACACTACCTGTGTTTTGTTGTGACCTTCCTCCAACACTACCTGTGTGTGTTGTGAAACCCTTTCCCCCAAAAACTACCTGTGTGTGTTGTGACCTTCCTCCAACACTTACCTGTGTGTGTTTGTGACCTTCCTCCAAACTACCTGTTGTGTTGTGACCTTCCTCCAACACTACCTGTGTGTGTTGTGACCTTCCTCCAACACTACCTGTGTGTGTTGTGACCCTTTCCCCCAACACTACCTGTGTGTGTTGTGACCTTCCTCCAACACTTCCTGTGTGTGTTGTGACCTTCCCCCAACCACTACCCGTGTGTGTTGTGACCTTCCTCCAACACTACCTGTGTGTTGTGACCTTTTCCTCCAACCTACCTGTGTGTGTTGTGACCCTTTCCCCCAACACTACCTGTGTGTGTTGTGACCTTCCTCCAACACTACCTGTGTGTGTTGTGACCTTCCCCAACTTTTACCTGTGTGTGTTGTGACCTTCCTCCAACACTACCTGTGTGTGTTGTGACCTTCCTCCAACACTCCTGTGTGTGTTGTGACCTTCCTCCAACACTACCTTTTGTGTTTTTGTGACCTTCCTCCAACATACCTGTGGTGTTGTGACCTTCCTCCAACACTACCTGTGTGTTTGTGACCTTCCTCCAACACTACCTGTGTGTGTTGTGACCTTCCTCCAACACTACCTGTGTGTGTTGTGACCTTCCTCCAACACTACATTTTGTGTGTTGTGACCCACCTCCAACACTACCTGTGTGTGTTGTGACCTTCCTCCAACACTACCTGTGTGTGTTGTGACCTTCCTCCAACACTACCTGTGTGTGTTGTGACCTTCCTCCAACACTACCTGTGTGTGTTGTGACCTTCCTCCAACACTACCTGTGTGTGTTGAGACCTTCCTCCAACACTACCTGTGTGTGTTGTGACCTTCCTCAACACTACCTGTGTGTGTTGTGACCTTCCTCCAACATACCTGTGTGTGTTGTGACCTTCCTCCAACATAAATGTGTGTTGTGGACCTTCCTCCAACACTACCTGTGTGTGTTGTGACCTTCCTCCAACACTACTGTGTGTGTTGTGACCTTCCTCCAACACTACTGTGTCTGTTGTGACTTCCTCCAACACTACCTGTGTGTGTTGGGGACCTTCCTCCAACACTACCTGTGTGTGTTGTGACCTTCCTCCAACTCTACCTGTGTGTGTTGTGACCTTCCTCCAACACTACCTGTGTGTGTTGTGACCTTCCTCCAACACTACCTGTGTGTGTTGTGACCTTCCTCCAACACTACCTGTGTGTGTTG
>NC_069441.1:16577411-16607411 GCF_026875155.1 Cherax quadricarinatus
ACTCCCATTAACAACATCACCACCACCCCTACTACCACCACCATTAACAACATCACCACCACCACCACTACCACCACCATTAACAACATCACCACCACCACCACTACCACCACCATTAACAACATCACCACACCACCACCACGACCACCACCATTAACAACATCATCACTACCACCACCATTAGCAACATCACCACCACCACCACCAATACCACCACCATTAACAACATCACCACTACCACCACTACCACCACCATTAACAACAACACCACCACCACCACTAACAACTTCACCACCACCTCCACCATTACCACCACCATTAACAACATCACCATCACCACCACTACCACCACCACTAACAACTTCACCACCACCTCCACCATTACCACCTCCATTAACAGCATCACCACCACCACCACTACCACCACCACTAACAACTTCACCACCACCTCCACCATTACCACCACCATTAACAACATCACCACTACCACCACTAACACCACCATTAACAACATCAGCACCACCACCACTAACAACTTCACCACCATCACCACCACCACCATTAACAGCATCACCACAACCACCACTAACACCGCCATTAACAACATCACCACCACCACCACCACTATCACCAACAAAACTATTGAACATGAAAACAAAAGCACTATTACCACCAACAACAGCATCACTACCAACACCAACAACGTCACTAAAAGTAGCAGCCACCACAACCACAACCAACAAGAACTATTACTACTACTACTGTCTCAGTCTTACCGGGACTGGAAGAGTCAGACGTCATTAATAGGACAAGCTTTGAAGGACGTCTGTTCTGTGTGTGTGTGAGAGAGAGAGAGAGAGAGAGAGAGAGAGGGGGGGAGAGAGAGAGAGAGAGATAGAGAGAGAGAGAGAGAGAGAGAGAGGGTAGCAGCCGCTCCAAGTGTCAAGAAGCGGACAAGATGCATCTTAAAATGACAAGCGGCTAGCATGCTGCCCCGTCAAGGAGGGCAAGATGGAGGCTGGGACCCCCTTGCCCAGGGGGTCTTAATCGCACCAGTTAAGATTAGCATACGCACGGGAGCCGCGTTCATCACTCAACCGGACCGATTAGCGGACGTAGGATCGAGCCTTCACCACTTCTGGATGATATATACCGGTTCTGTAAATATGAGGTTTTTAATATGCTTGACTCCTATGATTTAATGTGAGAAATTTAAGTAAGGGGAATGAAGTTTAACGAGTAGGATTCTTAGTCTTAAGTAGTGGTGAAGTTTTTATGTCGGGAGCCGAGATGGTATAAAACCAGTGTTTTCCAGGATAACTTGAGAAGTATGAGTGGATGTAGGTATATTCTTGTATGACTGGCTGAAGTGAGAGAGAAAAACGATTCACTGTGCTGGTATTTGCATATGTCACATTCTTGTCTTGTTTGTGTGTGTATGTTTGTATGTGTGTGTTTGTGTGTGTGTGTGTGTGTGTGTGTGTGTGTGTGTGTGTGTGTGTGTGTGTGTGTGTGTGTGTGTGTGTGTGTGTGTGTGTGTGTTTGTACTCACCTATTTGTGGTTGCAGAGGTCGTGTCAAGGCTCCTGGCCCCTCCTCTTTGCTGGTCGCTACTACGTCCACTCTCTTTGCTCCATGAGCTTTATCGTACGTGTGTGTGTGTGTGTGTGTGTGTGTGTGTGTGTGTGTGTGTGTGTGTGTGTGTGTGTGTGTATGTGTGTGTGTGTGTGTGTGTGTGTATGTGTGTGTGTGTGTATGTGTGTGTGTGTGTGTGTGTGTGTGTGTGTGTGTGTGTGTGTGTGTGTGTGTGTGTGTGTGTATGTGTGTGTGTGTGTGTATGTGTGTGTGTGTGTGTGTGTGTGTGTGTGTGTGTGTGTGTGTGTGTGTGTGTGTGTGTGTATGTGTGTGTGTGTGTGTGTGTGTGTGTGTGTGTATGTGTGTGTGTGTGTGTGTGTGTGTGTGTGTGTGTGTGTGTGTGTGTGTGTGTGTGTGTGTGTGTGTGTGTGTGTGTGTGTGGACCGGACGGACAGGTAGGCAGGTGGCGTACTTTCATTCATTCCCTCGACCACAAGACATAAGCACACAGAAAGAGGAGAGAGAGATAGACCAAGATCTCTTCTTTTACCCCACGGAGGAGAGCCAAGCCGTCTTCGTCAGGGCCTTCGCCAGTGTATGACGATAGTACCTCCTTCAGGAGACCACCCTGCACAGCGTAGTGGGTGCGCGTGCTGGCTGTATACAAGCACTGGCAAGACGCGGGCAGGATAACCATGATAATCATTACTATTCATGTATGCAGGGAGGGCCGGCTGGCCTCGCATTCAGTGGGGCGGTGTGGCATTGGTAGCAGTGTACCTAGCAACCTGCTGGTGGCCACAGCTCCCTGCTGCTGCTCCTGCTGATGCTGCTTCATCCTACTGCTACTAGTACTGCTGCTACTACAACTCCTGCTGCTACTATTACTCCTGCTGCTACTACTACTCCTGCTGCGTCCACTACTCCTGCTGCTTCCACTTTTCCTGCTGCTACCACTACTGCTGTTACCACTACTCCTGCTGCTACCCCTACTCCTACTGCTACCACCACTCCTGCTGCTACCACTATTCCTGCTGTTACCTCTACTGCTACTGCTACTAATATTGCTACTATCACTACTCCTGCTGCTACCACTACTCCTGCTGCTACCACTACTTCTGCTACTACCACTTCTCCAGCTGGTACCACAACTTCTGCTGCTACCGATACTCCTGCTACTACCATTACTCCTGCTGCTCCTGCTCCCGCTGATGCTGCTTCTTCTGCGGTTACTTCTCTTTTTCCTCCTCTTCCTGTCACTACTGCTGCTGCTACTCATAGTCTACCCTCTACTCCCGCTGATGCTGCCCTAGCATCTGGTGTACCTACTTTCCTCTTCTTTCTCCTGAGGTGAATTCTGTTTTTTATGTCTTTTGTTAAATATTCCTGTATCTCCTCCTCTTCCTCTCGGTCTTCTTTCTCTTGATCCAGTTTCCTCTTTTTCTCCGCCATTTCCCGTCCATTTCTAAGTTTCTCTTTTAATCCCTTCTACGGGTAGTACTGCCATTGCAGCTGTTCTACTGCTCCTGCTTTATTCTGCTGTTGTTTCTGTTGCTGCTGCTGTATCTACGGCTGTTTATATTGCTGTTTTCCTGCTGATATTATCTTCTGTTATTTCTGCTGCTGTTGATGCTGTTGTTACACCCTTTGCTACTGCTGCTGCTGTTCATCCCACTGCTGTTTGTGGAGAGACCTAGTAGGTAGGTATATACTATGTCCACACACACACACACACACACACACACACACACACACACACACACACACACACATACACACACACACACACATACACACACACACACACACACACACACATACACACACACACACACATACACACACACACACACAACACACAACACACACACACACCACACACACACACACACACACACACACACACACACACACATACACAAACACACACACACATACAACACACACATACACACACACACATACACACACATACACACACACACACACACACACATACACACACACATACACACACACACACACACACACACACACATACACACACACACACACACACACACACATACACACACACACATACACACACACACATACAACACACACACACACACACACATACACACACACACACACACACACATACACACACACATACACACACACACATACACACACATACACACACACACACACACACACAACACACACACACACACCACACACACACACACACACCCACACAACACAAACACACACACACACACACACACACACACACACACACCACACACACACACACACACACACACACACACACACACAGGGACAAGGGGTCACAACTGGAAGCTGAAGACTCAGACGAGTCACAGGGACGTTAGGAAGTATTTCCTCAGTCATAGAGTTGTCAGCAAGTGGAATAGCCTAGCAAGTGAAGTAGTGGAGGCAGGAACCATACATAGTTTTAAGAAGAGGTATGACAAAGCTCAGGAAGCAGAGATAGATAGGACCTAGTAGCGATCAGTGAAGAGGTGGGGCCAGGAGCTGAGTCTCGACCCCTGCAACCACAATTAGGTGAATTATGTGAGTACACACACACACACCACACACACAAGACACACACACACACACACACACCAGACGCACACACACACCACACACACACACACCCCCACACACCCCACCCACACACACACACCCCCACACACACCAACACACCACCCACACAACACCCCCACCCCACACACCCCAAAACACATGCGCACCAAACAAAATTGGTCTAACACAAACCCCAACAAAAAACAACCCACACACCCCACACCCCACACAAAACCACCATCACACACACACAAAACCCAACACCCCCCCAAAACCCCACACACCACCCAAAAACCCCCCCCACACACCCCAACAACCACCACCCAACACCCACACACACCAAACACCACACAACACAACACACCACCACACAAACCACACACACAAAAACAACACACAAAAACCACACACACCACCACAAAACACCCCACAACCCCCCCACCAACACCCACACACAACACACACACAAAACAACACACAACAAAACAAAACACCAACAAACACACACACACAAAACCACCCCACAACACACACACAAAACCCCCCACACCCCCCCAAAACACACACACCCCCAAAACAAAACACACACAACACACAGACAAACACACACACATACACACCCACACACACCCCACAAAACACCACAACTACACACCCCACCACACACACACAAACACAAACACACCACACACCCCCAAACACACACACACAACCCACACACACACCACACACAAAACACCACACCAGACACAAGACACACACACACAAATACACACACACACACACACACACAAAACCCCAAAACCACACGAAACACACACACCCAAACACACAAACACACACCACACACACACACAAACACACACACACCAAAACACCCCACACACAAACACCACAACACACAAAAACACACACACACCACACACACAAACCACACACAGACACACACACACACTCACACACAGACACAAAAGAAAACCACACAAAACAATACACACACACAAAACCACACACCACACCACAAAACCCACACCAAACACACACCACACACACACACACACACCACACACAAACACACACACACACACCCCCACACACACACCGTCGCAAACCCCCCCGCCCTTTTTAAGTCCATAAAGTGTTCCTAGGGGGGCAACGGTTGTCCAACGCGGGTTTAACAAAACAAGTTTTTAATTTGATGTTTTTGAAACAAACTCAACAAAAACAAACCTGAATCCTAGAAAATTTTCAATAGCCCTAAACAAAAGAAAAAAAAAAAATTTTTTTTTTGTGGTCAATATTTTGTTCGGGTAAGTTCAAATTCATAGTATGTATGTATGTAGTATATATATTTTAAAATTTTTAAAATATATATTTAAAAATTTTATATATAAAAACAAATATAAAAATATATATATATATTTATTTATTTATTTTTAAATATAAAAATATATAAAATATATATATATTAAAAAAATATATATATATATTTTATAAATTTATATAAATAAAAATAAAAATATATTTATATATATTTATTTTATACTGAGATGATTTTAAAATACTCTTTAAATTTTAGGAAAAAAATTTTAAAAAATTTTAATTTAAACAGAAAATATTATGACATTTAAAAACTTTTCAAAATATATCATCGATTTATTCACTATCCCGAAGAATGTCAAGATATTTTCCAAAATATTTTTTCATGGCAAGACGAAGGAAACACCACACAAAAATTTGGGCTGACCCTTTTAAAAGGGGAGAAATGATTTTAACCCGCAGGGGCAAAAATTTTAACCGGGATTTATCGTTTGTTTAAAAAGAGTTTTTAAGGGGTTTTGTTTTTTAATTGATTGTTAGGGGGAGTGTGGTTAGGATCTTTTTTTTACACCAGCTCGGGGTTTAAAATACAACAAAAACAACAGCAATAACAAAAAAACAAGAAACTGTTATTTTTCGGCTTCTTTGTTTGTTACTATTTACAACAACTACTACAACAATTTAAAAATTTTTCTTTTTTATTATATCTAAGCTATAAACAAAACTTTATTCTTAAACAACTTTCTTTAGGGGTTCTTTTTAAAATACTGCTTTTTAACTTTTTTAATTTTAACCTTATTTTAAAACTATCCCTTACTCCCTTCCTACAAAATACCATAATTTACTCATACAACTTATCCATTACAAAACTACGTTACTACTATTACTTCTGTGATTTCTATTTTCCGCTACTTTTTACTTCTACTACAACTTTTAAAATTTTCTAAAATTTCTACTACTTTCCCTTATACTACTACAAATGTTACTACTACTACTACTGCTACTACTACTAATACTAAAAAACTATTTCTATTACTCATACTACTGATACCTTAAAACAAATGTTACTACTACTACTTCTGTGATTTCTAAACCGCTACAAATTATTTTCTACAAAAAAAACTATTAGTTCTTGTTTCTACTAAATACTACTTTAAAACTACTTACTATTCCCTACTACTACTATTTACTTTTTAATACCTATTGAAAAAAAAACTACTGCCCCTACTATTTACTGTTTACTTTTTCACTACTTTTAATTTATTTCTACTACTACTTTTGCAACTACGGGCTACTTCTACTATACAACTATTATTTTACTAATGCTACTACTTTTTTTTATTACATTACTACATTTCCTGTAATACTACTATATTTTTTACTGCTGCTGCTACTACTACTACTTTTGCAAATATATTTCGAAAATACTCCCTATTTTCACTCTATTACTTCTACGCTACAAATACTATTTTTAAACTATTTGCTGCTACTGCTACTACTCTTTTTAAATTACAAACTATTTACTGTTATACGCTACTACTTTTTACTTTTAAAACTACAAAGTGAACTATTAGGATCTAAAACCGGTTTTTTTTAAATTTTTTTTTGGGTAATTTTCTATAAATATATTTTTTCCCGCTCGGGGTTTGTAGGTTTCTCCCGGCAAGACTGATGACGCCCCCCTCTGCGACAAATAAAAATTTTTAAGTCACAAAAATTAGTAAAATTTTTAAAGTGTATAGATTTTTTAAGCCCAAGAAGCCCAAACGGAAAATCTGGCGTCTGATTCCCTTTTAGTAAAAGTCTTTCTTGATGGCTCTGAAATTTTTTTTAGGTAGCCAGTTAGATAAGGGGATTTGTTGGGATGAAGAGGCTGGGGGAAAGGGCTAGGAAGAGGTCTAACACTGTTGCTTCAGAAAAAAGTGAGGAAAACTTAAAGTGAAAATAAAAGCATAAAGTGCTTTAAGTTCTGATGCCTGGTAGGGGGCCGGGCAGGGGGGGGGCGTTGCCCCCGGGAATCCCTTCCAATAGACTCCGGGTGGGACTCTAGTGAATTTCCGGGGTGAAACCTAATCTAAAAAAACATTTTACTTACACCCATGAAAAACAATAAATTCTCACCTTGCAATATTTCTCAATCAAAATTTCAGAAACTTTAAATGTTTTCGTAAAATTATGAGACAGTTTTTCCTTCCGGATGTTATGGCTTTTCTTTTTTTTTCAAAAAAGAAAAAAAAGAAAAAGGGTAATTTTAATAAATTGTTTTAAATGTTTCCAGTCAAAAGCTGAGAGAAGCAGTTTGGGTTTTAAAAAACCAAAAATTTTTTTCCTTTCCTTTTTTTCCCTAAAATTTCCTTTTTTATATGCTGTTGCGTTTTTTTGCCCCCCCCAGTTTGTGAATTTGAATAAATTTTGGGGTTTTAACGTCCCGATATTTACCGATCCCTCTAGCTGCATTCTTATATTTTTTATTTTGATATATAAAAGGGAAAAATACTGCCTTTTAGTGCAAGCCGGGACCCACAGCCCCCGGGGGGAAGAGAACCAACGTTTTAAACAAGAAAAAAAAGTCGAGAGGTTTCCCCCCGGGATTTGTTTATTTTTTGCCTTCCCTCCCATTGTATTACCCCCTCTGAATAAGTTTACGAATATTTTCTGTATTTTTTAATTTATGTGGGTTTTAAAAAAGTTACTGTTCTAGTGTTTTTTTAGGACTAACTAATTTGGTTACTTTGGGGATTATTGTCCCCCCCAATATTCTTATATCGGCATTTTTGTTTTCCAAAAATAATGGGTTGGGTTTTTTTAACTCCCCGTTTTTCCTTTCCCCCTCCTATATTCTTTCATCTTCCCCCCCCCCCCATCCCCCCGTTTCCCCCCCCCAGGGGTTTCATTGGCTAAGTGGAAGAGGGGAAAATGGCGGGTTCGGGGTCTGGTAATGACCACACCCACCAGTGTTCTGTTTCCAGGTGTACTTCTTTTTTTGTGGGGGGGTGGGATGGTATTGGGGGCATGGTGGGGGTGGTTTGGGGGCCCGGGGGTGGTGGGGCGGGTTTGGGGGGTGGTGGGGGTGATGGTGGGGGTGGTGGTGGGGGCCCGTGGGGGGGGCGGGGGGCCGGGGGTTTGGGGGGGGGGGTGGGGGTGGTGGGGGGCGGTGGAAAGGGGGCGAATTTTTTGGTGGTGGTGGTGGTGGTGGGGGCGGTGGTGGTGGCGGGGGTTTGATTGGTGGTGGTGGTGGTGGTTGGGGGTGGTGGCGGGGGGGTTTTTGGCGGGGGGGCGGTGGTGGTGGTGGTGGTGGTGGCGGGGGTGGTGGAGGTGGCGGGGGGCCCCTGGGGGTGGCGGTTTGGGGGTGGGGGGTGGGGGGTGGGGGTTGGGTTTTTTTGGGGGCGGGGGTGGTGGAGGTGGCGGTGGCGGTGGTGGTGGGTTGGGGGTGGGGGCGGGGGTGGTTGGGGGTGGTGGTGGTGGTGGGGGTTTCGGTTTGGGGCACGGGAAATTTAAATGGACGAGAAGAATTTGCAAGAACTAGGGGAAATCAACTCTCAAAAATTATTTTCGGCCTAGATTAATTAATTAAAGATCATGTATTTTCTAATGCATGATTTAAGGATAAAAAAACCCAAAAGGGTCCCCCACCAACCCACCATACCCCCCCACACCACCACCACCCCCCCCCCCACCACCACCACTACCACCACCAACCCCCCCACCACCACCACCCCCCACCACCACCAATACCACCACCACCCCGCTTCCACCCCCACTACTGCCCCCTTATGTGGGGGCCCCGTGGCCTTGGAAAGGGAAAGCTCTTTACTTCACACGGCGAGGGTCCAAGTTCGATTGCCGGCGAGGGTAAAAACCCAAGGGCGTTTTCCTTTCAAACCCGGGTTTTTCTATGTTTTCCCCCTCGTAAACGGGTAACCCGGATGTTAGTAACTGGTTTTGGGTTCTTTCCCGGGACCAAAAAAAGACCTAAATTTTTCCCCAAATGGGTCAGCATAACAAGCGAAATTTTTTTTTGTAGGGCACTTTTATGTCAGTAGGGCTGTTTACCTTGTTTCATGTTTCTTGTAGAAAAAGAAATATTAATTTTTATTATTTTATTATTAAATTTTTATTTTTATTTTTATTATTTTTATTATTAAATTTTTATTATTATTATTTTTATTATTTTTATATTTTAAAAATAAAATTATTATTATTATTTTTTATTTTATTTTCATTATTATTATTATTATACCGCACCACCCCCTTTTTCTACTACCACCAGCACCACCTCCAACCCCCGCTACTACTACTACAACTACGCTTTCATCACTGCCCGTTCATTTTCACCTGTCGTCCGAAAGGGACTTTTCGAACAAACATCAAGATTCTGTTGACTTCAAAAATTTCCCCATTGATTTTAAAGTACAAAACAACCCACATGGGGTTTTGTAGTGGGGTGGTTTAGGTTTGCGATGTCCTTGGGAACGTCCCTCTTTCCTTATTTCCCCCTGGTTTACTAAAATTTTTTTTCGCATTTTTTTTTTATATATGAAAAAAACCTTTTGGTTTACCCAAACAGTCCCTTTACTGATTAAAATTTCTTTCTGAGGTCTTTAAGACCCCTGATAACCCCCCCTTTGGCCTTTATGTAACTAGTTAATTTATACTAAAAAATGCTTGTCCAAAATGGTTCTTGAATTATTTTTATTGGGTTTTAAACTTTTCATCTCTAGCGATAGTTTTCTTTCCCCCCTTTTATAAAATAAGGGGTTTACAAAAAAAAAAATTTTTTCATACGTTTATGGGTTTCATCTCCTGCCTCGAAGTTTCCCTTTTTATTGGGTTTCAAAAATTACAGAAATCATTCAGTATTTCATTTGTTGATGGGTGGTGTGGTGGTAGTGGTGGTGGTAGTAGCGGTAGTGGTAAGTAGTGATGTTGGTGGTAGTAGGTTCTAGTGGTGATGGTAAATATTGGTAGTAGTGGTGATAGTAGGAACTAGTGGTGGTGATGGCAGGATTCAGGGGTGTTGTAATTAATAGTATTGACAGATAATTATGGAAGCAGTGGATATCTGTAGTGGAGATAGACTTCAACTCCCCTCCCCTATCAACCATCCAGTGCCCACCACAGCTATCTCCCCCTACTCTTATCCCATTCCCCCTTCCCTACCGCCACCGAGGCATCAACAGCCACTACCCACCACCGTACCCAAAGCGCATTAGAACGTCCCATGTAGAGCTACTGCGAGAATTGAGCAGTCAATACAGTAGTTGCAATATTGCATACATGGGCAGTCCCTCCTGCTTTGCAACTCTTCCCACCGCTGCAGCTCCTACCCATTCCTCCCTTTTTTATTTTAACCCATTTCCCTTCGTGGGTGCATGTTAATTGGCTTGGCATAATGTTAATTTGGTAGGATTTCCGTGTTAATTCTTTGGTCAACACGGGCTTGGAGTTTTATTTACCAAAAATTGGCTCCTCGCTTTGTGTTGTGGGTGTTATATGGGGGTGTTGGGTTACTCAGGGAGGTGGTTGGGTTGCTCAGGGGGTGGTTGGGTTGTTCAGGGGGTGGTTGGGCTACTCAGGGGTGGTTGGGTTGTTCAGGGGGTGGTTGGGTTACTCAGGGGGTGTTTGGGTTACTCAGGGGGTGGTTGGGTTGCTAAGTGGGTGGTTGGGTTACTCAGGGGGTGTTTGGGTTACTCAGGAGGTGTTGGGTTGCTCAGGGATGGTTGGGCTACTCAGGGGGTGGTTGGGTTACTCAGGGGGTGGGTTGGGTTGCTCAGGGGGTGGTTGGGTTACTCAGGGGTGTTGGGATGTTCAGGGGGGGGTTTGGGGTTTTACTCAGAGGGTGTTGGGTTACTCAGGGGGTTGGTTGGGTTGCTCAGGGGATGGTTGGGTTGTTCAGGAAGGACTTTAGCTGTTCATAGGGTTTTTTGGGTTTTGTTCAGAGGTGGGTTGATTGTTCAGGGGTGGGTTGCTTGTTCAGTGGGTTTGGGCTGATTGTTCAGTGGGTGGGTTGATTGTTCAGTGGGTGGGTTGATTGTTTAGTGGGTGGGTTGATTGTTCAGTGGGTGGTTAGGTTATTCGTGAAACTGATCGTTATGTTAGATATTAAAGAATTTTTGACTGGTGGTACACAGGTGACATGCAACCTTCAAAACCCTCGTATAGTAGATGGGCTTTCAACCTCACTACACAACCAGCACAGTCTGCTGCCTCTGTTACCTCCCTGAGATAGAGATTTACAGGTTACCATTCTGTAAATTAAAGGGTGGGAAAAAAATTGTATTGTGGTTTCCAGATTCAGGTGATTGCTAGGAGGCTGGACTTTGATATACGTTCTGGGTGTCGTTGATCATCTGACTGCAAGAGATGGGCAGTTTATTTTGTTTTCTGATTGTCTAATTGGGTCGTTTGTTTGCTACAGACACGTTACAGACACGTTTCAGACGCGTTAAAGACGCGTTAAAGACACGTTACAAACGCGCTACAAACGCTTTACAGACACGTTGCAGACGCTTTACAAACACGTTACAGACGCGTTACAGGCTGACATATTTTTTTTTTTTGCTGTATTCCCCATTATTGTCACGTTAATAAATTAGACATGTGTGCCACACTTGGGTATATTTACTTAGGAAACGTTCCGCCACACAGTGGCTTCATCAGTCCACATAGAAAGAAGAATGATGATGATCTGAAGGAGTTTGAGACAATCAGTCCCTTTAGTGCTGTAACTAAGGGATGATCCAGGAGCTGTTACGTAAATACTGGCTTCAGTTGTCTTCTGGTTCTGATGCATTTTCTTTTTTCACTTCTTTTTCTTGTCTTCTTCCTCCTCCTCCTCCTCCTCCTCCTCCTCCTCCTCCATGTCTGCTACCTCTCCCTCTTCTGACTCTTCCATTCTTCCTCTACTTCATCTTTCCTAGATTGCAGACACTTCTTATAGAATAATCCCCCTCCTGTTCCTCCTCCTCCTCCACCTATTCCTCCTCCCTCTAGTCCTCCTCCTCCTCCTCCTCCTTCTAGTCCTCCTCATCCTTCTAGTCCTCCTCCTCCTAGTCCTCCTCCTGCTAGTCCTCCTCCTAGTCCTCCTTCTCCTAGTCCTCTTCCTAGTTCTCCTAGTCCTCTTCCTAGTTCTCCTCTTCCTCCTAATCCTCCTCTTCCTAGTCCTCCACTTTCTAGTTCTCCTCATCCTAGTCCTTCTTCTCCCAGTCCTCTTTCTAGTCCTCCTTCTAGTTCTCCTCCTACTCCTCCTAGTGCTCCTCCTCCTAGTTCTCCTTCTTCTATCCTCCTCCTAGTTCTCCTTCTTCTATCCTCCTCCTCCTCCTTCTAGTCCTCCTCCTCCTAGTCCTCCTCCTCATAGTCTTCCTCTTCCTAGTCTTCTTCCTTCTAGTCCTTCTCCCCTAGTCCTCCTCCTCCTAGTCTTCCTCCTCCTAGTTCTCCTAGCCCTCCTCCTCCTCCTAGTCCTCCTAGGCCTCCTCCTCCTCCTCCTACTCCTCCTAGTCCTCCTCCTCATAGCCTTCCTCTTCCTAGTCTTCCTCCTCCTAGTCCTCTTAGTCCTCCTCCTCCTCCTAGTCCTCCTAGGCCTCCTCCTCCTCCTAGTCCTCTTAGTCCTCCTCCTCATAGTTTTCCTTTTCCTAGTCTTCCTCCTTCTAGTCCTTCTTCCCTAGTCCTCCTAGTCCTCCTCTTTAGTCCTTTTTAGTCCCCTTTCCCCCTCCCCCTCCCTCCTAGTCCTCCTAGTCCTCCTCCTCCTCCTCCTCCTATCCTCCTAGCCCTCCTCTTCCAGTCCCTTTCCCCCTCCTCCTCCTCCTCCTCCTCCTAGGGCCTCCCAGTCCTCCTAGTCCTCCTAGGCCCTCCTCCTCCCCTCCTCCCACTCCTCCTAGTCCTCCTCCTCACAGTCTTCCTCTTCCTAGTCTTCCTCCTCCTAGTCCTCCTAGTCCTCCTCTTCCTCCTAGTCCTCTAGGCCTCCTCCTCCTCCTAGTCCTCCTTCCCCTAGACCTCCTAGTCCTCCCTCTCCTCCTCCCTAGTCCTTCTAGTCCTCCTCCTCCTCCCCTAGTCCTCCTAGTCCTCTTCCTCCTCCTCCTAGTCCTCCTAGCCCTCCTCCTCCTAGTCCTCCTAGTCCTCCTAGTCCTCCTCCTCCTCCCCCTCCTAGTCCTCCTAGTCCTCCTAGTCCTCCTCCTCCTCCTCCTAGTCCTTCTAGCCCTCCTACTTCTCCTAGTCATCCTCCTCCTCCTCCTAGTCCCACTATCCTCATTCCTCCTCCTCCTCCTCCTAGTCCTCCTCCTCCTCCTCCTCCTAGTCCTCCTCCTCCCAGTCCTCATCTCCTAGTCCTCATCCTCCTCCTCCACCCCCTAGTCCTCCTCCTCCTCCTAGTCTTCCTCCTCCTCCTCCTAGTCCTCCTCCTCCTCCTCCTAGTCCTCCTCCTCCTCCTCCTAGTCCTCCTCCTTCTCCTCCTAGTCCTCCTCCCCCTCCTCCTAGTCCTCCTCCTCCTCCTAGTCTCCTCCTCCTAGTTTCCCCATCCTCCTAGTCCCTTTATCCTCCTCCTCCACCTCCTAGTCCTCCTTTCCTCCTCCTAGTCTTCCTCCTCCTCCTCCCTAGTCTTCCTCCCCCTCCTCCCAAATCCTCCTCCTTTCCCCCTCCTATCCTCCTCCTCCTCCTCCTCCTTGTCCTCCTCCTCCTCCTCCTAGTCCTCCCCTCCTCCTCCTAGTCCTTTCCCCCCTCCCCTCCCCTTGTCCTCCTCCTCCTCCTCCTAGTCCTCCTCCTCCTAGTCCTCATCCTCCTAGTCCTCATCCTCCTCCTCCACCTCCTAGTCCTCCTCCTCCTCCTAGTCTTCCTCCTCCTCCTCCTAGTCTTCCTCCTCCTCCTCCTAGTCCTCCTCCTCCTCCTCCTAGTCCTCCTCCTCCTCTTCCTAGTCCTCCTCCTCCTCTTCCTAGTCCTCCGTACTTCTTTAGAGATTTCCCTCTCACCTCCTCAGAAGTCGAGTATGATGGAGAGGGATGAAGAGCCTTTCTTCCCTCTCACTCTCCTTCTTCCTGTACTCTTCCTTCATTTAACCCAGTCACCTCCTCCTCCTCCTCCTTCCTTCATCCTTGGGAACTTCCCTCTCATCTCCTCTTCCTTCTTGAATGCCGCCAGTAATGGAAAGGGTGGAGTGCCTTCCTTCTCTCTAAACCTCCTGCCTTCGACCCCTGCAACCACACACACACACACACACACACACACAAATACACACACACACACACACATACACACACACACACACACACACCCCAAAAAAACTACACCCCACCCCATAAAACACAAAAAAAAAACACACACACACACAACACAACATACACACAAAACCCCCAAAACACAAAACACCCCCAAAAACACACACACACACAACACACACACACGCACAAACCAAACACACAAAAACACCCCAAAACAAAATGCACACACACATACACACACAATACACACACACACACAAAAACCCCCCTCCCCTTCTCTTGTTTTTACGCTGTCCCCAAAGGTCAATAGAACTCCAGTAGGTTTTGTGACACAGGTTTCCCCCCGCCCCCTAAAAACCCATGTTGGTTTGCTGTTGATGAGATAAATTCCTTTTCTAATTAGTGGGGGAACACCTAGGGAATGGAATAAAATTTTAAATCCAGCAGCCAACATTTTTCAGGGAGGGGAAAAATCCGGGTGTCACAAAAAAAATGGAGTTCTAGGGCCCCCCTTGGTGACAGCAGTAAGACAAGAGAGAGGGGGGGTGGTTTGGATTGCGTTTTCTTGGACTAAAAAGAAGGCGTTTGACAATTTTTCCACAAAAGAGATTGGTTTGCAAAAACTGGAGGGACCAAGCAGGAAAACCCAGGGGAAGGGCACTAAAATTTAAATCGGGGAAAACTTGCCCGGGGAAAAGACAGCAGGAAGTCAGGGGAAACCGTGGCGAGGGGGGTCAGGTGGGCACCTGAAAACCAGCGGTTTTTCCCCCGGGGGTTCAGCCCCAGGACCGTGATTTGTTTTGGTTTTTGGGGAACGAATGACGGAAGGAAAGACTCTGAGGTGTCCCTGTTTGCAAAATTACGTGAAGTTGAGGGAAAAGGGAATTTTCCACTCAAATCGAAACCACCCAAACTACAAAGGGAATGGACAGGCTGCAGACCGGTCCAAAAAATTGGCCCCTGGAGTTCAATCCCACCAAGTGAAAAGTCATGAAGATTGGGGAAGGGCAAAGAAGGGGCCCAGACGGAGTACAGTCTGGGGGGGTCAGAGAACTACAAACCTCACTCGGGGAAAAAGATCTTGGGGTGATTAAAACCCACCAGGAAACATTTTCTGAAAGGGAAACATCAACCAAAATAACTCCCTGCCTTTAGGGGGCCCCTAGAAAACCTCAGAACAGAAACCCGACATCTTAAAAAGGGAAATTTTCATTCGGGGGCCCCCTTTGTACCCCGGGTTTATTTTAGGCCCCCCATTTTGGGGATTATGCGGCACCAGTTTGGATCCACCCCTTCCCAAGCACGGGAAAAAACCCAAAGGAAAAAAAAGTGAAAAGGTTTGCAACAAGCCCTGGTCCCAGAGCTAAGGGGAAAGGCCCTACGAGGGGGGTTTTAAGGGAAAACCCCAACCTGACGCCCACGGGAAAGGGGACAGGAGAGAAAGGGGGGACATGTAACAAAACCATACAAATGTGAGAGGAATTGAAAAGGTTGGACAAAAACGGGAAATGTTCCAGAGATTGGACCAAAGAAACGGGGGGGAAAACAAATTTGGAACCCAAAGGACCCGGGAAGAAAAAGGGATTTGGGAAGTATTTCTTCACCACAGAGTGTCAGAAAAGGGGAAATAGTTTGGGAAGCGATGTATGGAGGCAGGATCCATACATAGCTTTAAGCAGGGTATGTAAAGCTCACGGCCCCGGGAGAGTGCCTTTAGTAGGGGAATCAGTAAAAGAGGGGGGGGCCAGGGGCTCGGACTCGAACCCCCCCCAACCTAAACTAGGTGGGGTACAACTGGGGTGAGTACACACACACCACACACACCCCACACAAAACCCCAACACCACACAAAATCACACAAAACCAAAACACCCCAACAAAACACACACACACACATCCCAAAAATTTTTTTTTTTTTAACCCAAAAAAAAACCCCCCACACACACAATACACACACACCCCCCACACACACACCACAAAAACACCCCCACACACACAACACACACACACACACATTAACACACCACAACAACACCAAAAAAAACCCCCTAAAAAAACAAAAAAAAAAAAACAAAAAAAAAAAACAAACCTTTGGGGGGGTTGGGAAGGGTTTTCCTTCGCGTTTTTAAAAGGCCCCCCGGTTTTGGTGGTAAAATTTTTTCCTTGGAACCTGGTGCCAAAACCCCTTTCCCCCCCCGGGGGGGGGGGGGGGGGGGGGGGGGGGGGGAAAAATTTGGGAGTTTTTGGGTTTTTGGGGGGGGTTTTGGGGGCCGGGGGGGGGTTTTATTGGGGGTTGGGGTTTTGGGGGGGGGGGGTTTGGGGGGGGGGGGGGGGGGGTGGGGGGGGGGTTTGGGGGGGGGGGGTTGGTCGCCCAAAAAAGTTTATTCCCCCCAGGGCTGGGGTCCTATTTGGGCCCGGTGGTAAGGGGGGGATAAGGGAAATTTTGGCGTTTTAAGGAGTGGAAAAAAAATTAGAAGGCGGGGATTGGGGGGTCGGGGTTTTTAAAAATTCCGGGGTTTTCCCCCTTTGGGATTTTGGAAAGGGAAGTGGTTTTCCCGGGGCCGAAGTTAATTTCCCCTAGTTTGAGTTGTTAAGGGTCAAGGTTTCTTTAGTTTCGGGGGGCACCCCCTCAGTAAAAGAATTTTAAATTAATCCCCTTTTCCTTAAAAATTTTTTTAGAATTTAGAGGTACGCCCCCCAAAAAAGGGAGGAACCCTTTGGGCGTTTTTTTATTTTTGAACGAAAATTTTTAAAACGCAAAAGGGACAGTAAAAGTGGGAACCGGGGAATGGGTACATATAAAATTCATATGTAGTACTTTACGGGGGAAAAAAAAGGGACTTTTTAAACCATAAACTTAAATGCACAAACTGGGTTGAAAACACCCCGGGTTTGTTGGGGTTTTGTTAAAATTGCTGTGCACAAACACCAAAAAAAAAAACACACTCCCCACCCCCACCACACACCCCCACACACACACAAAAATACGGGACACACAAAATACAGGATTTTACCCCTTCCTGTGAAGTAAACCCTTAATAACCCATTCTTTCCCCCCCCATTCTTTTCCCCCTCCTCTCCTTTTCTCTTCCTCTCTTCAAACTCCTCCTCCTCTCTCCTTTCCTCTCCCTTCTCTCTTTTCTTCTCTCTTTCCCCCTTTCCTCTCCTTCCCTTTTCTCCCTCTCCCTTTTCTTTCTTCCCCCTTTCTCTACCCTTTTTCCCCTTTTCTTTTCTCCCTCTTCTCTTCCCTTTACTCCCCTCCCCTTTTCCTTTTGCCCTCTCTCCCCCTTTTCCCCCTTTTTTTCCCCTTTTTTTTCCCCTCCCTTCTGGGGATTTTTTCCCAAAAATTTAATTCTTTTTCTTTTTTTTTTTTTTTTTTCTTTAAAAAAAAAAAAAGGGTTTGGGAAACTGCGGGAATCAGGGATCAGTTTGACAATGGTACGGGTTTAGGGGGGAATGGATGGAAAAAACAGGGGGGAAAAAGGAAGGGCAAGAAGGGGAAGGAAAAATTGGGAGAGCTTTTAAAAAAAAGGGGAGAAAAAAGAGCTCTCTGTGAAAAAAGGGGAAAAGAGGTTGGAGAAGGAGACGAAGAATTGGGGGGGCAAAATTCCAAAATTGCAGTACCCAAGGAAAAAAAGGGTTTCCCTAAAAATTTGAGGAAAACAGGCGAAGAAAGGGTCTCATGGGTAGTGCCCAGAAAGACACACCATCCCGAAATGAAAAGGTGAACGGGGGAAGGAAGGAGTTTATGAATTATGCAAAAGGCCCTTTTCGCCTGAAAAAGAAGGGCCAGGGAGTGGAAGGGAAGAGCAATGGGGCAGATGGAGAGGGAGAAAAGGTTTCGAATGCGAAGCACAACCAGTTCCAAAAATCCAAATGGAAAAAACAAGGGGGAAAATGACCAATACGACAGGAAACCCGATCCCCAGAGGGAAAAGGGAAAAGGGAGAAGGAAAAAGGGGAAAATCGTATTAAACCAAAGGGCTTCGGGAGAAAAGAGGAAAGGCACACACTGAAAAACGGCAGGAAAGAAAAAAAAGGAGATTGGAAAAAAATCTTTACAGAAATAGGGGGAAAGACATGGATGAGATTGTAAATTTTCAGAGAATAGGGGGACTTGAAAGGGGGAAAGGGGGAAACCGAACCGATCAAGTGATTCTAGGACGGGAAAAAAAGTGGGAACAGGATTTCCCCCAAGAAAAAACCCCCGGTTTAAAAAACTCGGGGAAAAGTACAAGAAGGGGTTTCCTAGACAGAGACAGGGAAAACAAACAAGAGCGGGAAAAACAAAGGGGGGGAGGACAAAAAAAACAAAGGTGCTAGGAAAGGAGGGCAAGGATGGAAACCACAGAGGTCCAGTCAAGAAAAAACAGAGCAACAAGGGCAACACACACACAAAATATCCTCAGAAACCCCCCAAACCCATCACCCCCCATCCCAACACACAAAACAAACCACACCCACAGCTTCCCCCCAACCCCCCAAACCCCAAAAAATCCCACGTATGCTAACCCGGTCTCCCCCCCCTCCAGGCCCCCCCAAAACCCCAGTGTTGGAAAAGGGAAAAAACGAAGGTTTTGGTACACAAACGCTGATGGAAAAACAAAAAAGTGGGAGGATTGGAACCCAAAAGTCAAAGAGGGGATAAACCCGACACATAGCATCACAGAAACCAAACTTAAAAGGGGGAAAAAGGAAAAACAGGGTGCCATCTTTCCCGAGGGATACCAAAATTTCCCGAGGGAAAAGACAGAAGGAACAGGGGGGGGGGGGGAGGAGTGGCTTTTTGATCAAACACCGATGGAATTTTTTATGAGTGGAGAGGGGAAACAGCGGAGAAGAAATTAATTTAAAAAAAGGAACGCTTAATCTGGGGGGTCCCCCAAGGGATTTAATTTTCAGTGATGTATAACGCACCACAGAACAGCAGGAGGCCAGGCAAGAGTAGACGAGAGCAATAGAGCGATGGTTGACACACTGGCTGCAGTGGCCAGAAGAGCTCATGCATGCAGGGCAAAGCTCCTGATCATGGGCGACTTTAACCACAAGGAGATCGAATGGGAGAACTTGGAGCCACATGGGGCCAAGATACATGGAGGGCTAAAATGATGGAGGTGGTACTGGAAAACTTCATGTACCAACACGTAAGGGACACTACAAGAGAGAGAGGAGAGAATAAAACCAGCAAGACTGGACTTAGTATTCACCTTGAGTAGTGCAGATATTGAGGACATCACATATGAAAGACCCCTTGGGGCCAGCGATCATGTGGTTTTGAGCTTCGAATACACAGTAGAGCTACAAGTGGAGGGGGAAGCAGGAAGGCCAGGACAAATGAAACCAAACTACGGAAAGGAGACAAACACAGGAATGAGGAACTTCCTGAATGAGGTTCAGTGGGACAGAGAACTGGCAGGGAAGCCAGTTAATGAGATGATGGAATATGTAGCAACAATGTGCAAGGAGGCTGAGGAGAGGTTTGTACCCAAGGGTAACGGGAATAATGGAAAAGCCAGGAGAGCCCAGGGTTTCCCACCCAAAGATGCAAGGAGGCAAAACCAAGTGTGCTAGGGAATGGAAGAAAAATAGAAAGCAAAGGACCCAGGAGAATAAGGAGAGCAGTCGTAGAGCCAGAAATGAATATGCACAGATAAGAAGGGAGGCCCAACGTCAATATGAAAACGACATAGCAGCAAAAGCCAAATCTGACCCGAAGCTGTTATACAGCCACATCAGGAAGAAAACAACCGTCAAGGACCAGGTCATCAGGCTAAGGAAGGAAGGAGGAGAGACTACAAGAAATGACCGTGAAGTATGTGAGGAACTCAACAAGAGATTCAAAGAAGTGTTCACAGAGGAGACAGAAGGGGCTCCAGAAAGACGGAAGGTGGGGTACACCACCATGTGCTGGACACAGTACCAACACAACCGAGGAAGAAGTGAAGAGGCTTCTGAGTGAGCTAGATACCTCAAAGGCAATGCGGGCCAGATAACATCTCTCCATGGTCCTGAGAGAGGGAGCAGAGGCGCTATGTGTACCCCTAACAACAATATTCAATACATCTATCGAAACAGGGAGATTGCCTGAGGCATGGAAGACAGCAAATGTGGTCCCAATCTTTAAAAAAAGGAGACAGACATGAAGCACTAAACTACAGACCAGTGTCACTGATATGTATAGCATGCAAAATCATGGAAAAGAAATTTTCAGGAGAAGAATGGTGGAACATCTAGAAAGGAATGATCTAATCAACCAGCAGCCAACATGGTTTCAGAGACGGGAAATCCTGTGTCACAAACCTACTGGAGTTCTATGACATGGTGACAGCAGTAAGACAAAGAGAGAGGGGTGGGTGGATTGCATTTTCTTGGACTGCAAGAAGGCGTTTGACACAGTACCACACAAGAGATTAGTGCAAAAACTGGAGGACCAAGCAGGGATAACAGGGAAGCACTGCAATGGATCAGGGAATAAATTGTCAGGAAGACAGCAGCGAGTAATGGTACGTGGCGAGGTGTCAGAGTGGGCACCTGTGACCAGCGGGGTCCCACAGGGGTCAGTCCTAGGACCAGTGCTGTTTCTGGTATTTGTGAACGACATGACGGAAGGAATAAACTCCGAGGTGTCCCTGTTTGCAGATGACGTGAAGTTGATGAGAAGAGTTCATTCGATCGAAGACCAGGCAGAACTACAAAGGGATCTGGACAGGCTGCAGACCTGGTCCAGCAACTGGCTCCTGGAGTTCAACCCCACCAAGTGCAAAGTCATGAGGATTGGGGAAGGGCAAAGAAGACCGCAGCCGGAGTACAGTCTAGGGGGCCAGAGACTACAAACCTCACTCAAGGAAAAAGATCTTGGGGTGAGTGTAACACCAGGCACATTTCCTGAAGCGCACATCAACCAAATAACTGCCGCAGCACATGGGCGCCTGGCAAACCTCAGAACAGCATTCCGACATCTTAATAAGGAATCGTTCAGGACCCTGTACGCCGAGTACGTTAGGCCCATATTGGAGTATGCGGCACCAGTTTGGAACCCACACCTAGCCAAGCATGTAAAGAAACTAGAGAAAGTGCAAAGGTTTGCACAAGACTAGTCCAGAGTTAAGAGGTATGTCCTATGAGAGAGGTTAAGGGAAATCAATCTGACGACACTGGAGGACAGGAGAGATAGGGGGGACATGATAACGACTTACAAAATACTGAGAGGAATTGAGAAGGTGGACAAAGACCGGATGTTCCAGAGATGGGACACAGACACAAGAGGTCACAATTGGAAGTTGAAGACTCAGATGAATCAAAGAGAAGTTAGGAAGTATTTCTTCAGTCATGAGTATCAAGCCGCGAATAGCCTAAAAGGAGAGTGAGGCCGGACCAACAGAAGGCGGTACCTGATAACCCCATGGAAAGGGAGAGAGAGGAAGTAGCAATAGAGAAGAGCGGACAGGGGCCAGGAGCTACACATCAGCGAAAAAATGCTTGTGAGTACAATAGTGAGTACACACACAGGCACATTCCTGAAGCCACATCAACCAACAACCACGCACACATGACTGGCAAACACACACAGCACACATCCGACACTACATAAGGAACTCAGACACCACGCGAAACTAGGCCAAGAAGCGCACACAGTTGAACCCACACCAGCCAACGTAACAGAAACTAAAAACAAGTCGCACACACCAACCATAGTCCAGGAGTCTATGAAGTATCCTTGACGAAGTACAGGTGAACCACAACCTGACACACAGAGGACCAGGAAGATAGAGGACTCTGAACACTTACAGTAAGCACACTCACCAGAATTAAATGGAACCAAAGAACCGTCGAATCCAGATGTGGACACGACCAAGGCCGAACGAAACAATCAATCAAGAGATAGTAAGTAAGTAGCTTTCGCTTTTTTCATTCACTATGTCAGCCGTATAGCCAACATGGTGTCGAGGCAACCTACAATACACGAATAAGGGAAGTAGAAAAGCTCTGAGAGCAGGGAGAGAGGAGAAAGAAGAATAGGAAAGAGGGAGGAGAGGAGAGTAGGTGAAACGAGCTGAACAACAAGGAGACAGAATTGGACGAAGACAACACGACACAGAAATGAGACACACAAACATAGGCGTCCGATACTAAACAACAACACACAAACATACACACACACGAGACACAACAGAGACAAACACAACAAAGTGAAGAAACGAGCAACACAAACCGAATACAGGACCAACACACACAACAGGACACACACAACCGACGCAGTATGACGACTTAACCACATCAGTGACTGTACACACCACACACACCTAACGAGCCAGGACTATGATCACCTGCACACATACTGAGAATCACCATACACACCAACAGGATTTACGTCACACAGACGTGCCCAGGACCGACACCCCTAATCAGCATGGACGAATAGTCACGCATCAGTCTGCTCGCCAGTCTCATTGTTCAGTTAACACACTTCAGACTTATCATCCTTCTAGACAAAAATCAGTGACTGGACGATAACACCTAGAAGAAAAAGAAGGAAGATACGAAAAGATAAGATTAGATAGGGAGAGTAAACAATAGACACAACAGTAATTGGACGAAAACACACGGTAACTGGACGACAACCACACAGTAGGGCGAAGAAACACAGATAAGGACGACAACACACACAGACTGGACGACAGACACAACAGAACTGACGACAACACACAGTAAGAAAGACGACAACTACACACAGTAACTGGACACATACACCACAGTATGGACACAACACCAAGTACAGTGACACAACACACACAGTGACTGAAACGATCAACAACACAACGTACTGGACGTCACAACACCACAGTTATGAACGACAACACACACAGTACTGCGACGACAACCAGCCACAGTACTGACGACACACACACAGTACTGTGACTAACAACACACACTAGTACTGTACTCAGACAACACAGTACTTGGACGACATCAGTCACTGAGTACGACCGACAACACACACAGTACGTTAGAACGACAACTCATACAGTACTGGACAACACACACAGTACTGGACGACAACACACACAGTATGGACGACAACACACACAGTACTGGGCGACAACACACACAGTACTGGACGACAACACACACAGTACTGGACGACAACACACACAGTACTGGACGACAACACACACAGTACTGGACGACAACACACACAGTACTGGACAACAACACACACAGTACTGGACGACAACACACACAGTACTGGACGACAACACACACAGTACTGGACAGCAATACAGTACTGGACGACAACACACACAGTACTGGACGACAACACACACAGTACTGGACGACAACAAACACAGTACTGGACGACAACACACACAGTACTGGACAACAACACACACAGTACTGGACACAACACACACAGTACTGGACGAACACAACAACACCACACCAGTACTGGACGACAACACACACAGTACTGGACGACAACACACACAGTACTGGACGACAACACACCAGTACTGGACGACAACACATACAGTACGGACGACAACAACACAGTACTGGACGAACAACACACACAGTACTGGACGACAACACACACAGTACTGGACGAACAACACACACAGTACTGGACGACAACACACACAGTACTGGACACAACACACACAGTACTGGACACAACAACACAGTACTGGACGACAACACACACAGTACTGGACGACAACACACACAGTACTGGACAGACAACACACCAGTACTGGACGACAACACACACAGTAACGGACGACAACACACACAGTACTGGACACAACACACACAGTACTGGACAACAACACACACAGTACTGGACAACAACACACACAGTACTGGACAACAACACACACAGTACTGGACGACAACACACACAGTACTGGACGACAACACACACAGTACTGACAACAACACACCAGTACTGGACGACAACACAACACAGTAATGGACGACAACACACACAGTACTGGACGACAACACACACAGTACTGGACGACAACACACACAGTAATGGACGACAACACACACAGTACTGGACGACAACACACACAGTACTGGACAACAACACACACAGTACTGGACGACAACACACACAGTACTGGACGACAACACACACAGTACTGGACGACAACACACTCAGTACTGACAACAACACACACAGTACTGGACGACAACACACACAGTACTGGACGACAACACACACAGTACTGGACAACAACACACACAGTACTGGACGACAACACACACAGTACTGGACGACAACACACAGAGTACTGGAAGACAACAAAGTACTGGACAGCAACACACACAGTACTGGACGACAACACACACAGTACTGGACGACAACACACACAGTGCTGGACAGCAACACAGTACTGGGCAACAACACTCACAGTACTGGACAACAACACACACGGTACCAGACGACAACACACACAGTACTGGACGACAACACACACAGTACTGGACGACAACACACACAGTACTGGACAAAACACACACAGTACTGGACAACAACACACACAGTACTGGACGACAACACACACAGTACTGGACGACAACACACACAGTACTGGACGACAACACACACAGTACTGGACGACAACACACACAGTATGGACGACAACACACACAGTAACTGGACACAACACACACAGTACTGGACGACAACACACACAGTACTGGACGACAACACACAACCAAGTACTGGACAGCAACACACACAGTACTGGACGACAACACACACAGTATGGACGACAACACACAAGTCTGGACACAACACAGTACTGGACAACAACACACCACAACTGGACAACAACACACACGTACGAGACAACACACACAGTACTGGACGACAACACACAGAGTACTGGACGACAACACACACAGTACTGGACGAAAACACACACAGTACATGGACGAACACACACAGTACTGGACGACAACACACACAGTGATGACGACAACACACACAGTACTGGACAACAACACACACAGTACTGGAACAACAACACACAGTACAAGGACGACAAACACCACAGTACTGGACAGACAACAACACAGTAACGAGTACAGTACTGCAACACACACAGTACTGACGACAACACACACAGTACTGGACAACAACACACACAGTACTGGAGGACAACACACACAGTAATGGAGACAACACACACAGTACTGGAACAACAACACACAGTACTGGACACAACACACACACACTGGACAACAACACACACAGTACTGGAGACAACACACACAGTACTGGACAGACAACACACACAGTACTGGAACGAACAACACAAACACCAGTACTGGACAAAACACACACAGTACTGGACGACAACACACACAGTGCTGGACGCAACACAAGTACTGGAAACAACACACAGTACTGGACAACAACACACACAGTACAAGACGAACAACACCACAGTACTGGACACAACACACACAGTCTGGACAGCAACAGTACTGGGCAACAACACTCACAGTACTGGACACAACACCACAACGGACAACAACACACACAGTACTGGAGCAAAACACACACAGTACTGGACACACAACAGTACTGGGCAACAACACACAGATACTGGACGACAACACCACAGTACTGGACAACAACACACACAGTATGGAACGACAACACCACAGTACTGGACAACAACACACAGTACTGACGACAACACCACAGTACTGGACAAAACACACACGTACTGGACAGACAACACACACAGTACGGACACAACAACACACACAGTAACTGGACAGCAACACACACAGTACTGGACACAACACACACAGTACTAGGAACAACACACACAGTCTGGACAGCAACACAACTGGACAAACTCGACAGCAACACACAACGTACTGGTACAAGCAACACACACAGTACTGGACAGAAACACACACAGTACTGGACAGCAACACACAGTACTGGAACAACAATCACGACACCCAGTACTGGACAACAACACACACAGTACTGACAGCAACACCACAGTACTGGACACAACACACAGTACTGAACAGCAAAACACTCACAGTACTGGAAACTAACACACACGTACTGGACACAACACACACAGTACTGACAGCAACACACACAGTACTGACAGCAACACACACAGTACTGGACAGCAACACACAAGTACTGGTAGCAACACACGTACTGGACCAACAACGGCACACAGTACTGGACAGCAACACACACGTACTGGACAGCAACACACACAGTACTGGACAGCAACACACAGTACTGGACAGCAACACACCACTGAACTCCAGTACTGGACAGCAACACACACAGTACTGGACAGCAACAACACACAGTACTGGACAGCAAACACACACAGTCTGGAACAGCAACACACAACAGTACTGGACAGCAACACACAATACTGGTAGCAGAACACACACAGTACTAGGACAGCACACACACAGTACTGGACAGCAACACACAGGTACTGCGACAGCAACACCACACATACTGGACAGCAACACACACAGTACTGGACAGCAACACACACAGTACTGGACAGCAACACACAGAGTACTGGACAGCAACACACATACAGTACTGGACAACAACACACACAGTACTGGACAGCAACACACACAGTACTGGACAGCAACACACACGGTACTAGACAGCAACACACACAGTACTGGGCAGCAACACACACAGTAATGGACAGCAACACACACAGTACTGGACAGCAACACACACGGTACTGGACAGCAACACACACAGTACTGGACAGCAACACACACAGTACTGGACAACAACACACACAGTACTGGACGACAACACACACAGTACTGGACGACAACACACAGAGTACTGGAAGACAACAAAGTACTGGACAGCAACACACACAGTACTGGACGACAACACACACAGTACTAGACACAACACACAAGTCTGGGCAGCAACACACACTTGGACAAACACACACAGTACTGGACAACAACACACACGGTAAGACTGAACAACACTCACAGTACTGGACACAACACACACAGTACTGGACACAACACCAGTACTGGAGCAACACACGTACTCGACAACTAACGACAAACTACAAGTACTGGACAACAACACACACATACTGACGACAACACACACAGTACTAGACACAACACACACATGTACGAAACGCAACAACACTCACAGTACTGGACAAAACACACACGGTACCGGACACAACAACACCACAGTACTGGACAAAACACACACAGTACTGAAAGCAACTACTGCACAACACACGTACTGACAGCAACACCACAAGTACTGGACAGCAACACACACGTACTGAACGACAACACACACAGACTGGACACAACACACACAGTACTGGACAGACAACACACACGTACTGGAAAAACACACACACAGTACTGGACACAACACACACAGTACGGACAACAACACACACCGTACTGAAAGCAAACAACACAGTACTGGACAGCAACACACACAGTACTGGACAGCAACACACAGTACTGGAACAGCAAACACACGAGTCCTGGACAAGCAACACACACAGTACTGGACAGCAACACACACTGTACTGGACAGCAACACACACAGTACTGGACAGCACACACACAGTACTGGACAGCAACACACAGGTACGGTAGTAAACATCACAGTACTGGACACAACCACACAGTACTGGACAGCAACACACACAGTACTGAACAGCAAACACACACAGTACTGGAAAGCAACACACAAGTACTGGACAGCAACACACAACAGTTACTGGTACACAACACACACAGTACTGGACAGCACACACACAGTACTGGACAGCAACACACACGTACTGGACAGCAACACAAACAGTACTGGACAGCAACACGCACACAGTACTGGACAGCAACACACACAGTACTGGACAGCAACACACACAGTACTGGACAGCAACACACACGGTACTGGACAGCAACACACACAGTACTGGACAGCAACACACACAGTACTGGACAGCAACACACACAGTACTGGACAGCAACACACACAGTACTGGACACAACACAACGGTACTGGACAGCAACACAACACATACTGGACAGCAACACACACAGTACTGGAACAGCAACAACACGTACTAGGACAGCAACACACAGGTACTGGACAGCAACACACACAGTATTGGACAGCAACACACACAGTACTGGACAGCAACACACACGTACTGGACAGCAACACACACAGTACTGGACAAAACACACAGTATGGACACAACACACACGGAACTGGACAACAACACACACAGTACTGGACAGCAACACACACGGTATTGGACAGCAACACACACGGTACTGGACAGCAACACACACACTAATGGACAGCAACACACACAGTACTGGACAACAACACACACGGTACTGGACAACAACACACGGTACTGGACAACAACACACACAGCACTGGACAGCAACACACACGGTACTGGACAACAACACACACAGTACTGGACAGCAACACACACGGTATTCGACAGCAACACACACGGTACTGGACAGCAACACACACAGTACTGGACAGCAACACACACAGTACTGGACAGCAACACACACAGTACTGAACAACAACACACACAGTACTGGACAGCAACACACACAGGACTGAACAACAACACACACAGTACTGGACAGCAACACACACAGTACTGGACAGCAACACACACACAGTACTGGACAGGAACACACTCAGTACTGGACAGCAACACACACGGTACTGGACAACAACACACGGTACTGGACAACAACACACACAGCACTGGACAGCAACACACACAGTACTGAACAACAACACACACAGTACTGGACAGCAACAGACACAGGACTGAACAACAACACACACAGTACTGGACAGCAACACACACAGTACTGGACAGCAACACACACACGTACTGGACACAACAACACACGTACTGGACACAACACACACGGACTGGACAGCAACACACACAGTACTGAACAGCAACACACACAGTACTGGACAGCAACACACAAGGTACTGGACAGCAACACACAAAGTTCTGAACAGCAACACACACAGTACTGGAGAGCAACACACACAGTACTGGACAGCAACACACACGTACTGGACAGCAACACACACAGTACTGGACAGCAACACACACACAGTACTGAACAGCAACACACACAGTACTGGACAGCAACACACACGGTACTGGACAGCACACACACAAATACTGGACAGCAACACACACAGTACTGGACACCAACACACA
>NC_069441.1:16617411-16619911 GCF_026875155.1 Cherax quadricarinatus
AAGGTGTAGGGAAAAAAATGTGGAAAGTGTAGGGAAAAATGTGGAAAAGTGTAGGGAAAAATGTGGAAAGTGTAGGGAGAAATGTGGAAAGTGTAGGGAGAATATGGAAAGTGTAGGGAAAAATGTGGAAAGTGTAGGGAAAAATGTGGATGGTACAGGGAAAAATATGGAAAGTGTAGGGAAAAATGTGGAAAGTGTAGGGAGAAATGTGGAAAGTGTAGGGAGAATATGGAAAGTGTAGGGAAAAATGTGGAAAGTGTAGGGAAAAAATGTGGAAAGTGTAGGGAAAAATGTGGAAAGTGTAGGGAAAAATGTGGAAAGTGTAGGGAGAAATGTGGAAAGTGTAGGGAGAATATGGAAAGTGTAGGGAAAAATGTGGAAAGTGTAGGGAAAAAAATGTGGAAAGTGTAGGAAAAATGTGGAAAGTGTAGGGAAAAATGTGGAAAGTGTAGGGAGAAATGTGGAAAGTGTAGGGAGAATATGGAAAGTGTAGGGAAAAAAATGTGGAAAGTGTAGGGAAAATGTGGAAAATGTAGGGAAAATGTGAAAACTGAAGGGGAAAAATGTGGAAAGTGTAGGGAAAATGTGGAAAGTGTAGGGAGAAATGTGGAGGGTTTAGGGAAAAATATGGGAAGTGTAGGGGAAAATGTGGAAAGTGTAGGGTAAAATGTGGAAAGTGTAGGGAAAATGTGGAAAGTGTAGGGTAAAATGTGGAAAGTGTAGGGAAAATGTGGAAAATGTAGGGAAAAATGTGGAAAGTGTAGGGAAATTGTGAAAAGTGTAGGGAAAAATGTGAAAGTGTAGGGAGAAATGTGGAGAGTGTAGGGAAAAATGTGCAAAGTGAAAGAAAAACTGTGGAAAGGCTAGGGAAAATGTGGAAAGTGTAGGGAAAAATGTGAAAAGTGTAGGGAAAAATGTGAAAGTGTAGGGAGAAATGTGGAGAGTGTAGGGAAAAATGTAGAAAGTGAAAGAAAAAATGTGGAAAGTGTAGGGAAAAATGTGGAAAGTTTAGGGAAAAATGTGGAAAGTGTAGGGAAAAAATGTGGAAAGTGTAGGGAAAAATGTGGAAAGTGTAGGGAAAAATGTGGAAAGTGTAGGGAAAAATGTGGAAAGTGTAGGGAAAAATGTGGAAAGTGTAGGGAAAAATGTGGAAAGTGTAGGGAAAAATGTGGAAAGTGTAGGGAAAAATGTGGAAAGTGTAGGGAAAAATGTGGAAAGTGTAGGGAAAAATGTGGAAAGTGTAGGGAAAAATGTGGAAAGTGTAGGGAAAAATGTGGAAAGTGTAGGGAAAAATGTAAAAGTCTCTTGGCGTAGTGAGGTAAATATATTTTCTGGGCACAGGAAAGAAGACAGTGTGATGGTGTGGCACAGGAAAGAAGACAGTGTGATGGTGTGGCACAGGAAAGAAGACAGTGTGATGGTGTGGCACAGGAAAGAAGACAGTGTGATGGTGTGGCACAGGAAAGAAGACAGTGTGATGGTGTGGCACAGGAAAGAAGATAGTGTGATGGTGTGGCACAGGAAAGAAGACAGTGTGATGGTGTGGCACAGGAAAGAAGACAGTGTGATGGTGTGGCACAGGAAAGAAGACAGTGTGATGGTGTGGCACAGGAAAGAAGACAGTGTGATGGTGTGGCACAGGAAAGAAGATAGTGTGATGGTGTGGCACAGGAAAGAAGACAGTGTGATGGTGTGGCACAGGAAAGAAGACAGTGTGATGGTGTGGCACAGGAAAGAAGACAGTGTGATGGTGTGGCCAAAGAGAAAGAAGTTTGTGTCGTTTTCTTGCTCAGTGAAAGAAATTTATTTTCCTCTCTTAAAGAATGAAAGAAATTGATTTTGCTTTCTTTCAGAATGCAAGAATTAGATTAGGCTGATTCCGGAGTGAAAGAAGTTTACTTCATTCCGATGTTTCTCTCACTTGACCAGTGAATGAAATTTATTTCATTTTCTGGCCTAGTGAAATAAATAATTTTTTCTTCGTCATTCCAAGTGAAAAAAAAAATCACTGCTGAAAAAAATATTGTCTTCATATTTTTTTTGAAAAAAAAAAAAGATTTATTTTTTATTGAAGTTGAAGTTCAGCTGCCAAATTAAAAATATTTTTTTATTTATAAAAAGAAAAATGGAAAGCAGAAAGAAGTGGAAAAACGACTTCCAGGAAAACTAATCCTGTGTGTGTGTGTGTGTGTGTGTGTGTGTGTGTGTGTGTGTGTGTGTGTGTGTGTGTGTGTGTGTGTGTGTATGTGTGTGTGTGTACAAATAACCCACACGTAGGAAAGAGGAACTTACAACGACGGTGCGGTCTAACTTGGATCATTTACAACGTCATACTAACGAAAAGGAGAGAAGGAGGGAGTATATACAGAGCAGCAGACAGTGACGGGACAGGAGAGGCTGTAGGAAAGGAGGAAGAGAGGTAATAGTGGAGGTAGTAGAAAGTAGAGAGAGGATAGAGGGGGAGGAAGAAGAGGAAAAGAGAATCAGGTTGAGTCACGGG
>NC_069441.1:16624911-16629911 GCF_026875155.1 Cherax quadricarinatus
GTGTAGAGCTTCACCATGTCATTGATTTGATTAAGCTCTACACAGAGCGAAACATTACTTGATAAAGCGCTATACGGGGCGAGACGTTATCTCGATGAGAACCTAGTTTCGCACCTAGATGTTTTACTAATTCACGATTGAACTGTCGACTGGACATGACTCTAAATCTGAGTACTGGGTCTTCTGCCTCCTCTTCCTCTTCCTCTTCCTCTTCCTCCTCCTCCTCCTCTTCCTTCCTTCCTTCCTTCCATCCTTACCGATTAATTCTTCTTTCCTCTTATTCTTATCCATCCGTTCTTTTCTCTTCCTAGCATTTCCCTATCCTGCCCTGACATCCCTTTAAGAGTTCTCTCTCTCTCTCTCTCTCTCTCTCTCTCTCTCTCTCTCTCTCTCTCTCTCTCTCTCTCTCTCTCTCTCTCTCTCTCTCTCTCTCTCTCTCTCTCTCTCTCTCTTTCTCTCTCTCTATTTCCCAGAAAGGCATATCCTTCAGAGGTACTAAGCCAGTGATCTGTTTGAGAAAGCCAGGCTTTTTAACAGCTCCAATATAAGCAAGGGATTTATACAGGGTTAACCTGGGGCCCCTGACTCTTCTGTCTGGGGGCCCACCCGGAGATCGTAACCCAGGACATCACAGAGAGCCACCTAAATTAAGTGGTTCAATTGAGGGGCCCTTGTAATATTATTATTATTATTATTATTATTATTATTATTATTATTATTATTATTATTATTATTATTATTATTATTATTATTATTATTATTTTCACAGGAAACCGGTAAACCCGACGGAAGTAGAAGAAGGAAGAAGAGGAAAGAGGAAGAGGAGTAGTGGCAATAATTTTCAGCATTATTCAATATATCTTCATTTCCTTAATATGTTTTTTCTCTCTTACTTATGCTTTTTCTTTTCATCTGCTTCTCCTCGCGCTCTTCTTTCTCCCCCTCCTCCTTTCCTCCTCTCCTCTTCCTCCTCCCCCTCTCCTCTTCCTCCTCATCTTCCTATTAATTCTATCATTAATCAGACTCCACCACTGAGCCAACCACAATTGCACATAACAAACAGAAGCAACATACTGTTGTTGGCCACTGACTGTTTACCGTTTTGTCTTGCTACTATTTTTATCACTGTTGTCATGGTGAGGCACCAGCAGTGTGCTGCTACACTATTCTGTATGGCAGTTACTTTGTGGGAACACCAGCAGTGTGTTGTTACACTATTCTTCACTAAGAAGGGAGATCATGGTATTGAATATGATATTGTGTATATTGACTTCAGTTAGGCTTTCGATATAGTTCCACATCAGAGACTATTGAGAAAACCTAAGGCACACGGAACAGGAGGAGAATTTTTTTCCTGGGTAGAGGCATGGTTGACAAATAGGCAGCAAAGAATTTGCATAAATGGGGAGAAATCAGAATGGGGGCACGTCACAAGCGGTGTTCCACTGGGGTCAGTGTTGGGACCCTTGTTCACAATCTACATAAACGACATAGATGAAGGAATAAATAGCGACATTAGCTAATTTACTGATGACACCAAAATAGGCCGCCCTATTCATTCTAAGGAGGACACTAGAGCACTCCAGGATGATTTGAATAGACTGATGCAATGGCCGGAGAAAGGGCAGATGCAGTTTAATAAAGACAAATGCAAAGTTCTAAATGATGGACTGGAAAATAACCAGGCCACATATACACTAAATAATGTAGATCTTAATATTACGGATTGTGAAAAGGATTTAGGAGCTCTAGTTAGCAGTAATTTGAAACCAGGAAACAGTGCATTAGTGTTCGCAATAAAGCTAACTGAATCCTTGGCTTCATAGCAAGAAGTATAAATAATAGAAGTCCTCAGGTTGTTCTTCAACTCTATATATCCTTGGTTAGGCCTCATTTAGATTATGCTGCTCAGTTCTGGTCACCGCATTACAGAATGGATATAAATGCTCTGGAAAATGTACAAAGGAGGATGACAAAGTTGATCCCATGTATCAGAAATCTTCCCTATGAGGATAGACTGAAGGCCCTGAATCTGCACTTTATAGAAAGGCGTAGAATTAGGGGGAATATGACTGAGATGTATAAATAGAAAACAGGAATAAATAAAGGGGGATGTAAATAGCGTGCGAAAAATATCTAGCATAGACAGGACTCGCAGTAATGGTTTTAAACTGGAGAAATTCAGATTCAGGAAGGATATAGGAAAACACTGGTTTGGTAATAGAGTTGTGGATGAGTGGAACAAACTCCCGAGCACGTCATAAAAGTTAAGACGTTGTGCAGTTTTAAAAATAGGTTAGATAAATACATGAGTGGGTGTGAGTTGGACCTGACTAGCTTTTGCTACTAGGTCAGATGCCGTGCTCCTCCCTTAAGTGAATGTGACTAACCTGACTAGGTCAATGAATTGGCTTAAGCCGGTGGGAGAATTGGACCTGACTCGCATGGGCCAGTAGGCCTTTTGCAGTGTTCCTTCTTTCTTATATTCTTATGTTCTATGTGATAGTTACATTGTGGGAACACCAGAAGTGTATTGCTACACTATTCTGTATGATAGTTATGTTGTGGGAACACCAGCAGTGTATTGCTACACTATTCTGTATGATAGTTATGTTGTGGGAACACCAGCAGTGTATTGCTACACTATTCTGTACAATAGTTATGTTGTGGGAACACCATCAGTGTGTTGCTACACTATTCTGTATGACAGTTATGTTGTGGGAACACCAGCAGTGTATTGCTACACTATTCTGTATGATAGTTATGTTGTGGGAACACCAGCAGTGTATTGCTACACTATTCTGTATGATAGTTATGTTGTGGGAACACCAGCAGTGTATTGCTACACTATTCTGTATGATAGTTATGTTGTGGGAACACCAGCAGTGTATTGCTACACTATTCTGTATGATAGTTATGTTGTGGGAACACCAGCAGTGTGTTGCTACACTATTCTGTATGATAGTTATGTTGTGGGAACACCAGCAGTGTGTTGCTACACTATTCTGTATGATAGTTATGTTTGTGGGAACACCAGCAGTGTATTGCTACACTATTCTGTATGATAGTTATGTTGTGGGAACACCAGCAGTGTATTGCTACACTATTCTGCATGATAGTTATGTTGTGGGAACACCAGCAGTGTATTGCTACACTATTCTGTATGATAGTTATGTTGTGGGAACACCAGCAGTGTGTTGCTACACTATTCTGTATGATAGTTATGTTGTGGGAACACCAGCAGTGTGTTGCTACACTATTCTGTATGATAGTTATGTTGTGGGAACACCAGCAGTGTATTGCTACACTATTCTGTATGATAGTTATGTTGTGGGAACACCAGCAGTGTGTTGCTACACTATTCTGTATGATAGTTATGTTGTGGGAACACCAGCAGTGTGTTGCTACACTATTCTGTATGATAGTTATGTTGTGGGAACACCAGCAGTGTGTTGCTACACTATTCTGTATGATAGTTATGTTGTGGGAACACCAGCAGTGTATTGCTACACTATTCTGTATGATAGTTATGTTGTGGGAACACCAGCAGTGTATTGCTACACTATTCTGTATGATAGTTATGTTGTGGGAACACCAGCAGTGTATTGCTACACTATTCTGTATGATAGTTATGTTGTGGGAACACCAGCAGTGTATTGCTACACTATTCTGCATGATAGGTACATTGCATGAACAAAAGCTATGTTTCCTTGTCATTCAATATTACACATGATTCACATACATAATATTGAAAGGTGTCAGTCTGAGTTGGGAGACTTCAGCAGTGTTAGCCAGGTACATCATTTCCTCGGGATTGATGTTACTGATGACCGTACCATCAATTGTTTAATGGTGAAGGTAATATTTCAGTTTCTTTCCACATAATTTGCATGTGAATTAGGTAGAGATCAGAGGTAGGTCAGGAAACAGGACAAGTGTCTCCTGACGCGTGTTTTAGTGATATCGAGACCCGCAGCTGGAACTTTTGGTCATCTGAACTAGGCCTTCTGCTGGCTTATCCCTCCATCCCTTTAAAAATTATGGTTTTTAATTATAACCATTAGAAATTACCTTGTTGAAAGCTACACCTGAGATACTTGCATTTGTCTCTCACAGATGACCATATCCAGGAGGAGGGAGGGAGAGAGACCGGAAGTGAGTGAGAGGGAGAGAGAGTGAGAGGTATCCAGTGTCACCTACCTGCTTAACTATGATCTTGCAAGAAGTTTTAAAGATTCTAAACCTGTCTGCATTGTTGTGAATATCTTGTCAGTGCTCCTGCTGCTGCTCTCTCTCTCTCTCTCTCTCTCTCTCTCTCTCTCTCTCTCTCTCTCTCTCTCTCTCTCTCTCTCTCTCTCTCTCTTTCTCTCTCTTTCTTATGCTTTACTTATGTATCTCTAAACATTAGGTTAATATTTTCCTGTGCGTTCTCCTCCTTCTCTTTTACGACTCACTTGCCATGAGTTTTAACCTCACCCGTACCGTGGTGTATTATCCTCCCCTCTTTCTTCTCCTCCTCCTCTCTTTATTCTCCTCCTCTTCCTCCTCCTCCTCCTCCTCCTCCTCCTCCTTCTCCACCTTCTTCTTACCCTCTCCCTACTTTTTAATTACCACCGCCACACAGGTGTAACAACAGCAGCAGCAGCTGGTTGAGTCCTGGTGGTTGCCAGTTTACTATGAGTGAGTAGCCAGGCACGAGGGCTGTCTCTTCTTTCTCTCTGTTTGTTTTATGGCTGTCTCCTATCTTTATGCCTGGCTGGGGACGACTTAATCAGTGGTGGGACGCTGGTTCGCACAGTCGTGTATAGTCTGCCTTCACTTGCACAGTTCCCTTGCAAGACGCTGTTGTGGGTGGTCGTGTGTGGGTGACAGTCCCGGCCAGGAGCTGAAAGTCAACTTATTCAACTACGGGAGTGCAGCTGGTGAGGCTGCAAAAATAACGACGTTAATTAAGAAGGATAACCTTCAAACGAACGAAGAATCAGGGGAAAATATGATAA
>NC_069441.1:16642411-16644911 GCF_026875155.1 Cherax quadricarinatus
GCAGAGATATAACCCCTCATATAAGCAGAGATATAACCCCTCATATAAGCAGAGATATAACCCCTTATATAAGCAGAGATATAACCCCTTATATAAGGAGAGATATTAAAGGAGGGGTTTGGGATATTGGCAGTTTGGAGGGATATATTGTGTATCTTTATACATATATGCTTCTAAACTGTTGAGTTCTGAGCACCTCTGCAAAAACAGTGATTATGTGTGAGTGTGGTGAAAGTGTTGAATGATGATGAAAGTATTTTCTTTTTTGGGGATTTTCTTTCTTTTTGGGTCACCCTGCCTCGGTGGGAGACGACCGACTTGTTGAAAAAAAAAATAACCCCTTATATAAGCAGAGATATAGCCCCTTATATAAGCAGAGATATAACCCCTTATATAAGCAGAGATATAGCCCCTTATATAAGCAGAGATATAACCCCTTATATAAGCAGAGATATAACCCCTTATATAAGCAGAGATATAACCCCTTATATAAGCAGAGATATAACCCTTTAGATAAGCAGAGATGTAACCCCTTATATAAGCAGAGATATAACCCCTCATATAAGCAGAGATATAACCCCTCATATAAGCAGAGATATAACCCTCATATAAGCAGGGCATATAACCCTCATATAAGCAGAGATATAACCCTCATATAAGCGAGATATAACCCCTCATATAAGCAGAGATATAACCCCTCATATAAGCAGAGATATAAACCCTCATTTTAAGCAGAGATATAAACCCCTCATATAAGCAGAGATATAACCCCTCATATAAGCAGAGATATAACCCCTCATATAAGCAGAGATATAACCCTCATATAAGCAGACATATAACCCCTCATATAAGCAGAGATATAACCCCTCATATAAGCAGAGATATAACCCCTCATATAAGCAGAGATATAACCCCTCATATAAGCAGAGATATAACCCCTCATATAAGCAGAGATATAACCCCTCATATAAGCAGAGATATAACCCCTCATATAAGCAGAGATATAACCCCTCATATAAGCAGAGATATAACCCTCATATAAGCAGAGATATAACCCCTCATATAAGCAGAGATATAACCCCTCATATAAGCAGAGATATAACCCTCATATAAGCAGACATATAACCCCTCATATAAGCAGAGATATAACCCCTATATAAGCAGAGATATAACCCCTCATATAAGCAGAGATATAACCCTCATATAAGCAGACATATAACCCCTCATATAAGCAGAGATATAACCCCTCATATAAGCAGAGATATAACCCCTCATATAAGCAGAGATATAACCCCTCATATAAGCAGAGATATAACCCCTCATATAAGCAGAGATATAACCCCTCATATAAGCAGAGATATAACCCCTCATATAAGCAGAGATATAACCCCTCATATAAGCAGAGATATAACCCCTCATATAAGCAGAGATATAACCCCTCATATAAGCAGAGATATAACCCCTCATATAAGGAGAGATATAAGCAGCGATACTACACTCACTACTTCTCAATCAATCTTCCTGTGTCGGGAGATAATTTCCTCAATCAGGGAAATAATTTCTTCTGTAAGAGAGAGAGAGAGAGAGAGGGGAGAGAGAGAGAGGATGAGAGAGAGAGAGAGAGAGAGAGAGAGAGAGAGAGAGGGAAGAGAGAGAGAGAGAGAGAGAGAGAGAGAGAGAGAGAGAGAGAGAGAAAGAAAGAAAGAGAGAGAGAGAGAGAGAGCTTGTTAAGGAAGCTGGAAAAAGTCTTCATGACGTATATGGACTATCTCACATCAGTCTCTAACGCAACGCCCAGAGCTGTAGTCTGGTACATACTGACAGACAGGCTCCTGGTGCCTACCGACAAACAAGCTCCAGGTACCTATTGACAGACAAGCTCCTGGTACCTACTGACAGACAGGTTCCTGGTACCTACAAACAGACAAGCTCCAGGTACTTATTGACAGAGAAGTTCCTGGTACCTACTGACAGACAGGCTCCTGGTGCCTACAAACAGACAAGCTCCAGGTACCTATTGACAGACAAGTTCCTGGTACCTACTGACAGACAGGCTCCTGGTGCCTACAAACCGACAAGCTCCAGGTACCTATTGACAGACAAGTTCCTGGTACCTACTGACAGACAGGCTCCTGGTACCTACAAACAGACAAGCTCCAGGTACTTAATGACAGACAAGTTCCTGGTGCCTACTGACAGGCAGGCTCCTGGTACCTACAAACAGACAAGCTCCAGGTACTTATTGACAGACAAGTTCCTGGTACCTACTGACAGACAGGCTCCTGGTACCTACAAATAGACAAGCTCCATCCCCTATTGACAGAAAGTTTGGTATTATGACAGACAGGCCCCTGATACCTACACACAGACAAGCTCCAGGTACTATTGACAGCCCAATTTCCCTGGTCCCTACTGATAGAAGGCTCCTGGACCAAAAAAGACAAGTCTAGGTCCTATTGGAGACTGGGAATGCTTATCAAGAGGATCCAGTTTGTCTCGA
>NC_069441.1:16654911-16664911 GCF_026875155.1 Cherax quadricarinatus
ACAAAAGATTTAAATTAGTTTACCTGTGTGGCATGCAAAGAGTACGTAACCTTTATTCGGCGCATGTACACACCCTCATTTACAGACTATCTCCCCCAACCAGCGAACCAGGGGACTGAGGGTTGACGATGGGGCCCCGTCGTTCAACCAGTACCCAGGTTCCAGCCAATGAGAAGATGGTTATGGCAATCGCAGAGGTGATGTGGGTACCACTCTCCTGTCTGCCCTTGTCATTCCCATTCTAGAGCTGGTTGAAGCACGGTCTGCTCTCTAGTGGCTTCTATTCTGCCTTGCTTACCGTGGAGTGCACTAATACCTATTGCTGTACATAGTGTATATAGTGTATATACTTCTATTCTAAATTGGTGAAGGATAATATAAGTCAAAAGTTTTCTGCTATGTTTATTTTGCTCCCTTTACACCCAGGATAACAGGCCATTTGGACTCCTGGGTTGTAATAACCTGTTATTCTGTTTCAAGTTCTATGGCTGATATTTTTAAGCGTAAATACGGGATAGAGTCGTAAGTGTGTGTCTATGGTAGTGGGTCGTAGGGACACAGTTCTTAAGAGCAATTTTAAAAATGTAAACCAGGGGTCCCAAACCCATGGTCGTGCCTTTGATTTAGAGGAGGGGAAGGGGTTCATTACTTTTACCTTACCTCTGATATACCTTTGATGACTTTCGAGCGCCTTTCTACTCCGGGAGCCGGGTCGTGGGTCAGGCTTGTCTGGTGCTACCCTGGTCAACAAGGCTGTTTCTGCTGGAGGCCCGCTGTCCCACATATCCATCACAGCCTGGTTGATCTGATACCTAGCCTGGGTGACCTTATACTCCATAACTATAGATGACCTATATAAATGGACATGCGATCTTCGATACCCATGATAGTTTAGAAAGAAAATGGGGAATTTTGTTTTTATATATTATTCGTAATCGCTCCAAATGCTACATAAATACTCCTTTATTTTGGAAAGCCGTCACTGATAATTTGTGTAAAGCATAAACTTACCTTGATGACGTGTTAGTGTTCACTTACCTACAAGATGAACGATGTTATTTAGTGTTAAAAGTGACGTAGGTTAAATCACATCCTTCAACTTGCACCTTTTGTTAGTACAACCAATTATATTCTGTACCATCCACCCTTAGGAAGTATCCCCAGTTAAATCCCTCCACCCACTCCTCCTCAAGTATCCCAACCTCCTCTTTCCAATATCCCAACCTCCTTCTTCCAGTATCCCAAACTCCTTCTTCCAGTATCCCAACCTCTTCCTTCCAGTATCCCAACCTCTTTCCAATAATCCAGCCTCTTCCTACCAGTATCCCAACCTCCTTCTTCCAGTATTCCAACCTCCGCCTTCCAGTATCCCAACCTTCTCCTACCAGTATCCCAACTTCCTTCTTCCAGTATCCCAACCTTCTCCTACCAGTATCCCAACTTCCTTATTCCAGTATCCCAACTTCCTCCTTCCAGTATCCCAACTCCCTTCTTCCAGTATCCCAACCTCCTCCTACCAGTATCCCAACCTCCTTCTTCCAGTATCCCAACCTCCGCCTTCCAGTATCCCAACCTCCGCCTTCCAGTATCCCAACCTCCTTCTTCCAGTATCCCAACCTCCGCCTTCCAGCATCCCAACCTCCTTCTTCCAGTATCCCAACTTCCTCCTTCCAGTATCCCAACTTCCTTCTTCCAGTATCCCAACCTCCTTCTTCCAGTATCCCAACTTCCGCCTTCCAGTATCCCAACTTCCTTCTTCCAGTATCCCAACCTCCGATTTCCAGTATCCCAACCTCCGCCTTCCAGTATCCCAACCTCCTTCTTCCAGTATCCCAGCCTCCTTCTTCCAGTATCCCAACATCCTTCTTCCAGTATCCCAACCTCCTCCTACCAGTATCCCAACCTCCTTCTTCCAGTATCCCAACCTCCTTCTTCCAGTATCCCAACCTCCTTCTTCCAGTATCCCAAACTCCGCCTTCAAGTGTCCCAACCTCCTCCTACCAGTATCCCAACCTCCTTCTTCCAGTATCCCAACCTCCGCCTTCAAGCATCCCAACTTCCTCCTATCAGTATCCCAACCTCCTCCTACCAGTATCCCAACCTCCTTCTTCCAGTATCCCAACCTCCTTCTTCCAGTATCCCAACCTCCTCCTACCAGTATCCCAACCTCCTCCTACCAGTATCCCAACCTCCTCCTTCCAGTATTCCAACCTTCTCCTACCAGTATCCCAACTTCCTCTTACCAGTATCCCAACCTCCTCCTACCAGTATCCCAACCTCCTCCTACCAGTATCCCAACCTCCTCCTTCCAGTATCCCAACCTTCTCCTACCAGTATCCAAACCTCCTCCTACCAGTATCCCAACCTCCTCCTACCAGTATCCCAATCTTCTCCTACCAGTATTCCAACCTCCTCCTTCCAGTATCCCAACCTTCTCCTACCAGTATCCCAACTTCCTCCTACCAGTATCCCAACTTCCTCCTACCAGTATCCCAACTTCCTCCTACCAGTATCCCAACTTCCTCCTACCAGTATCCCAACTTCCTCCTACCAGTATCCCAACTTCCTCCTACCAGTATCCCAACTTCCTCCTACCAGTATCCCAACTTCCTCCTACCAGTATCCCAACTTCCTCCTACCAGTATCCCAACTTCCTCCTACCAGTATCCCAACTTCCTCCTACCAGTATCCCAACTTCGTCCTACCAGTATCCCAACTTCCTCCTACCAGTATCCCAACTTCCTCCTACCAATATCCCAACTTCCTCCTACCAGTATCCCAACTTCCTCCTACCAGTATCCCAACCTCCTCCTACCAGTATCCCAACTTCCTCCTACCAGTATCCCAACCTCCTCCTACCAGTATCCCAACCTCCTTCTTCCAGTATCCCAACCTCCTCCTACCAGTATCCCAACCTCCTCCTACCAGTATCCCAACTTCCTCCTACCAGTATCCCAAATTCCTCCTACCAGTATCCCAACTTCCTCCTACCAGTATCCCAACTTCCTCCTACCAGTATCCCAACTTCCTCCTACCAGTATCCCAACTTCCTCCTACCAGTATCCCAACCTCCTCCTACCAGTATCCCAACCTCCTTCTTCCAGTATCCCAACCTCCTCCTACCAGTATCCCAACTTCCTCCTACCAGTATCCCAACTCCCTCCTACCAGTATCCCAACTTCCTCCTACCAGTATCCCAACTTCCTCCTACCAGTATCCCAACTTCCTTCTACCAGTATCCCAACCTCCTCCTACCAGTATCCCAACCTCCTCCTACCAGTATCCCAACCTCCTCCTACCAGTATCCCAACTTCCTCCTACCAGTATCCCAACTTCCTCCTTCCAGTATCCCAACTTCCTCCTTCCAGTATTCCAACCTCCTCCTACCAGTATCCCAACCTTCTCCTACCAGTATTCCAACTTCCTCCTTCCAGTATTCCAACCTCCTTCTTCCAGTATTCCAACCTCCTTCTTCCAGTATCCCAACCTCCTTCTTCCAGTATCCCAACCTCCTTCTTCCAGTATCCCAACCTCCTTCTTCCAGTATCCCAACCTCCTTCTTCCAGTATCCCAACCTCCGTCTTCCAGTATCCCAACCTCCTTCTTCCAGTATCCCAACCTCCTTCTTCCAGTATTCCAACCTCCTTCTTCCAGTATTCCAACCTCCTTCTTCCAGTATTCCAACCTCCTTCTTCCAGTATTCCAACCTCCTTCTTCCAGTATCCCAACCTCCGTCTTCCAGTATTCCAACCTCCTTCTTCCAGTATCCCAACCTCCGTCTTCCAGTGTCCCAACCCCCGTCTTCCAGTATCCCAACCTCCGTCTTCCAGTATCCCAACCTCCGTCTTCCAGTATCCCAACCTCCGTCTTCCAGTATCCCAACCTCCGTCTTCCAGTATCCCAACCTCCGTCTTCCAGTATCCCAACCTCCGTCTTCCAGTATCCCAACCTCCGTCTTCCAGTATCCCAACCTCCGTCTTCCAGTATCCCAACCTCCGTCTTCCAGTATCCCAACCTCCGTCTTCCAGTATCCCAACCTCCGTCTTCCAGTATCCCAACCTCCGTCTTCCAGTATCCCAACCTCCGTCTTCCAGTATCCCAACCTCCGTCTTCCAGTATCCCAACCTCCGTCTTCCAGTATCCCAACCTCCGTCTTCCAGTATCCCAACCTCCGTCTTCCAGTATCCCAACCTCCGTCTTCCAGTATCCCAACCTCCGTCTTCCAGTACTCCAACCTCCGTCTTCCAGTATCCCAACCTCCTTCTTCCAGTATCCCAACCTCCGTCTTCCAGTACTCCAACCTCCGTCTTCCAGTATCCCAACCTCCTTCTTCCAGTATCCCAACCTCCGTCTTCCAGTACTCCAACCTCCGTCTTCCAGTATCCCAACCTCCGTTTTCCAGTATCCCAACCTCCGTCTTCCAGTATCCCAACCTCCGTCTTCCAGTATCCCAACCTCCGTTTTCCAGTATCCCAACCTCCGTCTTCCAGTATCCCAACCTCCGTCTTCCAGTATCCCAACCTCCGTCTTCCAGAATCCCAACCTCCGTCTTCCAGTATCCCAACCTCCGTCTTCCAGTATCCCAACCTCCGTCTTCCAGTATCCCAACCTCCTTCTTCCAGTACTCCAACCTCCGTCTTCCAGTGTCCCAACCTCCGTCTTCCAGTATCCCAACCTCCGTCTTCCAGTATCCCAACCTCCGCCTTCCAGTATCCCAACCTCCGTCTTCCAGTATCCCAACCTCCGTCTTCCAGTACTCCAACCTCCGTCTTCCAGTATCCCAACCTCCGTTTTCCAGTATCCCAACCTCCGTCTTCCAGTATCCCAACCTCCGTCTTCCAGTATCCCAACCTCCGTCTTCCAGTATCCCAACCTCCGTCTTCCAGTATCCCAACCTCCGTCTTCCAGTATCCCAACCTCCGTCTTCCAGTATCCCAACCTCCGTCTTCCAGTATCCCAACCTCCGTCTTCCAGTATCCCAACCTCCGTCTTCCAGTATCCCAACCTCCGTTTTCCAGTATCCCAACCTCCGTCTTCCAGTATCCCAACCTCCGTCTTCCAGTATCCCAACCTCCGTCTTCCAGTATCCCAACCTCCGTCTTCCAGTATCCCAACCTCCGTCTTCCAGTATCCCAACCTCCGTCTTCCAGTATCCCAACCTCCGTCTTCCAGTACTCCAACCTCCGTCTTCCAGTATCCCAACCTCCGTTTTCCAGTATCCCAACCTCCGTCTTCCAGTATCCCAACCTCCGTCTTCCAGTATCCCAACCTCCGCCTTCCAGTATCCCAACCTCCGTCTTCCAGTATCCCAACCTCCGTCTTCCAGTATCCCAACCTCCGTCTTCCAGTATCCCAACCTCCGTCTTCCAGTATCCCAACCTCCGTCTTCCAGTATCCCAACCTCCGTCTTCCAGTATCCCAACCTCCGTCTTCCAGTATCCCAACCTCCGTCTTCCAGTATCCCAACCTCCGTCTTCCAGTATCCCAACCTCCGTCTTCCAGTATCCCAACCTCCGTCTTCCAGTATCCCAACCTCCGTCTTCCAGTACTCCAACATGATAAAGAGGTAACTTTATATTTTATAGCTTATGGAGAGCTTAATACCCAGGCTGAGGGACTGACCACCTCAAAACTACGTCTTCAAGGGTGATGGACTGATTACATCGTTTTTACATCCCTACTACTTCTGCTGCCTCCTCCTCAGACCGGGCCGCGGGGGCGTTGAGCCCCGAAACCCTCTCCAGGTAGTCTGTATTGTACTGATAAAGACACTGGGTGGCGAAACGTCTACTAATAAAGATACCCAGATGTTGCCCAAGTGTCTCACTCATCATCCTAGAATCTGCCTATGAAAGATTATGTGAGACGATTATAGCGGTGTTTATGGTTTCAAAATCTCATCTGGACACATTATACATTCGTAATGTCGCAAAAGTGAGTGTGAATTAACATACTATTGTTATTTCGTAACAAGCTAGCGTAGTGACCTGCTCTCTCTGAGAAATTAGTAGTAGTGTAATGAAGCATAGGCCTCCCTAACTTATCTTGGGTCGGCTTATATTTAGTGGGTGTTCGGTACGTTTAGATTTTGTCGCCGAAGCGGCTCTAGTTTACTGCGCACCTCATATCCATCCTGTGGAGGGTAGTGGCTAGTTTATTGTGCACTCTATATCCATCCTGTGGACGGTAGTGGCTAGTTTATTGTGCACTCTATATCCATCCTGTGGACGGTAGTGGCTAATTAATTGTGCACTCCATATCCATCCTGTGGAGGGTAGTGGCTAATTAATTGTGCACTCCATATCCATCCTGTGGACGGTAGTGGCTAGTTTATTGTGCACTCCATATCCATCCTGTGGACGGTAGTGGCTAATTAATTGTGCACTCCATATCCATCCTGTGGAGGGTAGTGGCTAATTAATTGTGCACTCCATATCCATCCTGTGGACGGTAGTGGCTAGTTTATTGTGCATTCCACATCTTTCCTGTGGAGGGTAGAGAAAAAGCATATGAATACACGAAAGGACTAGGAACTAGGCCCCAAAAGGGCTAACAGGAGAACATCTGGATTTATATCTACAACTCACTCATATCTACTGCAAGCAAATTTAGGAAATTTGCTTTAGGAAATTTTAATTAACAAGATATCTGTTGCTCAGTACAAGTGAAATGGAAATTGTTTCATGAAGGTCAGGCTGATTGTCTCCAGGTTAGTGCATGTATGTGGATCATACAGTAGGAGCTTTTACAAAGGGATTATCTTCCCCGGAAGCCTAATCATTTGGGATTCTTCTCACAAGATCCTCGCTGCGATCTTGCACAAAAGGATCTCTCTAAAAAAAAAAAACAAAGCTTGTACAATCCTGAAAGGCTATTCAGGTTGTGAATATGGATTGTTTATGATTATATGTATATATTCTTAGATATAAACTGTAGTTCCAGGCTACCTACTCCACCCCTGACCTCCTTTTTCTTAGGACGAAAAAATAGTGACTACAGCTGTGCTGGAAGGAAACCTTTGAAGCTGCCGTAGCTGCTGGAACATTACTGGTGTACTGAACTATATACTGCATCCTTAGTGCCCTGCTGCTGAAGTCTCCCAGCTCAGGCTGACACATTTCAGTACTACGTATGTAGTTCATCGTGCGTGATAACGTTTGACAGGGATACATTGCTGTTCCCACTATGCAAGTATCATATTATAAAGTAGAGTAGTAGCACACTGCTGGATCTCTCACTGTGTAGCTATCGTACAGAATAGTCTAGCAGCACACTTTGGGTGCTCCCACAGTGTAGCTATCATAGAGAATAGTATAGGAGCAATTAAAAAATGGGGCTTGGGAAGTGAAAAGTGACGAGAGTTAGAGAGAGAGATGTGGTGGTGTGTACCAGGCTAGCGGGCAGTGTGGTGTTGTGAACCAGACTGGCTGTGTTCTAGAAGGCCGGTGGCAGTGATCAGATAAAGAGATAGCTAGTCCACCCGCCCCTCCTTCTCAATCCCTCCCTCCCTTCCTTCATTCCTCCCTCAATCCCTCCCACCATCCCTCCATCCCATCCTCCATCCATCCCTTCATCCCTCCCTGCCTTTTGAATCCCTCCCACGGGGATGTAAAGTATTCCACTCTGATGGAAACAACACAGATGCTTAATATGTGGATCAGCAGGCCACCAGCAGCAACAGTCTGGTTGACCAGGCAAGAATCAGATGAGCCTGGCCAGTGCCGGGCTCTGGGAGAAGAGAAGCTCTGGAAACTCATCAGAGTGAAAGGTATAAAGAGGTAAACTCGGCATCTGAGTTTACCTGGAGTTTACCTGGAGAGAGTTCCGGGGGTCAACGCCCCCGCGGCCCGGTCTGAGACCAGGCCTCCTGAAGCATCTTGAAAGATGTGAAAATTTGCTCTTGGATGTAATGCACAGGTGTCCGGCTTAGAAAGGTAATTGGTAAACACATTAATAAGACAAGAGTTGTTCCCTCACCATTGAGTTACTTTCTACAGCTCTGTTGAGATGTAATTTTGAGGTCTCGTAGAGACGAGAAAGGATTCAATTGACATTAGCATGATAATGAGAAAGTCATATGTGATTTAGGCTGATTTCTTAAGTGATTTTTAAGGCCTCTGCTACACAAGGGTCACTGTGACTGCATGTCACCTATTCACCTCCAATCAAGAATACTTTATATCTTGAAGCGATTAAGCCGAACTCTCAGCGCTTATACAACCACAGAGACAGACCTCACGGTGTATATATCCCGTGAGTGGTTGTAGATCACGGAGCATATATCCCGTGAGTGGTTGTAGATCACTGTGTACATATACCGTGAGTGGTTGTAGATCGAGGAGTATATATCCCGTGAGTGGTTGTAGATCGCGGTGTATATATCCCGTGAGTGGTTGTAGATCACGGTGTATATATCCCGTGAGTGGTTGTAGATCACGGAGCATATATCCCGTGAGTGGTTGTAGATCACTGTGTACATATACCGTGAGTGGTTGTAGATCGAGGAGTATATATCCCGTGAGTGGTTGTAGATCGCGGTGTATATATCCCGTGAGTGGTTGTAGATCACGGTGTATATATCCCGTGAGTGGTTGTAGATCACGGAGCATATATCCCGTGAGTGGTTGTAGATCACTGTGTACATATACCGTGAGTGGTTGTAGATCGAGGAGTATATATCCCGTGAGTGGTTGTAGATCGCGGTGTATATATCCCGTGAGTGGTTGTAGATCACGGTGTATATATCCCGTGAGTGGTTGTAGATCACTGTGTACATATACCGTGAGTGGTTGTAGATCGCGGTGTATATATCCCGTGAGTGGTTGTAGATCACGGTGTATATATCCCGTGAGTGGTTGTAGATCACGGTGTATATATCCCGTGAGTGGTTTGTAGATCACGGTGTATATATCCCGTGAGTGGTTGTAGATCACGGTGTATATATCCCGTGAGTGGTTGTAGATCACGATGTATATATCCCGTGAGTGGTTGTAGATCACGATGTATATATCCCTGAGTGGTTGTAGATCACGGTGTATATATCCCGTGAGTGGTTGTAGATCACGGTGTATATATCCCGTGAGTGGTTGTAGATCACGATGTATATATCCCGTGAGTGGTTGTAGATCACGATGTATATATCCCGTGAGTGGTTGTAGATCACGGTGTATATATCCCGTGAGTGGTTGTAGATCACGGTGTATATATCCCGTGAGTGGTTGTAGATCACGGTGTATATATCCCGTGAGTGGTTGTAGATCACGATGTATATATCCCGTGAGTGGTTGTAGATCACGATGTATATATCCCGTGAGTGGTTGTAGATCACGGTGTATATATCCCGTGAGTGGTTGTAGATCACGGTGTATATATCTCGTGAGTGGTTGTAGATCACGGAGTATATATCCTGTGAGTGGTTGAAGGTCACGGGTTACTTACTCACCAGTAAGGACTTGTCATACGCTCCTTAGATACAGTCACACAAAATTTCCCATATTGAAATGTGTATATATCTTGAAATTGATTACATATTTAAAAAAAAAATTCGTAAAATACATTTTTTTTTTAAACACAAGTCAAAATGACACGTCAGAATGACTTAAGTCAAGACAACACAAGTCACAATAACAGAAGTCACAATAACAGAAGTCACAATAACACAAGTCTTCAGAGCTGGAAGCGGGGAAGCGTTTTACCCCTGCAATAGTCCTGTGACTTCATTTTCAGGTGTTGGCGAAACGTTGTCAACAAAGGATCTGTTTCCGACATTTCACTCAACCCTACAGTTTACTGCCCTAGTGATTCCCAGCGCCTCATACGTAGACACAACCCTGGGAAGTGGTGAACCCTACACACTGACGGTAAGTCATACGGGTTGGGCAGGACTAGGGTGTTGGATCCTCCTCCTCCTCCATCAACAGGAATCAACCGGACTAAATACTCTATATTCTCCTTGGTATAACCTCCGTTAGTAATGCTTATAAAGCTTATAATGCTTATA
>NC_069441.1:16672411-16687411 GCF_026875155.1 Cherax quadricarinatus
AGATACTAGACGTATTAAATAAATATCCTAAATTTGCTTGCAACAGATAGACGTAAGTTGTAGCGATAAGAATTCAGATAACCTCCTGATAACCCTTTTGGGGCCTAGTTCCTAGGCCTTTTGTGTATCCATATGTTCTTGCACTACCCTCCACAGGAAGGATATGGAGTGCACAATAAACTAGCCACTACCCTCCACTACCCTCCACTACCCTCCACAGCCCTCCACTACCCTCCACTACCCTCCACTACCCTCCACTACCCTCCACAGCCCTCCACTACCCTCCACTACCCTCCACTACCCTCCACTACCCTCCACAGCCCTCCAGAAAACAATCTCTCACACCAAACATTAACGGCAAACATTGTTTACATTTATTTACATATATTTGTGTACACTTGAACTTACTGTAGAAAAGGTTAATTCTCCTCTGGTGCCGCGACAACAACCTCGTTATTGCTTGTTCTTCCTCTCCTGGTCCCGTCCCATAGCCAGGTCCCCTCTGTATATATACTGGCTCCCTCTCTCTTTTATGTTAGTGTGACTTTGTAAATGGTCCAAGTCGAACCGAAACGTGGTCGTGAGCTCCTCTCTCTCTCTCTCTCTCTCTCTTTCTCTCTCTCTCTCTCTCTCTCTCTCTCTCTCTCTCTCTCTCTCTCTCTCTCTCTCTCTCTCTCTCTCTCTCTCTCTCTCTCTCTCTCTCTCTCTCTCTCTCTCCTCTCTCTCTCTCTCTCTCTCTCCTCTCCCTCTCTCTCTTCTCTCTCTCTCTCTCCTCTCTCTCTCTCCTCTCTCTCTCTCCTCTCTCTCTCTCTCTCTCTCTCTCTCTCTCCTCTCTCTCTCCTCTCTCTCTCTCTCTCTCTCTCTCTCTCTCTCCTCCTCTTCTCTCCTCTCCTCTCTCTCTCTCTCTCTCTCTCTCTCTCTCTCTCTCCTTCTCTTCTCCATCTTCTCTCTCTCCTTCTCTCTCTCTCCCTATATGCGGGTTATTTGTGTATTGAATAACTCCTCAATAATGCTTACTGCCCAAAGAGTTTAGTGTCTTCTCCATATAAATGTAGCAATAACGATAATCAGCATTAATATGATATTCAATAATTATAACAATAATCCAACAATATTCAATATTATTTTTTAATAAAGAATCGCTAACCATTAGGTTATTACAAGTCAACAATATTATAAAAATCAATTAATCAAGGTTAAAATAAAAATATTCAACAAAGTTCCCAATAATTCGTAACTGTTTAAATGCAATAATTTTTAAACAATGAATTCAAAAGGAAAATTTTTTACAGAATTTTATCAATATGTTTCAAAATGTGTTTCAAAATGTTTCAAAATGTGTTTCAAAATGTGTTTCAAAATTTTTCAAAATATGTTTCAAAATGTGTTTCAAAATGTTTCAAAATGTGTTTCAAAATGTGTTTCAAAATGTTTTTTCAGTATGTGCTTCAAAATGTTTTTCAATATGTTTCAAAATGTGTTTCAAAATGTTTCTCAAAATGTGTTTCAAAACGTGTTTCAAAATGTGTTTCAAAATGTTTTTAAAAATGTGTTTCAAAACGTGTTTCAAAATGTGATCCAAAATGTGTTTCAAAATGTTTCAAAATGTGTTTCAAGATGAGTTTCAATATGTGTTTCAAAATATTTTTTCAGTATGTTTCAAAATGTGTTTCAAAATGTTTCAAAATGTGTTTCAATATGTGTTTCAAAATGTTCTTCAATATGTTCTTCAAAATGTTTTTCAACATGTTTCAAAATGTGTTTCAAAATGTGTTTCAATATGTTTCAAAATGTGTTTCAAAATGTTTCAAAATGTTTTTCAAAATGTGTTTCAAAATGTTTCAAAATGTGTTTCAAAATGTTTTTCAAAATGTGTTTCAAAATGTTTCAAGATGTATTTCAAAATGTGTTTCAATATGTGTTTCAATATGTGTTTTAAATTTTTTTTCAAAATGTATTTCAAAATGTGTTTCAATATATTTCAAAATGTGTTTCAACATGTGTTTCAAAATATGTTTCAAAATGTGTTTCAACATGTGTTTCAAAATATGTTTCAAAATGTGTTTCAAAATGTGCTTCAAAATGCATTTCAATTTTTTTTTCAACAAGTCGGCCGTCTCCCACCGAGGCAGGGTGACCAAAAAAGAAAGAAAATCCCCAAAAGAAAATACTTTCATCATCATTCAACACTTTCACCACACTCACACATTATCACTGTTTTTGCAGAGGTGCTCAGAACACAACAGTTTAGAAGTATATACGTATAAAGATACACAATATATACCTCCAAATGTGTTTCAATATATGTTTCAAAATGTTTCAGTATGTGTGTTTCATTTTTTTTCAAAATGTGTTTCAAAATGTGCTTTAAAAAATTAAGTTAAATCAGTGAAGTTATTGAATGTGGTTTTTTTACACGTTGTTTGTAGCACCGCAGGAATTTGTTGCTTTGCGGGAATGTAAACAGCAAGAGTTTCAGAAGAAGGTAAACAATAGCAGCGTCAGAGGAAGGTAAACAATAACAGCGTCAGAGGAAGGTAAACAATAGCAGCGTCAGAGGAAGGTAAACAATAACAGCGTCAGAGGAAGGTAAACAATAGCAGCGTCAGAGGAAGGTAAACAATAACAACGTCAGAGGAAGGTAAACAATAACAGCGTCAGAGGAAGGTAAACAATAACTACGTCAGAGGAAGGTAAACAATAACTACGTCAGAGGAAGGTAAACAATAACAGCGTCAGAGGAAGGTAAACAATAACTACGTCAGAGGAAGGTAAACAATAACTACGTCAGAGGAAGGTAAACAATAACAGCGTCAGAGGAAGGTAAACAATAGCAGCGTCAGAGGAAGGTAAACAATAACTACGTCAGAGGAAGGTAAACAATAACAGCGTCAGAGGAAGGTAAACAATAGCAGCGTCAGAGGAAGGTAAACAATAACTACGTCAGAGTAAGGTAAACAATAACAGCGTCAGAGGAAGGTAAACAATAACTACGTCAGAGGAAGGTAAACAATAACTACGTCAGAGGAAGGTAAACAATAACAGCGTCAGAGGAAGGTAAACAATAGCAGCGTCAGAGGAAGGTAAACAATAACTACGTCAGAGGAAGGTAAACAATAACAGCGTCAGAGGAAGGTAAACAATAGCAGCGTCAGAGGAAGGTAAACAATAACTACGTCAGAGTAAGGTAAACAATAACAGCGTCAGAGGAAGGTAAACAATAACAGCGTCAGAGGAAGGTAAACAATAACAACGTCAGAGGAAGGTAAACAATAACAACGTCAGAGGAAGGTAAACAATAACAACGTCAGAGGAAGGTAAACAATAACAACGTCAGAGGAAGGTAAACAATAACAACGTCAGAGTAAGGTAAACAATAACAACGTCAGAGGAAGGTAAACAATAACAACGTCAGAGGAAGGTAAACAATAACAACGTCAGAGGAAGGTAAACAATAACAACGTCAGAGGAAGGTAAACAATAACAACGTCAGAAGAAGGTAAACAATAATAACATAAACGAAATGTAAACAATAACAGCATCAAAGAATTGTAAACAATAACAACGTGAAAATAACGTAAACAGAAGCAATTACTCTGGAATGTAAATCTGTAAATTGCCACAGCCTTTTTTTTAACAGAGTTTTAAGACGATATATAAAAAAAATCGACAGTTTCTTTACAAATCTGTTTCAAAATATAAAGAATGTAACAATATTTTCCTAATTTCTTGCTTTCCACTTGGCTAGTTTATTGCGTATCCATATCCATCCTGTGGACGGTAGCGCATGAACGTATGGATACACAAAAGGCCTAGCAACTAGGTCTCCCAGAAAAGATATGTATTTGTTCTTCTGTCGTCTGTAACCGGCAAATTTAGAATATTTGCCTGAAATTCCTGGTTATTTTATTTTGGCTGATAAGATTCCTTGAGATATCAGCCAGGTTATTATACTGTGTCTATCTTGTTCGGTAAGTGGAGAATTATGCAAGAAAGTGGCCATTAGCTTGACCACATACTGTACCTACCTGGAGCCTACCTACCTGGAGTCTCCGTACCTGGAGTCTACCTACCTGTAGCCTACCTACCTGGAGTCTCCGTACCTGGAGTCTACCTACCTGGAGACTCAGTACCTGGAGTCTACCTACCTGGAGTCTACCTACCTGGAGTCTACCTACCTGGAGCCTACCTACCTGGAGTCTCCGTACCTGGAGTCTACCTACCTGGAGTCTTCGTACCTGGAGTCTACCTACCTGGAGCCTACCTAACTGGAGTCTCAGTACCTGGAGTCTACCTACCTGGAGTCTTCGTACCTGGAGTCTACCTACATGGAGCCTACCTACCTGGAGTCTCAGTACCTGGAGTCTACCTACCTGGAGTCTTCGCACCTGGAGTCTACCTACCTGGAGTCTCAGTACCTGGAGTCTACCTACCTGGAGTCTACCTACCTGGAGCCTACCTACCTGGAGTCTCAGTACCTGGAGTCTACCTACCTGGAGTCTTCGTACCTGGAGTCTACCTACCTGGAGTCTCAGTACCTGGAGTCTACCTACCTGGAGTCTACCTACCTGGAGCCTACCTACCTGGAGTCTCAGTACCTGGAGTCTACCTACCTGGAGTCTCAGTACCTGGAGTCTACCTACCTGGAGTCTACCTACCTGGAGTCTTCGTACCTGAAGTCTACCTTCCTGGAGTCTTCGTACCTGGAGTCTACCTACCTGGCGTCTTCGTACCTGGAGCCTACCTACCTGGAGTCTCAGTACCTGGAGTCTAACTGCCTGTAGTCTACCTACCTGGAGTCGTCGTACCTGGAGTCTACCTACCTGGAGTCTTCGTACCTGGAGTCTACCTACCTGGAGTCTTCGTACCTGGAGTCTACCTACCTGGAATCTTCGTACCTGGAGTCTACCTACCTGGAGTCTACCTACCTGGAGTCTTCGTACCTGGAGTCTACCTTTCTGGAGGTACGTAGGGTCAAACCCTTCATAGCCCAGTCCTCAATCAGGCCTCCCGGGGGGATCAATGTCTAATCAGCTAAGCTGTTACTGCTAGTCGCACGTAGATCCAATATACGAAGCACAGTTTTTACACTTAATCTGATCATCGTCAGGTTAGCATAGCCTAACTACCAAAGGTACTCGTAGCCAAGCCTACATCTGTCTACTGAAAGAACAGTCAGGCTGTTTACATTACTAATTGCTCCTTAAATTTGCTTATTATCTAGGTTCGTGCTGTCTGAGTGAGTTGTAAATCATCTCGGGCTTTTAATTCCATTTTGATGACTTTGAAATTTATTATTTAACTCTCCCGTTGGTTCTAAGTTTGACTTGTGCAAAAGTTATGTCCGGTTCCTTCAAAGTATTTTGGCAGAAAATGTTTCTTCAAAGCATTGTCTTTCAAAGTGGTATCTATCTCAAATTCATCAGTTTACATTGAAAGTTGCTCCTTAGAAGCGTTTCCTCGTTGTTGTTATTTCTCTCCTTGGTCTTCCTCCTCCTCCTCCCTCCTCGCCTCTGGCAGTGCTACCCTGGTTTATTGCTCTGCTACTATATTATTCAGGTTTATTATGATCCTTCTCTGCTACCACCACAACCACCACCGCCACCACCGTCACCACCGCTACAACCACCACCACCATCACCACAACTTTGCCCATCACCACTAAAACAAACAAACATTGCAACCACCCCGCCCCTACCACCACAAAAACAGCATCGCCACCACCGCCACCCAACAACAACAACACTGGACTTACATATACTGGTAAGAACGGCAACATGAGGTCAGACTCTCACCAGCGACTACTCGCACTGGAACAACGTCAGTAACATGCAGAGTTGTCACAGGAAACACCATCCTTCAATAACGTCAAGTCGCTCAGAGATCGCCATACCATACCATACCATACCATACCATACCATACCATACCATATCATTCCTTATCATACCATACCATTAAGTGTTCCGCAGTTCGATCGGTAGCGCACTCAGCTCACACACTGAGTTCCGGAGATCGAATTCCCAGCACAGCTGGAAAGCATTAGGACGTGTTTCGTTAAGAAACCTGCTGTCCATGTTCACCCATCAGTATAAAATAGGTACGTGGGTGTTAGTTGACTGGTGTGGGTCGCATCCTGGGACAAAACTGACCTAATTTGCCCTAAATGCTCTGTATAACAAGGGGCTTCCTATATAGTAATATATGTCACTGATGTCAGCTAGTACTGTATACCTTGTACAAGAACATAAGAACATAAGAAAGAAGGAACACTGCAACAGGCCTACTGACCCATGCGGAGCAGGTCCATGTCCCCCCCCCGGACTAGACCAATGACCCACCCCCCGGATTATCCCAATGACCCACCCAGTCTGGTCACCTCCACTCAAGGATGGAGCACTATACCACACCCAGCAGCACAAGCTAGTCAGGTCCAACTCACACCCACCCACACCCACTCATGTATTTATCTAACCTATTTTTAAAACTACACAACGTTTTAGCCTCAATAACTGTACTTGGGAGTTTGTTCCACTCATCCACAACTCTATTACCAAACCAGTGCTTTCCTATATCCTTCCTGAATCTGAATTTTTCCGACTTGAAACCATTGCTGCGAGTCCTGTCTTGGCTGGAAATTTTCAGCACACTATTTACATCCCCTTTATTTATTCCTGTTTTCCATTTATACACCTCGGTCATATCCCCCCTAATTCTACGCCTTTCGAGAGAGTGCAGATTCAGGGCCCTCAGTCTATCCTCATAGGGAAGATTTCTGATACATGGGATCATCTTTGTCATACTCCTCTGTACGTTTTCCAGAGCATTTATATCCATTCTGAAATACAGTGACCAGAACTGAGCAGCATAGTCTAAATGAGGCCTAACCAAGGATATATAGAGTTGAAGAACAACCTGAGGACTTCTATTATTTATACTTCTAGATATGAAGCCAAGAATTCTGTTAGCTTTATTGCGAACACTAATGCACTGTTGTCTTGGTTTTAGATTACTGCTAACCAGAACTCCTAAATCCTTTTCGCAGTCGGTAGCATTAAGATCTACATTATTTAGTTTATATGTGGCATGGTTATTTAACTGTCCAACATTTAGAGCTTTGCATTTGTCAATATTAAACTGCATCTGCCACTTCTCCGACCATTGCGTCAGTCTAATCAAATCATCCTGGAGTGCTCTAATGTCCTCATTAGAATGAATTGGACGGCCTATTTTGGTGTCATCAGCAAATTTGCTTATGTCGCTATTTATTCCCTCATCTATGTCGTTTATGTAAATTGTGAACAACAACGGGCCCAACACTGACCCCTGAGGAACACCGCTTGTGACGTGCCCCCATTCTGATTTCTCCCCATTTATGCAAACTCTCTACTGTCTATTTGTCAGCCATGCCTCTACCCAGGAAAAAATTTCTCCTCCTATTCCGTGTGCCTTAAGTTTCCTCAATAGCCTCTGGTGTGGAACTCTATCGAAAGCCTTACTGAAGTCCATATACACAATATCATATTCATTACCATGATCTACCTCCTCAAACACCTTAGTGAAAAAAGTTAGTAAATTCGTAAGACAGGAACGCCCCTTTGTAAAACCGTGTTGAGAGTCATTAATCAATCTGTGCCTGTCAAGATGGCTACGAATTGCTTCGGCAATTATTGATTCCATAAATTTTCCCACTATGGAGGTAAGGCTTATTGGTCTATAGTTCGAAGCCAAGGACCTGTCACCTGCCTTGTAAATAGGTAATACATTTGCCATTTTCCACTTATCAGGCACTATGCCAGTTTGTAGTGATATGTTAAAAAGATTAGCCAAAGGTATGCTAAGTTCCTTTTTACATTCGTTTAACACCCTTGCAAACAGTTCATCAGGACCTGGGGATTTGTTAGGTTTTATTTCTCTATTTGTCTGAGGACCATGTCACTAGTTACCGCAATCGTACTTAGTTTATTATCATCCTGTTCTACGTAATCTATTATTTCAGGAATATCGCTAGTATTTTCTTGGGTGAAAACTGAGAGGAAGTAGGTATTTAGAATTTCATACATATTCTTATCACTGTCAGTGATCTGACCAGAGTTACTCTTAAGTGGGCCAATCTTGTCCCTAATCTTACTTCTGTATACCTGAAAGAACCCTTTTGGGTTAGTCTTTGAATCCCTTGCGACCTTAGCCTCATAATCTCTTTTTGCTTTTCTTATTCCTTTTTTTATTTCTCTCTTTAATTGAATATATTGATTTCTTAACTGCCCATCCCCTCTTTTGATACGCCTATATATGCCTCTCTTTTGACCAATGAGATGTTTTAATCTATTATTCATCCATTTGAGATCATTTTTGTTAGATCTAATTTCCCTACTCGGAACAAAAGTTGTCTGGGCAGATAGAACTATGCTCTGAAAAACGTCATATTGGCAACCAAGATCACCTACCTGACCCATAGTCAGGACATCCCAATTTAGCCCACCCAAGTAATTTTTCAGTCCCATGAAGTCGGCCAAACGAAAATCTGGGACAGAGATTTGATTTCAGTTATCTGGGTAATTCCATGATATATTGAAACTAAGTGATTTGTGATCACTTTCCCCAAGCTCATCATTAACCTCAAGATTATTAATTAGGGAATCTTTGTTGGCAAGAACCAAGTCAAGCAGATTGTTTCCTCTAGTTGGTTCTGTCACAACCTGTTCTAAACAGCAATCCTGAACCGTATCAAGAAAGTCACTAGACTCAAGATTTCCTGTCATATTGTTCCAATCAATTTGTCTAAAGTTAAAATCTCCCATTATCACAACATTTTCATATCTAGATGCCTTATGAATTTCGTCCCATAACAGCTTATTGCACTCCCTATCAAGGTTTTGGGGCCTGTAAATCACACCCAAAATTAATTTGTCACGACCCTCGAGAAACTGAAGCCAAACCGATTCTGTGTTCGATGTTTCTAATCTTATATCATGTTTAAGACAACAATTTAAATTTTCTCTGACATACATCGCCACTCCACCACCCTTCCTGTTGACCTTATCAGTGTGGAATAGTTTATAACCCTGTATGTTGCATTCAGAAGGCATTTCTCTATCTTTCAGGTTGAACCAGGTCTCTGTTATACCAATAATATCTATATTACCTACACTTGCAAGTAATTTTAGCTCATCTATCTTATTTCTTAGACTCCTACTATTTGTATAGTAAACCTTAAGGGAGCTAGTCACTCGTTTCCCTCTACTATCTCTCTTTGTTGATCAATTGATTTGCCATTACTAGCAACTTTATTTTGAATATTGTCTTTTAAACATATCCCTGAGGTATCCCGTTAATAACTGCTGTTTTTAACCCTAATGCTGCAGCCTGATTGTTTCTCACAGACACCCATACCTCTATAATCTATCAGTTTAAATTCCTAGACAAGTCTTCAATTACCCTCTCAATTGAATTGGCTAATGCAACCACTCCATCCCCAGAGAGATGAACCCCATCCCTTGCATACATATCACATTTGCCAAAGAAAAGGTCCCAGTTATCAATGAATGGGATTGCAAGTTCCTTGCAGTACCTGTCTAGCCAGCAATTTATACCAATTGCCCTAGACATCCATTCATTGCCCACTCCCTTTCTAGGCAAGATGCTGCATATGACTGGGATCCCTCCCTTAGACCTAACTACTTCTATGGCTGATCTGTACTTATCCAGCAGCTCCTCTCTCCTGTCATATCATACCTTATCATGCAATACTAGGGCCTTGGAGGCTGTCTACAAGACATCCTGGTCGACAGCCTAGTATTCCAACAGGCAGTTCAGTAAGTTCGAGTCAATTAATGGTGTTTGATGAACAAGAAATAGGAGTCAGTGTACACCAGACAGGTGTACAACAGTCTGAAACGAGAGTGTGGTCTGATAACTCTGTGCAAGTACATTAACTGAGCTATCCATCTGACCCTCTTGATATTTTCAAGTACATCACCACGTACATCATCACATACATCACCAAGCACATCATCAAGTACATTACCACATACATCACCAAGTACATGTACATCACCACATACATCACAGGTACATCACCAAGTGCATCACCAGGTACATTACCAAGTATATCACCACGTACATCACCAAGTACATCACCACGAGCTCCAGAAGCTCTCTGTAATTTGTCTGCTATTAACGTCTGTCTTACTAGCTGGAAATCTACTCATTTGAGCTAGTCTCCTGATCTGAAGACAGTAATTACACTAGCAGTCATCCACATCTCAGGCATAACACTTGCTTGAAGTGGTATATTACACAGGTTAGTTAGATGTTCATTATGTTCCATCTAGCACTCTTTAAAATGCTTCTCTAGTCTTTAGTTGTCAAAAGAGTGCTCTGCATGATCGTTCAATGTGGAAAAAGGACTCATGTGATAGGGATCCTTCTTTTCTTCCTAATTATGCGTAATGCTGTCCAATATATTGTTTGATATTGCTTATCAGTACCATTACAACCAATCCTGAAGCTTATGAGTTGATCACTCCAGTAGTCACAATATGTTCTAGACGACTAACAATATGCTTCATGCCAGTCCCGTGGAAACACAACCTCTTATGTCTGACCCTTTTACAAACAAACCATGTCATAAATTTAGTCTAATAATTCCCAACTGAACTGACACTGTTACCTTCACGAGTCGCCGTCAGTGTCACTCTCAGTGGATGAACCCCTTTCGTCCAGTAACACAGGAGTTTCACAAGCCTGCTTAAATCCCCTCGTTCAGACCAGTTTCAGTTCGTTATGACTGGAATCCTCTTCCTTGTTCCGGGGATGAATCTTCTTGTTCGCCTCTACAAGAAGCTGCATATTATATCTATATCTATCTATCTATCTATCCATCTCTCTCTCTCTCTCTCTCTCTCTCTCTCTCTCTCTCTCTCTATATATATATATATATATATATATATATATATATATATATATATATATATATATATATATATATATATATATATGTATGTATATGACCGGCCGCATCCAGATATCTGCATGTATATTTCTTGCATATTTAGACTTCTGGCATATCTAGCCTTCGCATGTCCAGACCTCTGCATGCCCAAACATCTGCATGTCCAGACTGTACATACCAGACCTCTTGCTATAGAGACTACCTTGACCTGGCGTGACAGGAAACGGACGTTTCCGGGGACATTATGGTTTATCTGGCCACGATATCCAACGTTTTTCCTCGTGCAGGCAATAAGTTGTTAGTACATGTGTTATCTTGCCTGTTATCTGATATTCTTTCTGTCCTCCTTCGTTATCTCTTCTTCCCATTTTTTAAGTAGAATAAACTCCACTGATGGTTTGATTAGCGTGTACCAGAAACACACACACACACACACACACACACACACACGCGCGCGCGCGCTAATTGGATTGGCCTACGAAGAAAAGTTAAGGGAAATTGGCCTGACGACACTGGGGGACACGAGGGTCAGAGGAGACATGATAACGACATATAAAATACTGTGTGATATAGACAAGGTGGACAAAGACAGAAAGTTCCAGAGAGGGGACACAGAAACAAGGGGTCACAATTGGAAGTTGAAGACTCAGATGAGTCAAAGGGATGTTAGAAAGTATTTCTTCAATCTTAGAGTAGTCAGGAAGTGGAATAGCCTAGAAAGCGACGTAGTGGAGGCGGGAACCATACATAGTTTTAAGACGAGGTATGATAAATGTCATGGAGCAGGGAGAAAGAGGACGTAATAGCAATCAGTGATGAGGCAGGGCCAGGAGCTGAGTCTCGACCCCTGCAACCACAAATAGGTGAGTACAAATGGGTGAGTACACACACACACACTTACATACACACACACACACACACACATACACACACACACACATACACACACAAACACACACACACACACACACACACACACACACACACATACATACACACACACACACACACACACACACACACACACACACACACACACACAACACACACACACACTCACACACACACATACACACACAAACACACATACACACACACACACACACACACATACACACACATACACACACACACACACACACACACACACACACACACACACACACACACACACACACACACACACACACGCACACACGGGGCCAGGAGCTTGGAATCGACCCCTGCAACCTCAACTAGGTGAGTACACACACACAGACATAATTGGTATAATTTCCGGATCGTCAGTCGGAAAATAAGTTAGTCTAAACCGTCACTTAAAACTTCCTTCTTTTTCTTTCCTTGTTGTTGATATTGTTATTGTTTACTTGGTGTTCTTATTATTATTTCTGTTGTTGTTATTCTTGCTGTATTTGCTGTTGTTGTTGTTGTTATTGATGTTAGTGCTCAACCTCATTATCAGAATTATTATTATTACTATCATTATCTTCTACTTCTTTTCCTTCGCCTTCTACTTCTTCTTCTTCTTCTTCTTCTTCTTCTTCTTCTTCTTCTTCTTCTTCTTCTTCTTCTTCTTCTTCTTCTTGCAAGAAGACCTCTGAGGCGAGCACATAAACACCTCCAGAGGTCCAGGAGGCGCCATTTGAGCTCCCGGAAGTGGCGATGAGTATCTTGAACGGTTTCGCATTAGCATTTGATGTATCCGAATGTTCTGAGTTACAAGCTGGACTATTTTAACGACTCAAAGACTACAGGAACAACACCAAGACTGCTGGAACATCACTAAAGCTACCTTCGTCAACCACAGCAGTAGGACAAGAAGACCATCTGGAAAGCAACCATAAATCCAGGATCAAGGGATAGGCAGCGGTAGCCAGCCAGATCCCTGCATCATCCACAGCTGGAAGACAAAACGACCCATTGGAAAGTGGTCAGAAATCCAGGAACAAGGGAGAGCCAGCGGTAGCCAGCCAGATCCCTGCATCAACCACACACACACAGCTGGAAGACAAAAAGACCCACTGGAGAGTGGCCAGAAATCCAGGAACGAGGGAGAGGCAGCGGTAGCCAGCCAGATCCCTGCATCAACCAGAGCTAGAAGATAAAAAAGACCCACTGGAAAGTGGTCAGAAATCCAGAAACAAGGGAGAGGCAGCGGTAGCCAGCCAGATCCCTGCATCAACCACAGCTAGAAGACAAAAAGACCCACTGGAAAGTGGTCAGAAATCCAGGAACAAGGGAGAGGCAGCGGTAACCAACCAGATCCCTGCGTCAACCACCTCCCCGTTATCACCAAACACCTGATGAGCCGGTAATAACAGGCCGCCTCGGGTTATTTGCCTACTACAATGACCATTTCAATCCATAATTACCGTGTCTGCTCCAGTTAAACATCCCAGACCGCATCGGCACACAGTAATCAAGTGATCCCAGTGCAAAATATCACTTAGGGGTGTAATATAATTTGTGATATATTCATATCATATTATCAATTGTCACCATGATTACACCAGTCCCGGGGCAAAGGGGCGTCCGGTGCGGTTACTTGGCCTGTAGCCTAGTTCCTTCTTGCCCGCAGGTGGGCAATCGGTACTTGTCGACGGTTAATTGGTTCGTTTTATATCAGAGGTCTGAAATAACACTGTGATGCGGCTCCTTGGTAGCCCGAGGCTGGTGTTGCTGTCTTACTGATGTGTGGAGAAGGAGCGGTGGGAGGGAGAGAAACATGTAAGGGAGACGTAGGAGGGTGAGAAAGAGGAAGGGAGACTGATGGGAGAGGTGTGGGAAGTGGAGAGAGAGGGAAAGAGGGCAAGGGAAGAGTAGATAGAGAGCAATGGAAGGAATGGTAGGTGCAGGGAAGAAGAAATGGGGATTAGACACAGATACACTGCCAAATTACCAACCTCTGACAGACGGACAGAAACATTCACACACTTACAAGCCCTGACAGACCGACACAAACACTCACACACCTAAAAGCCCTGACAGACAGACACAAACACTCACACACCTAAAAGCCCTGAGAGACAGACACGAACACACACCTACAAGCCCTGACGGACAGACACAAACACTAACACACCTAAAAGCCCTGACAGACAGACACAAACACTCACACACCTACAAACCCTGACACACACAAATAGTAACACACCTACAAGCCCTGACAAACACAAACACTAACACACCTACAAGCCCTGACAGACACAAGCACTAACACACCTACAAGCCCTGACAAACACAAACACTAACACACCTACAAGCCGTGATAGAGAGACACAAACACTAACACACGTACAAGCCATGACAGACACACACAAACACTCACACACCTACAAGCCGTGATAGAGAGACACAAACACTAACACACTTGCAAGCCCTGACAGACACAAACACTCACACACAAGTCCTGACAGACACAAACACTCACACACAAGCCCTGACAGACACAAACACTCACACACAAGTCCTGACAGACACAAACACTCACACACAAGCCCTGACAGACACAAACACTCACACACAAGCCATGACAGACACAAACACTAACACACCTGCAAGCCCTGACAGACACAAACACTCACACACAAGCCCTGACAGACACAAACACTCACACACAAGCCCTGACAGACACAAACACTAACACACCTGCAAGCCCTGACAGACACAAACACTCACACACAAGCCCTGACAGACACAAACACTCACACACAAGTCCTGACAGACACAAACACTCACACACAAGTCCTGACAGACATATAAAAACTCAGATTAACAGGTAATAATATAAATTATATGAAAAACCCAGGGAATCACTTGTGAGTCAGGTTCTTCTGCTTAACACCTGGTAATTAAGACCTATTATGTATACTAGTGAAGAGATCATTTTCACTTGGTGTGTGTGTGTGTGTGTGTGTGTGTGTGTGTGTGTGTGTTGTGTGTGTGTTGTGTGTGTGTGTGTGTGTGTGTGTGTTGTGTGTGTGAGTGTGTGTGTGTGTGTGTGAGGGTGTGTGTGTGTGTGTATGTGTGTGTGAGGGTGCAAATTCTA
>NC_069441.1:16697411-16742411 GCF_026875155.1 Cherax quadricarinatus
TACTGTGCACTCCATATCCATCCTGTGGACGGTATTGGTTAGTTTACTGTGCACTCCATATCCATCCTGTGGACGGTATTGGTTAGTTTACTGTGCACTTCATATCCATCCTGTGGACGGTATTGGTTAGTTTACTGTGCACTCCATATCCATCCTGTGGACGGTATTGGTTAGTTTACTGTGCACTCCATATCCATCCTGTGGACGGTATTGGTTAGTTTACTGTGCACTTCATATCCATCCTGTGGACGGTATTGGTTAGTTTACTGTGCACTCCATATCCATCCTGTGGACGGTATTGGTTAGTTTACTGTGCACTTCATATCCATCCTGTGGACGGTATTGGTTAGTTTACTGTGCACTCCATATCCATCCTGTGGACGGTATTGGCCAGTTTACTGTGCACTCCACATCCATCCTGTGGACGGTAGCATGAGATTATTTGGATACACAAAAGAATTAGGTCACTCAAATGGTCATTAGGAACACATCTGCTGTTCTTATGTTATATGATAGAAACAAATTTCGAATATTTGTTCAAAATTTCTAATATCATATTTTTCACTCACAAGATGCGCCCATACATTGACCTCTTCCAAATGACCCAAAATTCTATGTGACTAAAATCAGTCAGGAGAAATTATTTTCCATTTCTTCAGAGAAATTAATAAAAATTGCCAGAGTGTCATTGTCTTCCCATCTCTCCCATCTCCCATAGTTCTCCCACTTTCTTCCATCTCCCATCTTAGCATAGTTCACTAGTTTCTCTCAACATCCTCCCCTTGTATTCCATTATCCATTATTACCATAGTTGAGCACCTCCTCCCAGCATCCTCTCCCTTCCCTCTACACACCTCGCTGGCAGACAAAGCCTCGCGGTTGAGACACTGATAAGATCCCTCGAACTTTCACTTCAACACCGGAAAATTCAGAAGGTCAATTATTGTATACTGATATAGTCCAGGATAAGGAGAGGTCTGGGAGATGATCTCAGTGTCAGAGGTGTGGGAGATGATCTCAGTATCAGAGGTGAGGGAAATGATCTTATTGTCAGAGGTGTGGGAGATGATCTCATTGTCAGGGGTGTGGGAGATCATCTCGGTGTCAGAGGTGTGGGAGACAATATTAGTGTCAAATGTGTGGGACATCATCTCAGTGTCAGATGTGTGGGAGATGACCTCATTGTCAGAGGTGTGGGAGATGATCTCATTGTTAGAGGTGTGGGAGATGATCTCATTGTCAGAGGTATGGGAGATGATCTCAATGTCAGTTGTGTGGGAGAACATCTCGGTGTCAGAAGTGTGGGAAGTCATCTAAGTATCAGATTTGTGGGAGATCATCTCAGTGTCAGATGTGTGGGAGGTCATCTTAGTGTCACATGTGTGGGAGATCGTCTCAGTGTCAGGTGTGGGCGATCATCTCAGTGTCACAGTTGTGGGAGATCATCTCAATGTCAGGGGTGTGGGAGGAGACCTGGTGGGGACCCCTCAGGATCAAGGAGGATGTCCATAGGAACCACTTAGATAGGGAAGGATGCACGAAAGGCCCTCTCCCATGATAGGGGATGGGTGTGGGGACAGGGGATAGTGGTGTTGGTCTGGTGAGTGGGGGCTGCAGGATGGGTGGTTTTTGCTGGCACAGAACACCAGTGGAACCACCCACAGTTCTGGTCACCTCTCCCTCGTCCTAGTTATCTTCCGTCAAAGCCACTTGTCAATGGCTATATGGCCTTTTGTGTGTTTATGTTACCATCTGAACTAAAACATTTGTGGTTATATGAGTCAGGTCCTAGCTCCTGGCCTTGCCCCTAAACTTACCACTTGCTGGATTCACTCCTTAGCCTCAAGAGTCCTATCATACCTTCTCTTAAAACTGTTGTATGGTGCGTGTGTGTGTGTGTGTGTGTACTCACGTAATTGTACTCACCTAATTGTGGTTGCAGTGGTCGATACTCAGCTCCTGGCCCCGCGTCTTCACTGACCGCTACTGGGTCCTCCTTCTCCCTGCTCCATGAGCTTTATCATACCTCGTCTTAAAACTATGTATGGTTCCTGCCTCCACTACATCGCTTGCCAGACTATTCCACTTCCTAACAATTCTGCGGCTGAAGAAATATTTCCTAACATCCCTTTGACTCATCTGAGTCTTCACCTTCCAGTTGTGACCCCTTGTTTCTGTGTTCCATCTCTGGAACTTCCTGTCTCTGTCCACCTTATCTATTCCTCCAGTGTTGTCAGACCGATTTCCCTTAAACTTTCTTCATAGGACATTCCCCTTAGCTCTGGAACTAGCCTTGTTGCAAACCTTTGCACTTTCTCTAATTTCTTGACGTGTTTTACCAGGTGTGGGTTGCAAACTGGTGCTGCGTACTCCAGTATGGGCCTGACGTACACAGTGTATAAAGTCTTGAAATATTCTTTACTGAGGTACCGGAACGCTATTCTCAGGTTTGCCAAGCGCCAATGTGTTTGTGTGTGTGTGTGTGTGTGAGTGTGTGTGTGTGTGTGTGTGTGTGTGTGTGTGTGTGTGTGTGTGTGTGTGTGTGTGTGTACTCACCTAATTGTACTCACCTAATTGTGGTTGCAGGGGTCGAGACTCAGCTCCTGGCCCCGCCTCTTCACTGATCGCTACTGGATCCTGTCTCTCTCTGCTTCCTGAGCTTTGTCATCCCCTCTTCTTAAAACTATGTATGGTTCCTGCCCCCCACTACGTCACTTGCTAGGCTATTCCACTTGCTGACAACTCTATGACTGAAGAAATATTTTCCTAACGCCCCTGTGACTCGTCTGAGTCTTCAGCTTCCAGTTGTGACCCCTTGTCCCTGTGTCCCCTCTCGGGAACATCCTATCTCTGTCCACCTTGTCTATTCCCCGCAGTATCTTTTATGTCGTTATCATGTCTCCCCTGACCCTTCTGTCCTCCAGTGTCGTCAGTCCGATTTCCCTTAAACCTTTCCTTTGTACGGGCATTCCCCTTTAGCTCTGGGACTAGCCTTGTTGCAAACCTTGTACTTTCTCTAACTTCTTGACGTGCTTGACCAGGTGTGGGTTCCAGACTGGTGCTGCATACTCCAGTATGGGCCTAACATACACAGTGTACAGTGTCTTGAACGATTCCTTATTAAGGTATCGGAACGCTATTCTCAGGTTTGCCAGGCGCTCGTATACTGCAGCGGTTATTTGGTTGATGTGTGCCTCCGGTGATGTGTCGGTGTTATCGTCCCCCCAAGGTTCCCTTTTTCCCCGAGTGAGGTCTGTAGTCTTTGTCCACCTAGCCTATACTCTGTCTGCGGTCTTCTTTGCCCCCCCAATCTTCATGACTTTGCATTTGGCTGGATTGAATTCGAGAAGCCAGTTACTGACCACATGTCCAGCCTCTCCAGGTCTCTTTGCAGTCCTGCCTCATCCTCGTCCGATTAATTCTTCTCATCACTTCACGTCATCTGCGAACAGGGACACTTCAGAGTCTATTCCTTCCATCTGTCGTTCACATATATCAAAAAAAAACACTGGTCCTAGAACTGACCCCTGTGGGACCCCCGTCGTAACAGTCGCCCACTGTGATACCTCTTCACGTACCATGACTCGTTGCTGCATCCCTGTCAGGTATTCCCTTATCCATTGCAGTGCCCTTCCTTTACGTGTGCCTGATCCTCCAGCTTCTGCACTAATCTCTTGTGGGGAACTGTTTTCAAAGGCCTTCTTGCGTCTAGGAAAACGCAATCTACCCAACCCTCTCTCTCGTGTCTTACTTCTGTTACCTTGTCATAAAACTCCGGAGGTTTGTGATACAAGATTTCCTTCCATGAACCCATGCTGGTTTTCATTTATAATCTTGTTCCTTTCCAGGTGTTCAACCACTCTCCTGATAATCTTCTCCATGACTTTGCACACAATACATGTCAGAGACACAGGTCTGTAGTTTAGTGCCTCGTTTCTGTTTCCTTTTTTAAATATGGGGACTACATTAGCTGTCTTCCATTTCTCAGGTAGTTGCCCAGTTTCAAGGGATGTGTTGAAGATTGTGGTTAGAGGCACGCACAGTCATCTCTGCTCCTTCTCTAAGGACTCGTGGGGAGATGTTGTCCGGTCCCATCGCCTTTGAGGTGTCAAGGTCACTTAAGAGCTTCTTCACCTCCTCCTCAGTTGTTCGTATGTCATCCAACACTTGTTGGTATATTCCCTCTTGATGTTCCCTTCTGTGCTGTCTTCCCACAGCCCTTCCTGTCTCTACTGTAAAAACTTCCTTAAATCTCCTGTTTAGCTCCTCACATACCTCCTGATCATTTCTTGTGAGTTCTCCACCTTCTGTCCTTAATCTGATCACCTGGTCTTTGACTGTTGTCTTCCTCCTGATGTGGCTATACAACAGTTTCGGGTCAGTCTTGATTCTCGATGCTATGTTATTTTCATACTGTCGCTGGGCCTCCCTCCTTACCTGTGTGTGTGTGTGTGTGTGTGTGTGTGTGTGTGTGTGTGTGTGTATACTCACCTAATTGTACTTACCTAACTGTGGTTGCAGGGGTCGAGTCATGTGTGTGTAACGCCTCTTGTCATTATTGCTGCTCATATTACCACTAACCAGCTATTACTACCACAATCCATCACTATTCTAATTATTGCTACCACAATCCACCACTATATTCACTGACAATACCTGAATAACTACCACCATCTCTGTCACTTCTACCAATTAGAAACTACCTACTGACGCTAAAACCACATCTACCACAACAGCATGCAACATATTACCAACTACTACAGTGACCACCACTACCACCATCACCAAAATCACTACCACCACCACCACTAACCACCACCATTTACCACCATCACCACCACCACCACACCACCACCACCACCACTACCATCATCACCACCACCACCACTATCACCACCATTATCACCATCACCACCACCACTACCACCACCATTACCACCATCACCACCGCCACCACCACCACCACTACCATCATCACCACCACCACTACCACCACCATTACCACCATCACTATACCACCACTACCACCACCGCCAGTAACATCATCACTACCACAAATTAGACACATGTGTAACACTTGGGTATCTTTATTGAGGAAACGTTTCGCCACACAGTGACTTCATCAGCCCATACAAAGGAGAATGGTGAAGAACAGGAGGAGTTTGAGGTAATCAGTCCCTCAGCCTTGAGTCGACCACATCGACTCAAGGTTGAGGGACTGATGAAGTCACTGTGTGGCGAAACGTTTCCTCAATAAAGATACCCAAGAGATGCACATGTGCTAATTTATCATCATCACTACCAAATCGGAGGCTGCCATAGTGAAGAGCTCTGTTCCACAAGGCACAGTACTCGCCCCCATCTTATTCCTTATCCTCATATCAGACATAGACAGAAATATACACCACAGCACCGTATCATCCTTTGCGGATGATACTAGGATCTGCATGAGGATGTCATCTGCTGAGGACGCGGTTAACCTCCAAGAAGATATAAACAAAGTTTTCCAGTGGGCAACGGTAAACAATATGATGTTCAATGAGGACAAATTCCAACTACTCCGTTATGGAAAACTGGAGGAGATAATAACTAGAACAGAGTATACTACTGACTCTGGCCATACAATAGAGCGGAAAAATAATGTAAGGGACCTGGGAGTAGTAATGTCTGAGGATCTCACTTTCAAGGATCACAACAGTGCCACGATCACAAGTGCAAAGAAGATGATAGGATGGATAATGAGAACGTTCAAAACGAGAGATGCCAAGCCAGTGATGATCCTTTTCAAATTACTTGTTCTCTCTAGGCTGGAATACAGCTGTACATTAACATCTCCATTCAAAGCAGGTGAAATTGCAGATCTAGAGAGTGTACAGAGAACCTTTACTGCACGTATAAGTTCTGTCAAGCACCTTAACTACTGGGAACGCTTGGAAGCACTTGACTTGTACTTGTTGGAACGCAGGAGGGAGAGATATATCATAATCTACACTTGGAAAATCTTGGAAGTGATGGTCCCAAATCTGCACATAGAAATCACTCTCTACGAAAGTAAAAGACTGGGCAGGCGATGCAAAATGCCCCCAAATAAAAGTAGGGGCGCCATTGGTACACTAAGGAAAAACACCATAAGTGTCCGGGGCCCAAGACTGTTCAACAGCCTCCCATCAAGCATTAGGGGAATTGCCAATAAGCCCCTGGCTGCCTTCAAGAAGAGAGCTGGACAGATACCTAAAGTCAGTGCCGAATCAGCCGGGCTGTGGCTCGTACGTTGGACTGCGTGCGGCCAGCAGTAACAGCCAGGTTGATCAGGCCCTGATCCACCGGGAGGCCTGGTCATGGACAGGGCCGCGGGAGCGTTGATCCCCGGAATAACCTCCAGGTAACCACCATTATCACCACTACCACCACTACCACCATCACAATCACCACTACCACCACCACCACCATTTCCTCCACCGCCACCACCACTTCCACCACCAACAACCACCACCACATTCCCCTTCACCCCCAACCACCATGACAAACCACTATCACAACCACCACCACCACCACCCCCACTTCCCACCACCACTTCCACCCCCATCACCCCTTTCATAACCACCACCACTTCCAAACACTACCACCACCACCACTTCCACCAAACACCAACCACCACTATCACCACAACCACCCCTTCCACTACCACCACCACCACAACCACCACTTTCATCCACCACCACCACTACCACCACAACCACCACCACCCCCCCTTAAAACCACCACCACCACACCACCACCACCACCACTTACAAACCCCACCAAACCCCCACCACCACCACCACCACTTACACCACCACCACCCACCACCACCACCACCACCACCACCCCCACCACCCCCCACCACCACCACCACCACCACCACCACAACCATCACCACACCACCACCACCACCCCCCACCACCTCAAACCAACCACCACCACCACCACGACCACTACGACCACTACAAACCACCACAACCACCACTACGTCCACCACCACCACCACTACCACCCCCTACATCCACCATCACCCACCACTACGTTTCCCCCACCACCACAACCACCACCACCACCATAACCCCCACCACCACCACCACTACCACCAACCACAACCACCGCTACATCCACCCACCACCCCCACCCACCACCACTACCACCGCAACCACCACTACCACCCCAAAACCCCCACACCACCACCACCACAACCACCCCTACCAAACCCCAACCACCACAACCACCCACTACCACCGCCACCACAACCACCACTACCACCAACAACCACCACTACCACCACTACCAGCACTTTCATAACCACCACCACTTCCACCACTACCATCACCACCACCACTTCCACCACCACCACCACCACTATCACCAAACCCCCACCACTTCCACCCACCACCACCACCACAACCACCACTAATCCACCACCACCACTACCACCACTACCAACACCACCACCACCACCCCCCACCACTTACACCACCACCACCACCACCACCACCACCACCACCACCACCACCACCACCACCACCACAACAACCATCACCACCACCACCACCACCCAACTCAACCACCACCACCACCACCACCACACCACCACCCCCACCACCACCACCACCACAACCATCCCACCCCCACCACCACCACCAACTCAACCACCACCACCCCCCACCACCCCACCACCACCACCACCACCACCACCACCACTACCACCACTACATCCACCACCCCCACCACCAACTCAACCACCACCACCACCACCACTACCTCCACTACATCCACCACCACCACCACTACGTCCACCACCACCACCACTACGTTTCCCCCACCACCACCACACCACCACTACATCCACCCTCACCACCAATACGTCCACCACCACCACAACCACCACACCACCACCATAACCACCCACCACTACCACTCCACAACCACCACAAAATCCACCCCACCACCACCACCACCACCACACCACCGCAACCACCACTACCACCACAACCACCCACTACCACCACCCACCAAACCACCACTACCACCACTACCACACAACCACCACTACCACCACCACCACAACCACTACTACCACCACTACCACCACTACCACCACAACGACCACTACCACCACCACAACCACCACAACCACCATACCACCACAACCACCACTACCACCACCACCACAACCACCATCCATACCCCACAACCACCACAACCACCATCACCACCACCACTACCACCACTGCCACCCCCACCACAACCACCCTACAACCAAACCACCACTACCCCCAACTACCCCCAACTACCACCACAACCACCACTACCACCCCCAACCCACAACCCCCATCACTACCACCACAACCACCACAACCACCATCCCCACTACCCACACTACCACTACCACCAACCACCACTACCACCACAACCACCACTACCACCACAACCACCACTACCACCACAACCACCACTACCACCACTACCACCACAAACCACCACTACCACCACCCACCAAAACCCACCATCACTACCACCACAACCATCAAAAACCACCATCACCACCACCACTACCACCACTACCATACCACCACTACCACCACAACCACCACTACCCACCCCCACACAACCACCATCACTCCCACCACAACCATCACACCACCATCACCACCACCACTACCACACTACCACTACCACCACAACCACCACTACATCCACCACCACCATACGTAATATCGGTGTACCAGACCTGCGGGTGTTGCAGATGTTAGGTATAACTAGTATAATTACACTCTTTTCCGCCCTTACACAACACAACAAAGCAACAAAAGAAAAAGAAACAAAAACAGCAACAGTGACAACAAGGAAACAACACCTGTTTCAATAATATCAGCAACGAAACAGCACAAGCAACAGAAACAACAGGAATAACCGAAAAACAAAATCATCTCAACAGTAATCTCTCCACAACATAAGTAGTGGAGCGGTAAGTTAAGGTGATCAGTCCTTCAACCTTGAAGATGTAGCTTTGAGGTTACCAGTCCCTCAACTTGAAGATGTAGCTTTGAGGTTACCATCCCTCAACCTTGAAGATGTAGCTTTTAGGTTACAGTCCCTCAACCTTGAAGATGTTAGCTTTGAGGTTACCAGTCCCTCAACCTTGAAGATGCAGCTTTGAGGTTAACAGTCCTTCAACCTTGACGATGTAGCTTTGAGGTTATCAGTCCTTCAACCTTGACGATGTAGCTTTGAGGTTATCAGTCCTTCAACCTTGACGATGTAGCTTTGAGGTTATCAGTCTTCAACCTTTGACGATGTAGCTTTGAGGTTATCAGTCCCTCAACCTTGAAGATGTAGCTTTGAGGTTATCAGTCCTTCAACCTTGACGATGTAGCTTTGAGGTTATCAGTCCTTCAACCTTGACGATGTAGCTTTGAGGTTATCAGTCCTTCAACCTTGACGATGTAGCTTTGAGGTTATCAGTCCCTCAACCTTGAAGATGTAGCTTTGAGGTTATCAGTCCTCAACCTTGAAGATGTAGCTTTGAGGTTATCAGTCCCTCAACCTTGAAGATGCAGCATTGAGGTTATCAGTCCCTCAACCTGAAGATGTAGCTTTGAGGTTATCAGTCCCTCAACCTTGACGATTGTAGCTTTGAGGTTATCAGTCCCTCAACCTTGAAGATGTAGCTTTGAGGTTATCAGTCCCTCAACCTTGAAGATGCAGCATTGAGGTTATCAGTCCCTCAACCTTGAAGATGCAGCTTTGAGGTTATCAGTCCCTCAACCTGAAGATGCAGCTTTGAGGTTATCAGTCCCTCAACCTTGAAGATGCAGCTTTTGAGGTTATCAGTCCCTCAACCTTGAAGATGCAGCTTTGAGGTTATCAGTCCTCAACCTTGAAGATGCAGCTTTGAGGTTATCAGTCCCTCAACCTTGAAGATGTAGCTTTGAGGTTATCAGTCCTCAACCTTGAAGATGCAGCTTTGAGGTTATCAGTCCCTCAACCTTGAAGATGTAGCTTTGAGGTTATCAGTCCCTCAACCTTGAAGATGTAGCTTTGAGGTTATCAGTCCCTCAACCTTGAAGATGTAGCTTTGAGGTTATCAGTCCTCAACCTTGAAGATGCAGCATTGAGGTTATCAGTCCCTCAACCTTGAAGATGCAGCTTTGAGGTTATCAGTACCTCAACCTGAAGATGCAGCTTTGAGGTTATCAGTCCCTCAACCTTGAAGATGCAGCTTTGAGGTTATCAGTCCCTCAACCTTGAAGATGCAGCTTTGAGGTTATCAGTCCCTCAACCTTGAAGATGCAGCTTTGAGGTTATCAGTCCCTCAACCTTGAAGATGCAGCTTTGAGGTTATCAGTCCCTCAACCTTGAAGATGCAGCTTTGAGGTTATCAGTCCTCAACCTTGAAGATGCAGCTTTGAGGTTATCAGTCCTCAACCTTGAAGATGCAGCATTGAGGTTATCAGTCCCTCAACCTTGAAGATGTAGCTTTGAGGTTATCAGTCCCTCAACCTTGAAGATGTAGCTTTGAGGTTATCAGTCCCTCAACTTGAGATGTAGCTTTGAGGTTATCAGTCCCTCAACCTTGAAGATGTAGCTTTGAGGTTATCAGTCCCTCAAACCTTGAAGATGTAGCTTTGAGGTTATCAGTCCCTCAACCTTGAAGATGTAGCTTTGAGGTTATCAGTCCCTCAACCTTGAAGATGTAGCTTTGAGGTTATCAGTCCCTCAACCTTGAAGATGCAGCTTTGAGGTTATCAGTCCCTCAACCTTGAAGATGTAGCTTTGAGGTTATCAGTCCCTCAACCTTGAAGATGTAGCTTTGAGGTTATCAGTCCCTCAACCTTGAAGATGTAGCTTTGAGGTTATCAGTCCCTCAACCTTGAAGATGTAGCTTTGAGGATATCAGTCCCTCAACCTTGAAGATGTAGCTTTGAGGTTATCAGTCCCTCAACCTTGAAGATGTAGCTTTGAGGTTATCAGTCCCTCAACCTTGAAGATGTAGCTTTGAGGTTATCAGTCCCTCAACCTTGAAGATGTAGCTTTGAGGTTATCAGTCCCTCAACCTTGACGATGTAGCTTTGAGGTTATCAGTCCTTCAACCTTGAAGATGTAGCTTTGAGGTTATCAGTCCCTCAACCTTGAAGATGTAGCTTTGAGGTTATCAGTCCCTCAACCTTGAAGATGTAGCTTTGAGGTTATCAGTCCCTCAGAATTGAAGATGTAGCTTTGAGGTTATCAGTCCCTCAACCTTGAAGATGTAGCTTTGAGGTTATCAGTCCCTCAACCTTGACGATGTAGCTTTGAGGTTATCAGTCCCTCAACCTTGAAGATGCAGCTTTGAGGTTATCAGTCCCTCAACCTTGACGATGTAGCTTTGAGGTTATCAGTCCCTCAACCTTGAGAAGTATTCAGCTCCACAGTCTCGAAACAAAAATTAATAAAACAAAACACAACAACAACAGCAACAACAACAACAACACTACAAGCCTCAATCTGACTAACCTGAAATCTGACATCTTTGTCTCGTCTCCCCCCTCCTTCTCCCACTCCATCTCCCCCTCCTCTGCCTCTCCCTCCCTCCCCTCTCCCACTCCCTCCCCCCCCCACCCTCCCCCCTCCCTCCCCCCTCCCTCCCCCCCTCCTCTCTCCCTCTCCAATTCCCGCACATTCTTCCCCTCTCCCTTGTTCCCTTAACCCCTTCTTGTTATCATCAACACCATAACTACTATAATCACTGTCATCGGTCAACACTTAATACTCACTTTCACTATCACCACAATTCAGCATCATCAACACCATCACCACTCCCAAACACCTTTACCACCAGCACTACCACCACTACCATCCCCACACACCATTACCACCAGCACGAGGATCCACCACCATTACCAACCACCACCGCCACAACAACCACCACTACTACCACCACGTTACCACCACCACCACTATCCAACACCACCACCCCCACCACCTTTATTACCACCAGCACTACACCACTACAATTACCACCACCAGCTACAACCGCCACCGCCAACACTTCCCATTACCACCGCCACTATCATTACCAACCACTACACCATTACCACTACTAAACCCAACCGACTAACCACCACTCGCTGCACAACGGGGCATATAGTTCTCTCGTAAATAATTGGCTAACATTTGTGCAAGTGCATTCTCAGATTGCAACAACCATCCCATCCACTTAAAACCGCCACACCTGCCCCTACCACCACCATCACCACCACCACCACCAACCCCCAAAAAAAAAATCTTCCCTAACCACTATACTACCATCACTACCATTATCCCAACCCCTGCCTGTACAACCCCAACCACCTCCACTACCAACACTGCACACTGCATACCACTCATATCAACCACCAAATTAACTAAACAGTCACAACTACCACCATTCCTTTGCACCTAAACTATCCCGCCTTCCTAGCCTATACCAGAAGCAAGACTTAGCAACTAGAAAGGAAAAGTATTGATTCTAGTGAGGGATTCTAAGAGGGATATTGACTGTTTCATGGCTGGTAAAGACTAAAGTATTTACCTGAAGAGGCAGTGACGGGTTTCCCTTAACGCTCCTGGCTAGGACAGCAGGAGGGAGGCAGGTCACTCCCACTGCCTCTTCTTCTTCCTTCCCTCTCTATACTCTATCCATCCTCGCTACCCTTTCTTCCGAAAATCCCCTCCATCCATCACTTCATCATTTTAATATATTCTATTAATCATTGCTAATTTCCTTCCTTCAATCTTTTTATCCCTTGTTCTCATTCCCTCCCTTCCATCATCCGTCGGTAACCCCTTCTGCCTTCATTACCTTCTCCCCTTCCCTACCTTCTTCCTTCCCTACCATTCCTACCCTACCTTCTTCCTTCCCTACTTTTCCTTCCCTACATTCTGTCTGCCTTCCCAGCCTTCTTCCTTCCACCATCTCCTTCCCTACCTTCTTCCTTCCTAACCTCTTCTTCCCTACCTTCTTCCTTCCCTACATTCTGACTTCACTACCTTCTGCTTCCCTACCTTCTTCCTTCCCTACAATACATCCTTTCCATACCTTCTTCCTTCCCTAAACCCTTTCCCCTTCCTTCCCTACTTTCTTACCTTCCCTACTTGTGCGTTCCAATTCCCTACCTTTTTTTTTTCCCCCCCTTCCCCACCTTTTCCCTTCCCTCCTTTTCTTTTCCCTTTCCTTCTCCTTTACCTTTTTCCATTTTTTCCTTCCCAAACCTTTTCCTTCCCCCCTTTCCTTTCCCTTTTCCTTCCTTATTTCCCTTCCTTTTTTTTCCTTCCCTCCTTTTTCCCTTCCCCCCTTTCCCCTTCCTTCCTTTCCTTCCCTCTTTTCCTTCCCCTCCCTTTTCCTTCCCTCTTCTTCCTTCCCACCCCCCCCCCTTCTTCTTCCTCCTTCTTTTCCTTTTCCCCCCCCCCCCCTTTTTTTTTTCCTTCCCTCCTTTGTCCCTTCCTTTTTTTCCTTCCTCCTTTTCCTTCCTCCTTTTCCCTTTCCAAACCTTTTTCCTTCCCTTTCTCCTTCCCTCCTTTTTTCCCCCTTCCTTCCTTTTTCCCTTCCTCCCTTTCCTCTTCCCTTTCCCTCCCTAAATTCCTTTCCCTTCCCCCTTTTCTTCCCTTCCCCTTTTCCTTTCCCTTCTTTTTTCCTTTCCCTTTTTTCCTTCCCTCCCCCTTTTCTTCCCTCCCTTTCCTTTCCCCTCCTTTTTCTTCCCTCCTTCTCCCCCCCTTTTTCCTTCCCCCTCCCTTCCTTTCCCTCCCTTCCCCTTTTTCCTTCCCAACCTTTTTCCCCCCTAATTTTTCTTCCCTCCCTTTCTTTTCCCCTCCCTCCTTCCCTTCCCTTTCTTCCTTTCCCCCTTTTTCCTTCCCCTTCTTTTTCCTTTCCCTCCCTTTTTTTTCCTTTTTTCCTTCCCTACCTTTCCTTTCCCCTACCTTCTCCTTCCCACCTTGCCTTCCCTTTTTCCCCCCTACCCCCTTTTCCCCCTTTTTCCCCTCCCCTTTTTTTCCCCTCCTTCCCCCCTTTTTCTTCCTTCCCTTTCTTCCCTCCTTCCTCCCTATTTTCCCTCCCCCCCTTTTCTTTTCCTTCCCTCCCCCCTCCTTTCCCCTACCTTTTTTCCCTTTTTTACTTTTTCCTTTTCCCTTCCTTTCCTCCTTTCCCTTCCCTCCTTCCCCTTTTACCTTCCCCCTTTCCCCTACCTTCTCCTTCCTCCTTCTGCCCCCCCCCTTTTCCTTTTCCCCTCCTTCTTCCTTTTCTTTTCCTTCCCCCCCTTTCCCTTTCCCTTTTTCTTCCTCCCTTTCCTTTCCCTTCTCCTTCCCCCCCCTTCCCTTCCCTCCCTTCCCTTTCCCCCCCCTTTTTCCCTCTTCCTTCCCTCCTTTCTTCCTCCTTTTTTCCTTTCTTTTTCTTTCCCCCTTTTTCCCCCCCCTTTTTTAACCCTCCTTCCCTTCCTTTTCCTTTCCCCCTTTTTCCCTTCCCCTCCTTCTCTCCCCTTTTTCCCCCCAAATTTTTTTTTTTTTTTTTTTTTTTCTTTCTTTTTTTTTTTCATTTTTTCCCCTTTTTTTCTTTTTTTTTTTTTTTTTTTTTTTTTTTTTTTTTTTTTTTTTTTTTTTTTTTTTTTTTTTTTTTTTTTTTTTTTTTCCCTTTTTTTTTTTCCCCCTTTCCCCCCCTTTTTCCCCTCCCCTTCCTTCCCCCTCCTTTTTTCCCCCTTTCCCCCCCCCCCTTTTTCCCCCCCTTTGAAAAATTTTTTCTTTTCCCCCAAACCCGCCCCTCCCCCCCCCCCCCCTTTTTCCCTTCCCTCCCCTCCACCTTTTTTCCCTTTTTTCCCCCCCCCCCTCTCCCTTTCCCCTTCTTCCCTTTCCTTTTTTTTTTCCCTCCTTTTCCCCCTTCCTTTTTTTCCCCCCCCCCTTTTTTTCCCCTTTTTTCCCCTCCCTTTCCCCCTTCCCCCCTTTTTTTCCCCCCCCTTTTTCCTTTCCCTTCTCCTTCCTCCTTTTCCTTCCCCCTTTTCCTTCCCTACTTCTTCTTCCCCTTTCTCCTTCCCTCCTTCCCCCCTTCCTTTCCCCCCCCCTTTTTTCCTTTTTTTCCTTTTCTTCCCTTTTCTTTTTCCCCCTTTTCCTTCCCTCCCCCCCCTTCCCCCCTTCCCTTCCCTCCTTTTTTTCCCCCCCTTTTTTTTTCCCCTTTTCCCCCTCCTTTCCCTTCCCCCTTTTTTCCCCTTTTTTTCCCCCTTTTTTCCTTTCCTACCTTCCTCCTTCTCCCCTTTCCCTTCCCTCCTTTTCCCCCCTCCCTTTTTCCTCCCTCCTTTCTTCCTTCCCTCCTTCCCCCCCCTTCCTTTTTTTTCCCCCCCTTTTTCCCCCTTTTCCCCCTTCCCCCTCTTCCCTCCTTTTCCCCCACCTTCTTTCCTCCTCTTTTCCCCCCCTTTCCTTCTCTTCCCCCTTTTTCCCCCCCTTCCCCCCCCCTTCCCTACCTTCTTCTTCTCCCTTTTCTTCCCTATTCCCCTTCCTACCTTTTTCTTCCCCCCTTTTTCCCTTCCTTCCTTCTCCTTCCCCCTCCTTCCCTACCTCCTTTTTCCCCCCTTTTTCTTCCCTCCCTTTCTTCCTTTTCCCCCTTTTCCTTCCCCCCCCCTTTTCCTTCCCCCCTTTTTCCTTCCACCTTTCCTCCCTCCCTTTTTTTCTCCCTTCTTTTTCCCCTACTTCTCCTTCCTTCCTTTTCCCCTTTTCCCCCTTTTCCCCTTTTCCTTCCCCCTTTTCCCCCCCCTTTTTTCCCCTTCCCTTCCCCTTTTCCCTTCCTTTTCCCCCCTTCTTCCCCCTTTTTTTCCCCCCTTCTCCCTTCCCTATTTTCCTTCCCCTTTCTTCCCCCCTTTTTCCTTCCCTCTTTCCTTCCAAATTTTTTTCCCCTTTTTAAATTTTTTTCCCCCTTCTCCTTCCTACCTTTTCCTTTCCCCCTTTTTTTCCTTCCCTTCCCCCTTTTCCTTTCCCCTCCCTTCCCTCCCTCCTTTTCCTTCCTACCTTCCCGTTCCCCCTTTTCCTTCCACCTTTTTCCTTCCCACCCCTCTCTTCTTCCCCCCCCCTTTTCTTCCCGGGGGGGGGGGGGGGTTTTTTCCTTCCCACCTTTTCCCTTCCCTCCTTCTCCCTTTCCTCCTTCCCCCTTTTTTTCCTTCCCCCCTTCTTTTTCCCCTTTTTCCCCCTTTTTCCCTTCCCCTCCTTCCCCCTTTTTCCTTCCCTTCTTTTTCCCCCCTTTCCCTTTCCCCTCCTTTCCTTCCCTTTTTTCCCTTTCCCCCTTTTCCTTCCCTTTTCCCCCCCTTTCCCTTTCCCTTCCTTTCCCCCTTTTTCCTTCCCTTCTTCCTTCCTCCTTTTTTTCTTCCTCCTTCTGTTTCCCTACCTTCTTCCTTCCCTCCTTTCTTCCCTTTCCCTCCCCTTCTCCTTCCTCTTTTTTCCCCTCCTTTTTTCCGCCTTCTTCCCCCCCCTTTTTCCCTCCTCCTTTTCCTTCCCCCCTTTTCCTCCCTTCCTTTCCCAATTCCCCATTTCCCCCCTTTTCCTTCCCCCTCCTTCCCTCCTTCCCCCTTTTTTCCCCTCCCTTCCTTTTTTTTTCCTTTTTTTCTTCCCTTCCTCCTTTTCCTTTCCCCTTCCCCCCCTTCTTTTTTTCCTTCCCTTCCCTTTTCCCCTTTCCCACCTTTTTTTCCCTTTCCCTTCCTTTCCCCCCCCTACCTTCTTCCTCCCCTACCTTCCCCCTCCTCCTTCCCTTTTTTTCCCCTTTCCTTCCCTTCCTCCTACCTCTTCCCTACCTTTTTCCTTCCTATTTGTTCCTATTTTTCCCCTTTTTACCTTTTTCCTTCCTCCCTTTTCTTCCTTCCCTCCTTCTTTTTCCCCTCATTTTTCCTTTACCTTCTCCTTCCTTTCCTTTTCCCCTCCTTTTTTTCCCCCTACCTTTTTCCTTCCTCCTTTTTCCCTTTCCCCCTTTTTTTTTCCCCCTTTTTTTTCCCTTTTTTTCCCCTTTCTTTTTTCCCCCCCCTTTTCCCTTTTTCCTTCCTTTTTTTTTTCTTTATCTCCTTCCTTTTTCCCCCCCTTTTTTTCCTTCCTTTTTCCTTTCCCCTTTTTCCCCCTTTCCTCCCTTCTCCTTCCCTCCCCTTTTCTTCCTCCCCCTTTCCCCTCCCTCCCTCCCTTTCTTCCCCCCTTTAACTTCTCCCTTCCTTATTCTCCCCTTCCCTACCCTTTTTCTTCCTTCCTTTTCCTTCCCTACCTTCTTCCTTCCCTACCTTCCCCCTTCCCTCTTTTTCCTTCCCTACCTTCCCTTCCTTCCCTTCCTCTTCCTTTTTCCTTCCCTTCCTTTTGGCTACCTTTTTCCTTACCCCCCCTTTTCCTTCCTTGGAATTCCCTCCCTTCTTCCTTTTTTTCCCTTTTTTCCCTTTCCCTTTCCCTACTTTTTTCCCTTTTTCTACCTTCTCCTTCCCTCCCTTCTGCCTTCCCTCCCTTTCGCTTCCCTCCTTTTTCCCTTTCTTCCCCCTATTTTTCCTTTCCCCTCCCTTTCTTTTTTTCCTTCCCTCCCTTTTCCTTCCCCCTTTCCCCCCCTTTTTCTCCTTCCCAACTTCTTTCTTCCCTCCTTCCCTCCCTCCCTTCTTCCTTCCCTTTCCTTAAAATTTTTTTCCCTTTCCCTTCTGCCTTCCCCCCTTTTCCCCTTCCCTCCTTTTTCTTTCCTACCTTTTTCCCTTTCCCTCCCTTCCCCTTTCCCCTTTTCCTTTTTCTTCCTTCCTTTCCCCTTCCCCTTCTTTTTCCCCCCCTCTTCCCTTTCCCAATTTCCTTCCCTACCTTTTTCTTCCCCCTTTTCCCACCTTCTTTTCCCCAAACCTTTTTCCCTTCCCTACCTCTGATTCCCTTTCTCTTCCCCTACTTCTTCCTCCCCTACCTTCTTCTTCCCCACCTTTTTTCCTTCCCCCATCTTCTTCCTTTACTTTTTTCCCTTTTTCCCCTTCCTTTTTCCTTCCCTATTCCTTTCCCCTTCCCCCCCCACCTTTTTCCCTTTCCCAAAATTTTCTCCTTCCTTCCCTTCTTCCTTCCCTCCCTTTCCCCTTCCCCTCCCCTTCCCTTTCCCCCTTTTTATTTTTCCTTTCCTACTTCCCTTCCCTTCCCCCCCTCCTTTCCTTACCTTTTCTCCTTTCCCTTCCTTCCTTCTTCCCTTCTGCTTCCCTACTTTTTCCTTTTCCCTCCCCTTTTTCCTTCCTACTTCTTTTTTTCCCTAACTTCTTCCTTCCCACTTTTTCCCCACCTTCTTCCTTCCCTCCTTTTCCTTGGGCTCCCTTTTTCCTCCCTCCCTCTGCTTCCCCTAACTTCTTCCTTCCCCTACCCCCTTCCCTTCCCCTTTTTTCCCCTCCCTTCCCTTCCTCCCCTCTTCTTCCCTCCCTCTTCCTTTCCTAATTTTTTGCCTTCCCTACCTTCTTCCTTCCCTACCTTCTCCTTCCCTACCTTCTTCTTCCCTCTTTCCCTTCCCTACTCTGCTTCCTACCTTCTGCTTCCCTTTCCCTTTCCCCATTCTTTTCCTACCTTCTGCCTCCCACCTTTTTTTCCTTCCCTCCCTTTTTTCCCTTTTCCCTTCCCTTCCCCTTCTCCTTCCCTACTTCTCCCTTCCCTTTTCCTTTTTCCCTTTCCCCTACCTTCTTCCTTTTTCCCCCTAACGCTTTTTTTTCCTTTCCCTACCTTCTCCCTTTCCCCAAAATTCTGCCTTCCTTACCTTCTTCCTTCCCCCCTTTCTTCCCCCCCTTTTTTCCTTCCCTTTCCTTCCCTACCTTCTCCTTTACCCCTTCCCCTCCTTTTTTCCTTCTACCTTCTTCCTTCCCCCTCACTCCCTTTCCCTTTTAACCTTTTTTTAACTTCCTACCTTTTTCCTTCCCCCCTTCTCCTTTCCCACCTTTTTCCCCCCACCTTCTTCCTTCCCTACCTTCTTCCTTCCTTACCTTCTTTTTCCCCTACCTTCTCCCTTTCCCTCTTCTTCCTTCCCTCCCTTCTTCCCTTCCCTACCTTCTTCCTTCCCCCCTTTTTTCCTTCCTTCCCTCCCCCCTCCCTTTTCCAAACTTTGCCTCCCCCCCTTCCTTCCTACCTTTTTCCTTCCTACCTTGTTCCTACCTTCCTTCCCTACTTTTTTCCTTTCCCTATTTCGCCTTCCCTCCTTCTTCTTTCCCTACCTTTTTTCCCTTTTTCCCTTTTATTTTTTTCCCCTTTCCCTTTCCCTATTTTTCCTTTCCCCTCCCTTTTCTTCCCTCCTTCCTCCCTTACCTTTTTCCTTCCCTCCTCTTCCCCTTTTTCCTTCTGCCTCTCTACCTTCTCCTTTTTTACCTTTTTTCCTTCCCTCCCTTTTTCCTTCCTCCCTTTTTCCTTTCCCTACCTTTTTCCCTTTCCCTCTTCTTCCCCCCCTACCTTCTTCCTTTCCTTTCTTCCTTCCCTCCCTTTTCCTTCCCTCCTTCTCCTTTCCCCTTACCTTTTCCTTTCCTTTCTCTTCCATTTTTCCTTCCCTACCTTCTCCTTCCCTCCCTTTCCCCTTCCTTCTCTTCCCCCCTCCTTTTCCTTTTCCCCTACCTTTTTCCTCCCTACCCTTTTGTTTCCTTCTTTCTTCCTAACCTTCTCCTTCCTTCCTTTTTCCTTTCCCTCCCTTTTCCTCCCCCCCCTTCTTCCTTCCCTCCTTTTCTTTCCCAACCTTTTTCCCTTTCCCCTACCTTTCCTCCCTTCCCCTTTTCTTTGTTTCCCTACCTTCTCCCTTCCCTACCTCTGCTTTCCTTACCTTTTTTTTTTTTCCTACTTCTTTCCTTTCCCTACTTTTTTCCTTCCCTACTTCTTCTCCCCTACCTTCTCCCTTTCCCCAACTTCTTTCTCTCTTCCCTTCCCTCCTTTTTCCTTTCCCCCTACCTTTTCTTCCCTTTCCCCCGGTACCTTTTTCCTTCCCTACCTCCCCCTTTCCCTAACTTTTTTCCCTTTCCCTACTTTTTCCCTTTCCCTTTCCTTTTTCCTTCCAAAACCTTCTTCCTGGCTACTTTTTCCTTCCTACTTCTGCCTTCCTACCCCTTTCTCCTTTCCCTTTTTTCCCCCTTTTTCCTTTTCCCTTCTTCCACCTACTTCTCCCTTTCCTCCCTTCTCCCCTTCCCCTCCTTTTTTCTCCCTACCCTCCTTCCCACCTTTTTCCTTCCCCTTTTTTCCTTCCTTCCTTTTTCCTTCCCTACTTTCCCCCTTTCCTTCCCCTACCTTTTCCTTCCCTCCCTTTTCCTCCTACCTTCTGCCTTTCCCTCCTTCTCCCTCCCTCCTTCTTTCCCCCTCCTTTTCCCCCTCCCTTTTTCCTTCCCCTTTTCTTTTCCTTTAACCTTCTTCCTTTTACTTTTTCCTTTTCCCTCCTCTGCCTTCCCTACCTTCTTTTTCCCCTTTTCCCCCCAACTTTCCTTCCCTACCTTCTCCCCCTTCCCTTTTTCCTTCCCTACTTTTTCCCTTCCCCCTCTTTTTCCCTCTTCTGCCTTCCTCATTTTCCCTTTTCCTCTTTTTTCCTTCCTACCTTCTGCCTTCCCTACCTTCTTCCTTCCCTACCTCTTCCTTCCCTACCTTCTCCTTCCCCCTTCTCCTCCCTACCTTTTCCTTCCTTCATTTTTTCCTTTTTCCTACCTTCTCCTTCCCTTCTTTCTTCCCCCTTCCCTTCCTATTTTTTCCTTTCCCCACCTTCCTTCCCTCCTCTGCCTTTCCCCTACCTTTTCCCTCCTCCCCTTTTTTTTTTCCTTCCCTCCTTTTTCCCTTCCTTTTTCCTCCTTTCTTCCTTCCCTTTCTTCCTTCCCTCCCTTTTCCCTTTCCATTTCCCTTCCTTCTTCCTTCCCCAAATTTGTTTCCCCCTTTTTCCCTTTCCCTTCCTTTTCCTTTCCCCTCCTTCTGCCTTCCTTCCCTTTTTCCCTTTTCCCCCTTTTTTCCTTCTGCCTTCCCTACCTTCTCCTTCCCCTACCTTCCTTTTATTTCTCCTTCCCCCTTTTCCTTTCCCCACCTTTTGCCCCCCTATTTTTCCCCTTTCCCTACCTTCTCCTTCCCTACCTTCTCCCTTTCCCTACTTCTTCCTTCCTACCTTTTTCCCTTCCCCTTCCTTCTTTTTCCTTCCCTTTTTCCTTCCCCTTCCCTCCCCCCCCCTTCCCTTTCCCCTCCTTCTGCCTTCCCTCCCTTTTTCTACCTTTTTCCTTTCCCCTCCTTCTCCTTCCTTTTCTCCCTTCCCTCTTTTTCCTTCCCTCCCTTCCCCCCCTTTCCCTTCCCCTTTTTATTTTCGCCTTCCCTTCCCTCTTCCCCTTCCCCTCCCTTTTCCCCCCCTACTTCTTCCTTCCCTCCTCCTTCCCTCCCTTTCTTCCTTCCCTCCCTTTTTTCCCCCTCCTTTTGCCTTCCCATTCCCTCCTTTTCTTCCTTCCCACCTTCCCTTTCCCTACCTTCTGCCTTCCTACCTTCTCCCTTCCTACTTTTCCTTTCCCCTACTTCTCTTCCAACTTTCTGCCTTCCCTACCTTCTTCCGTCCCTAACCCTTCTTCTTCCCTACCTTCTTCTTCCTTAACTTCTGCCTTCCGTGCCTTTCTTCCTTCCTACTTCTTCCTTCCTTACCTTCTACCTTCCCTACCTTCCTCCTTCCATTCCTTCTGCTTTCCCTACATTCTTGCTTCCTTCATTCTTCCTTTTCTACCTTCTGCCTTCCCTGCCTTCTTCCTTTCCCTACCTTCTTCCGTGTTACCTTCTTCCTTTCGTACCTTCTGACTTCCTAACTTCCTCCTTCCCTTCCTACTTCCTTCCCTACCTTCTTCATTCCCTACCTTCTGCCTTCCCTACGTTCTTCCTTCCCCTACCTTCTTTTCATTCCCTAACCTCTGCCTTCCCTTCCTTTTCCTTACCTGCCGTTGTTCTCTTCCCTAACCTTCTGCCTTCCCTACCTTCTCCTTCCTACCTTGCTTTCCTTACCTACCTCTTCCTTCCCTACCTTCTCCATGCTACCTTCTTCCTTCCTTACCTTTTTGGCCTTCTTAACTTCTCCCTTCCCTTCTTCTTCCTTCCCTACCTTCTTCTCTCCCTATCTCTTCCTTCCCCTTACCTTCTGCCGTTCCCTACCCTTTTTTCCTTCACTACGTTTTTTCTCCTTTCTTCTTCCTCCTCTGCCTTCTTCCTTCCTTCCTTCTACCTTAGCTTACCTTCTTCCATCCTTTCCTTCTTCCTTCCCTACCTTTGTGAATTCCTACCTCTTCCTTCCTTACTTCTCCTTTCCTACCTTCTCCTTCCATTCCTTCTGCCTTCCCTACCTCGCCTTTCCTACCTTCTTCCGTCCTTACCTTCTTACCTTCTAACCTTCCCTACCTCTTCCTTCCCTATCATTCTGCCCTCCCTACCTTCTTCCATCCCTACCTCTTCCTTTCCCTATACCTTCTGCCTTCACTACATTCTGCCTTTCCCTACCTTCTTTCCTTCCTAACATCTGTCTTCCCTCCTTCTTCCTTCCTTTCCGTCTCCTTCCCTCCATTCTGGCCTTCCCTCCCTTCTGCCTCTCTTTCCTTTCTCCTCTCTTCCTTACTGCTCCCTACCTTCTGCCTTCCCTACCTCTTCCTTCTCTTATCTTCTGCCCCTTCCCTACCTTCTTGCCTTCCCTACCGTTTGCCTTCCTCTTTACTTCCTCCTACCTTCTGCCGTCCCTACCTTCTGCCTTCCCTACCTTCTTCCCTTCCCCTACCTTCTACCTTCCCTCCTTCTTCTTTCCCTACCCTCTTTCCTTCCCTACCTTCTGTTCTTGCCTTCTCCTAACCTTCTGCCCTTCCCTACCTTCTACCTTCCCTACTTCTTCCCACCTACCTTCTGCCTTCCCCTACTTTTCATCTCCTTCCGTACCTTCTTCCTTCCCTACATTCTGCCTTCCCTACCTTCTTTCCTTCCCACCTTTTCTTCCTTCCCTACCTTTCTTCCTTCCCTACCTCATTCCTTCCCTACCCTACTTTCTTACCTCCCCTACCTTCTGCTTCCCAACCTTCTGCCTGCTCTTGCTTCTGCTTCCCTACCTTCTTCTGCCTTCCCCTACCTCTCCTTCCTAACCTTCTGCCTTCCTTAACCGTCTTCCTTCCCTACCTTCTGCGCTTCGCTACTTTTCTGCCATCCCTACCTTGGTTCCTTCCCTATCTCTTCCTTCCCTACCTTCTTCGTTCCTTTACTTCTGCCTTCCGTGCCTTCTGCCTTCCCTACTTTTCTTCCTTCCTTACCTTCTGCTCTAACCTTCCCTACCTTCCCTCCTTCCATTCCCGTCTGCTTGCCCTACATCTTGCTTCCCTTCATTCTTCCTTGTCTAACCTCTGCCTCCCTGCCCACACCCCCGGCCCCCCCCCCCCGCCGCACCCCCCCCTTCTTTCTTTCCCTACCTTCTACCTTGGTTTCCTTCTTTCCTTTCCTACCTTCTGCCTTCCCCTAACTTCTTCCTTCCTACCTACTTCCTTCCCCTCCCCTTCTTCTTTCCCTACATTCTGCCTTCCCTACGTTCTTCCTTCCCTACCTTCTTCATTCCTACCTTCTGCCTTCCTCCCTTTTCCTTCCCTGCCTTGTTTCCTTCCTACCTTCTGCCTTCCCTACCTTCTTCCTTCCTACCTTACTTCCTTCCCTACCTTCTTCCTTCCCTACCTTCTTCCATGGCTCACCATCTTCCTTCCTTTACCTTTGCCTTTCCTTAACTTCTCCTTCCCTTCTTTCTTCTTCCCTACTTCTTCTTCCCTATCTTCTTCTTCCCTACCTTCGGCCTTCCCTACTGTTTCCTTCACTACGTTTGTCTTCCCTTTCTTCCTTCCTTCCCTGCCTTCTTCTTCCCTTCCTTCCTTCATTAGCTACCTTCTTCCATTCCTTCCTTCTTCCTTCCCTACCTTTGAATTCCCAACCTTCTTCCTTCCTTACCTTCTTCCTTTCCTAACCTTCTGCCTTCCATCCTTCTGCCTTCCCTACCTTCTGCCTTCCCTACCTCTTCCTTCCTTACCTTCCTCACCTTCTACCTTCCCTAGTACCTTCTTCTTCCCTACCTTCTGCCCTCCCTACCTTCTTCCTTCCCACCTTCTTCCTTCCCTACCTACTTGTCCTCACTACATTCTTCCTTCCCTACCTTCTTCTTCCTACATTCTGTCTTCCCTACCTTCTTCCTTCCGTTCCTGAGCTTCCTTCCCTCTCTCTCTATCTCCTACTCTCTCCCTCCCGCTGGCCTCTCTTACCTTCTTCCCTCTCTTTCCTTTCTGCCTTTCCCTACCTTCTGCCTTCCCTACCTTCTCCTTTCTCTATCTTCTGCCTTCCCTACCTTCTTCCTTCCCTACCTTTTGCCTCCCTACTTTCTTCCTTCCCTACCTTCTGCCTTCCCTAACCTTCTGCCTTCCCTACCTTCTTCCTTCCCTACCTTCTCTCCTTCCCTTCCTTACTTTCTTTCCCTACCTTCTTCCTTCCCACCTTCCTCCTCCCCTACCCTTCTGCCCTTTCCCTACCTTCTGCCTCCCTACCTTCTGCCTTTTACCTCACCTTCTTCTTCCCTACCTTTCTGCCTTCTCTACCTCTGCCTTCCCTACCTTCTTCCTTCCCTACTCTTCCCTCCCTACCTTCTGCTTCCCTACTTTCATCCTTCCGTACCTTCTTCCTTCCCTACATTCTGCTTCCCTAACCTTCTTCCTTCTACCTTCTTCCTCCCCTACCTTCTGCCTTCCCAACCTTCTGCCTGCTCTTGCTCTGCCTTCCTACCTTCTGCCTTCCCCTACCTTCTTCTGCCTTCCCCTACCTTCTCTTCTGCCTTCCGTATCCCTTCTTCTTCCCTACCTTCTGCCTTCGCCTACATTCTGCATTCCCCTACCTTCTTCCTTCCCTACCTCTTCCTTCCCACCTTCTTCCTTCCTACCTTCTACGTTCCTTTACTTCTGCCCTTTCGTGCCTTCTGCCTTCCCTACTTTCCTTCCTTCCTTTACCCTTCTACCTTCCCTACCTCCTCCTTCCATTTCAGCTTTCCCTACATTCTTTGCTTCCCTTCATTCTTCCTTTTCTACCTTCTGCCTTCCCTGCCTTCTTCTTTCCCTACCTTCTTCCTTGGTTACCTTCTTCCTTTCCTACCTTCTGCCTTCCCTAACTTCTTCCTTCCCTACCTACTTCCTTCCCTACCTTCTTCATTCCCTACCTTCTGCCTTCCCTACGTTCTTCCTTCCCTACCTTCTTCATTCCCTACCTTCTGCCTTCCCTACCTTTTCCTTCCTTCCCTGGCCTGTCCTTCCCTACCTTTCTGCCTTCCCTACCTTTTCTGTCTTCCTACCTTCTGCCTTCCCTACCTTCTTCCTTCCTTCCTACCTTCTTCCATGGCTACCCTGCTTCCTTCCTTACCATTTGCCTCCTTAACTTCTCCCTTCCCTTCTTTCTTCCTTCCCTACCTCTTCCGTCCTTTCATCTTCTTCTTCCTACCTTCTGCTTCCCTACCTTTTTTCCTTCACTACGTTTTTCACTCCCTTTCTTCTTCCTTCCCTGCCTTCCTTCCTTCCCTTCCTTCTTCCTGTAGCTACCTCGTCCATCCCTTCCTTCTTCCTTCCTACCTGTGTATCCCTACTTCTTCCTTCCTTACCTTCTTCCTTTCCCTACCTTCTGCCGTCCATACCTTCTGCCTTCCCTACCTTCTGCCTTCCCTAACTTCTCCTTCCTTACCTTCTTCCTTCCCTACCTTCTTCCTTCTCTTCCTTCTTCCGTCCTACCTTCTTCCTTCCCCTACTTCTTCCTTCCCTACCATCTGCCCTTCCTTACCGTTCGGCTTCCCTAACTCTTCCTTCCTACCTTCTGCCTTCTCTACCTTCTTCCTTTCCTTCTTCTTCCTTCCCTAACTTCTCCTTCTCTACCTACTTACTTACCCACCTTTTTTCCTTCCATACCTTCTTCCTTGGCTACCTTCTTCTTCCCTACCTTCTGCATTCACTACTTCTTTTCTCCTTCCCTGCCCTTCTGCCGTCCCTACCTTCTGCCTCGCTACCTTTTCTTTCCTTCCGTACCTCTTCCTCCTTCCCTACATTGTGCCTTCCCTACCTTGCTTCCTCCCTACCTTCTGTCCTACCGTTAGTTCTTCCTTCGCATACCTTCTCCTTCCCCTACCTTCTTTCCTTCCCTACCTTCTCCTTCCCTTCCTTCGGCCTTCCCTATCTTCTTCCTCCCCTACGTTCTCCTTCCCTAACTTCTTCTTCCCACTTCTTCCTTCTGCCTTCTGCTTCTCTTCCTTCTTCCTTCCTTACATTTCTATACCCTTCCCTACCTTCTGCTTTCCCTACCTTCTGCCTTCACCTCTTTTTTCCTCCCCCTACCCGTTCTTCCTTCCCTAATCTTCGTCCTTCCCTAACTTCTTCTTTCCCTACTCCTCTTCGTTCCCTAACCTTCTTCCTTCCTAACTTCTGCTCCCTCCCTTCTTCCTTCCCACCTTCGTCCTTACCTTCCTACCTTCCCTACCTTCTGCATTCCATACATTTCGCCTTCAATACCTTTTTTCCTCCCTTACTTTCTTCTTCCTTGCCTTCTGCCATTCCCTTCCTCTTCCTTCCTACCTTCCTACCTTCCCTACCTTCTGCATTCCCCACCTTCTGCGTTCCATACATTCTCCTCCCCTACCTCTTCTTCCCTTACCTTCTTCCTTTCCGTCCTTCTTTCCTTCCCTAACTTCCTTCTTCTCTCTACCTTCTTTACACTTCCCTACCTTTTTCCTTCCATACCTTCTTCCATGGCTACCTTCTTCCTTCCCTACCTTCTGCCTTCCCTAAAACTTATTCCTTCCCTATCCTTCCTTCCTCCCTTCCTTCTTATCGTCCCTACATTCTGCCTTCCCTACCTTCTTCCTTGGCTTCCTTCATCCTTAACCTACCATCGCCTTCCCTACTTCTGCCTTCCTACCTTCCTTCTTCCTTAACCTTCTGCCTTCCCTTCCCTTCTGCCTTCCCTACCTTCTTCCTTCCCTACGTTCTTCCTTCTCTATCTTCTGCCTTCCCTACCTTCTGCTTTCCCTAAGACCTTCCCTTCCTTCCATATCTTCTCCTTTCCCTACCTTCTTGCTTCGCTATTTTCCTTCCTTCCCTACCTTCTTCGTGGCTTCCTTCTTCCTTACCTACCATCTGCCTCCTACCATCTTGGCTTCCGTACCTTCCTTCTTCGTTACCTTCTGCCTTCCGACCTTCTGCCCTTCCCTACCTTCTTCCTTCCCTACGTTTTCTTCCTTCTCTCTCTAACCTTCTGCATTCCGTACCTTCTGCCTTCCCTAACTTCTTCCTTCCCTTCCTTCTTCCTTCCCTACTTTCTGCCTTCCCTGCCTTCTGCCATCCCTACCTTCTTCCTCCTCTACCTTCTTCATTCCTCTACTTTCTTCCTTCCCTTCCTTCATTCCTTCCCTAACTTCTGCCTCCCTTCCTTCTTCCTTCCCTAACCTTCGCCTCCCCTACCCTTCTCCTTCCGTACATTTCTTTCCCTTCCCTACCTTCTTCTTCCCAACCTTTTTTCCTTCCCTAACTTCTGCCTTCCCTGCCTTCTCCAGCCTTCCTTACCTTCTACCATCCCTACCTACTTCCTCCCTACCTTCGGCCCTCCCTACCTTCTTCCTTCCTCCTACCTTCTCTTCCCTACCTTCTTCATTTTTCTACTTCCCTTCCTTACCCTACCTTCCTGCCTCCCTACATTCTTCCTTCCCTTCCTTCTTTCTTCGCTAATTTTCTGGCCTTCCCTACCTTCTTCCTTCCCTACCTTCGTCCTTTCCTACCTTCTTCCTTGCTACCTTTCTGCCTTTCCCTACATTCTGCCTTCTATATCTTCCTCCTTCCCTTCCTTCTTCTCCCTACCTTCTTCTTCCGTACCTCTTCCTTCCCTACTGCCTGCCTTCCCTACCTCTTCCCTTCCCTAACCTTCTTCCTTCCCTACCTTCTGCATTCCCCTCAACTTTTTCCTTCCCCTACCTTTCTTCCTTTCCTTCCTTCTTCCTTACCTACCTTCTTTTCCTTCCCCTACCTTCTTCCATTGCTATACCTTCTTCCTTCCCTACTTGTTGAATTCCTAACGTCTTCCTCCCACAGTCTGCCTTTCCTTCCTTCTTCCTTCCCTTCCTTCTGCTTCCCTACCTTCTAGCCTTCCCTCCTTCTGCTTCCCTACTTTCTGGCCTTCCCTACCGTCTTTCTCCCTACCTTCTTCTTCTTCTCTTCCTTCTTATGCCTTCTCTGCCTCTAGCCTTCTTTAACCTTCTTTCCTTCCCTACCCTTCTTCCTCCCTACTTTCTTCCTTGGCTTCTCTCCTCCTTCCCTACCTTTTTCCTTCCCTAAACCGTCTTCCTTCCCATCTTCTGCTTCCCTACCCTGCTCTTTCCCAACCTTCTTCCCTCCCTACCTTCTTCCTTCCCATCCTTCGGCCTTCCCTATCGCTTCTACCTCCCCTACGTTCCTTCTGTCCCTTTCCTTCTTCTCGTTCCCTACCTTCTTCCTTCCCTGCCTTCTGCCTCTCTTCCTTCTTCCTGTTCCGTACCTTTCTACCTTCCCTACCTTCGCATTCCCTACCTTCGCCTTCCCCCCTAACCTTTTTCCTCCCCTACGTTTCTTCCTTCCCTAACTTCTTCCTTCCCTACCTTCTTCCTTCCCTGCCTTCTGCCTTCTCTTCCTTCTTCCTTCCTTACTTTCTACCTTCCCTACCTTCTGCATTCCCTACCTTCTCTTTCCTAAACTTTTTTTTCTCCCCACTTTCTTCCTTCCCTAACTCCCCCCCCCCCCCCCCCCCCCCCCCCCCCCCCCCCCCCCCCCTTTCTTCCTTCCCCTTTCCCTTCCTTCTTCCTTAACTACCTTCTTCCTTCCCTACCTTCTTCCATCCCTACCTTCTTCTTTGCTTCCTTGTTCCCGCCCTACCTTGTGCCTTCCTTAACTTCTCCTTCCCTACCTTCTTCCTCCCCGACCTTCTCCTTCCCTACCTCTGCCTTCCTATTCCCTACCTTCTTCCTTCCCTACCTTCCTGCCTTCCCATACCTTCTTCCTTCCCTACCTCCTTCCTTCCTACCTCTTCCTTGGCTCCTTCTTCCCTTCCCTACCTTCTGCCTTCCCTACCTTTTCTGCATTCCCTACCTTCTGCCCTCCCGCTACCTTCTTCCTTCCCTACCTTCTTCTCCCTACCTCTGCTTCTCTGCCTTTCGCCTACCCTTCTTCCTTCCCTACCTTCTTCCTTTCTACCTTCTGCGTCCCTGCCTTCTTCTTCCTACCTTCTTCCTTGGTTACCTTCTTCCTTTCCTACCTTCTGCCTTCCTTAACTTCTTCCTTCCCTACCTTCTTCCTTCCCTTCCCTTCTTCATTCCCTACCTTCTGCCTTCCCTACCTTCTTCCTTCCCTTCCTTCTTCCTTCTCTTCCTTCTGCCTTCTCTACCTCCTGCTTCTTTACCTTTTTCCTTCCCTACCTTCTTCCTTTCCCCTACCTTCTTTCTTCCCTACCTTCTTCTTCCCTACCTTCTTCCTTCCCTAACCGCTTCCTTCCCCTTCCTTCTTCTCCCTACGCTTCTTCCTTCCCTACCTTCTTCCTTCCCTACCTTCTTCCTTCCCTCCTTTCTTCCTTTCCCACCTTCTTCCTTTCCTACCTTCTGTGCCTTCTTACCTTTTCCTTCCCACTTCTTCCTCCCTACTTCTTCCTTCCCTACCTTCGTCCTTCCCCTACCGTCTTTCTTCCTACCTTCTTCCTTCCCTTCCTTCTTCATTCCTCTACCTTCTCCTTCCTAACCTTCGTCTAACTACCTCTTCCGTCCCTACTCTTCTTCCTTGGCTTACCTTCTTCTTCCTACCTTCTTCCTTCCCTTCCTTCTCCTTCCCTACCTTCTTCCTTCCCTAACCTTCTGCCGTCCCTGGCCCTCTTCTTCCCAACCTTCTCCTTCCCTACCTTTTGCTTCCGACCTTCTTTCCTTAACTACCTTCTTCCCTTCCTATCCTTCTTCCTTGGCCTACCTTCTTGCTTCCCTACTTCTGCCTTTGTTAACTTCTTCCCTTCCCACCTTCTTCCTTCCCTACCTTCTTCCATCCCTACCGTCTTCCTTTTGCTTCCTTCTTCCTTCCCTACCGTCTGCCTTCCGTAACTTCTTCCCCCCTACCCTTTTCCTCCCCGACCTTCTTCCTTCCCTACCTTCTGCACTTCCCTAGCTTCTTCCTCCCCTACCTTCTTCCTCCCTACCTCTCCTTCCCTACCCTTCTTCCTTCCCTACCTTCTTCCTTCCCTACCTTCTCCTTCTCTACCTTCTTCCTTCCCTACTTCTTCCTTCCCACCTTCTTCCTTCCCCTAACCTCTGCCTTCCTACCTTTCTTCCTTCCCTACCTTCTTCCTTCACTACCTTCTCCCTTCCCTACCTTCTGCCTTCCCTACCTTCTGCATTTCCCTATCTTCTGCCTACCCTACCTTCTTCCTTCCCTTCCTTCTTCCTTCCCTACCTTCTACCTTCCGTACCTTCTTCCTTCCCTACCTTCTTCCTTCCCCTACCTCTGCCTTCCCCTGCCTTCCTTCTTTCCCTAACCTTCTCCTTGGCTAACTTCTTCTTTTCTCGACCTTCCGCCTTCCTAACTTCTTCCTCCCCTACCTTCCTTCCTTCCCGATCTTCTTCATTCCCGACCTTCTGCCTTCCCTAACCTTCTTTCCTTCCACCTTCTACTTACCTACCTTCTTCCTTCCCTACCTCTTCTTTCCCTACCGTCTACCTATCCCCACCTTCTTCCTTTCTTACCTCTTCCTTCCCTACCTTCGTCATTCCCTACCTTCTACCTCCCCACCTTCTTCCCTTCACTCCCTTATTCCCTTTCTTTATCTTTCTATTTCCTCAATTTTTCCTCCCTTCTTTTTTCATGGTGGTGGTTAGACACTTACACACACACACATACAACACACACACACACACACACACACCACTCCACTCACCCACACACACACACTCACACACATACACCACACACTGCACTCACACACACACACGCACCAACACACGGTCCACACACCCTCACTCACGTCACACACACTCACACACACACACACAAAACACACACATCAACACACACACACCACACACACACACACACACCCACACACACACAACACACACCACACACCACACACACACACTCGCACACACCCACACTAACACACACTACAACACCAACGCACAGACACACTAAACACAACACACACACCCACACACACACACACACATCACACACACAACAACACACACACACACACCCACACATACACACACATACACACACACACACACACACACACACACACACACCACACACACACACACACACACACGCACTGTTTCTTCAGTCATAGAGTTGGTCAGATAGTGGAATAATCTGAAAAATGATGTAGTTGAGGCAGGATCCGTACATAACTTTAAGAAGAGGTATGATGTAGCTCATGACGCAGAAAGAAAGTCGAACTAGTTGCTACTAACGAAGAGGCGGGGGCCAAGAGCTATGAATAGACCCTTGCAACCACAATTAGGTAAGTACACTGACCACCCACACCACACGGCTTCACAACCTGGACCACCAACCCTCCAGCAGCTCAACAGACCAGAGGTCCTGAAGATAGCGTCCGCCTCTCGGCTTTTCACAGAAGACAGCATCCACCTCTCGGCTTCTCACCGGTGTTCTAGCTGAACTAATCACGATTATTATCACCATCAATCAAAACACAGCTTCATGGTGTGTGTTTTTTCAACAATCCTTCGCTCGTTTTAATTATCTTTCATCCTCTTGTATCAAAACACTCTTGGCTCCTGTCTTGTATTTGCCTATTGTTGCTTCTTGCAGTAGAGACCTTGCTTGTGACTCATGCAATAGCAGAAACAATAAGAAAATCTCGTGGGTACGCACCTCTTTGTGTTGGTATCACAAATTCAAGTATTTTTTTAGGACCTATAGTACCAGGCTGTACTAGAACCATCCCAGTACGTGCTAGAACCATCCCAGCACGTGCTAAAACCATTCCAGCACGTACTAGAACCATTCCAGCACGTTCTACAACCATCCCAGCACGTGCTAGAACCATCCCAGCACGTGCTAGATCCATCCCATCACATGCTAGAGCCATTCCAGTACGTTCTAGAACCATTCCAGCACGTGCTAGAACCATCCCAGCACGTGCTAGACCCATCCCAGTACGTTCAAGAACCATTCCAGCACGTGCTACAACCATTCCAGCTCGTGTTACAACCATCCCAGCACGTGCTAGAACCATCCCAGCACGTGCTACAACCATTCCAGCACGTGCTACAACTATCCCAGCACGTGCTACAACCATCCCAGCACGTGCTACAACCATCCCAGCACGTGCTACAACCATCCCAGCACGTGCTAGAACCATTCCAGCCCGTGCTACAACCATCCCAGCACGTGCTACAACCATCCCAGCAAGTGCTAGAACCATTCCAGCTCGTGTTACAACCATACCAGCACGTGATACAACCATCCAGCACGTGCTACAACCACCACAGCACGTTCTACAACCATCCCAGCACGTGCTAGAACCATTCCAGCACATGCTACAACCATCCCAGCACGTTCTACAACCATCCCAGCACGTGCTACAACCATCCCAGCACGTGCTACAACCATCCCAACACGTGCTACAACCGTCCCACCACGTGCTACAACCATCCCAGCACGTGCTACAACCATCCCAGCACGTGCTACAACCATTCCAGCACGTGCTACAACCATCCCAGCACGTGCTACAACCATCCCAGCACGTGCTACAACCATCCCAGCAAGTGCTAGAACCATTCCAGCTCGTGCTACAACCATCACAGCACGTGATACAACCATCCCAGCACGTGCTACAACCATCCCAGCACGTGCTACAACCATCCCAGCACGTGCTACAACCGTCCCACCACGTGCTACAACCATCCCAGCACGTGCTACAACCATTCCAGCACGTGCTACAACCATCCCAGCACGTGCTACAACCATCCCAGCACGTGCTACAACCATCCCAGCACGTGCTACAACCATCCAGGCACGTGCTACAACCATCCCAGCATGTGCTACAACCATCCCAGCACGTGCTACAACCATCCCAGCATGTGCTACAACCATCCCAGCACGTGCTACAACCATCCTAGCACGTGCTACAACCATCCCAGCACATGCTACAACAATTACAGCACGTGCTACAACCATCCCAGCACGTGCTACAACCATCCCAGCACGCGCTACAACCATCCCAGCACGTGCTACAACCATCCCAGCACGTGCTACAACCATCCCAGCACGTGCTACAACCATCCCAGCACGTGCTACAACCATCCCAGCACGTGCTACATCCATACCAGCACGTGCTACAACCATCCCAGCACGTGCTACAACCATCCCAGCATGTGCTAACAACCATCCCAGCACGTGCTAACAAACCACCCATACACGTGCTACAACCATCCCAGCACGTGCTACAACCATCCCAGCACGTGCTACAACCATCCCAGCACGTGCTACAACCATTACAGCACGTGCTGCAACCATCCCAGCACGTGCTACAACCATCCCAGCACGTGCTACAACCATTCCAGCACGTGCTACAACCATCCCAGCGCGTGCTACAACCATCCCAGCATGTGCTACAACCATTCCAGCACGTGCTACAACCATCCCAGCACGTGCTACAACCATCCCAGCACGTGCTACATCCATACCAGCACGTGCTACAACCATCCCAGCACGTGCTACAACCATCCCAGCATGTGCTACAACCATCCCAGCACGTGCTACAACCATCCCAACACGTGCTACAACAATCCCAGCACGTGCTACAACCATCCCAGCACGTGCTACAACCATCCCAGCACGTGCTACAACCGTTACAGCACGTGCTGCAACCATCCCAGCACGTGCTACAACCATCCCAGCACGTGCTACAACCATTCCAGCACGTGCTACAACCATCCCAGCGCGTGCTACAACCATCCCAGCATGTGCTACAACCATTCCAGCACGTGCTACAACCATCCCAGCACGTGCTACAGCCATCCTAGCACGCGCTACAACCATTCCAGCACGTGCTACAACCATCTCAGCACGTGCTACAACCATACCAGCACGTGCTACAACCATCCCAGCACGTGCTACAACCATCCCAGCATGTGCTACAACCATCCCAGCACGTGCTACAACCATCCCAGCACGTGCTACAGCCATCCCAGCACGTGCTACAACCATCCCAGCACGTGCTACAACCATCCCAGCACGTGCTACAACCATTACAGCACGTGCTACAACCATCCCAGCACGTGCTACAACCATCCCAGCACGCGCTACAAACCATCCCAGCACTTGCTACAACCATCCCAGCACGTGCTACAAAACCATTCCAGCACGTGCTACAACCATCCCAGCACGGGCTACAACCATCCCAGCATGTGCTACAACCATCCCAGCACGTGCTACAACCATACCAGCACATGCTACAACCATGCCAGCACGTGCTACAACCATCCCAGCATGTGCTACAACCATCCCAGCACGTGCTACAACCATCCCAGCACGTGCTACAGCCATCCCAGCACGTGCTACAACCATCCCAGCACGTGCTACAACCATCCCAGCACGTGCTACAACCATCCCAGCACGTGCTACAACCATTACAGCACGTGCTACAACCATCCCAGCACGTGCTACAACCATCCCAGCACGCGCTACAACCATCCCAGCACTTGCTACAACCATCCCAGCACGTGCTACAACCATTCCAGCACGTGCTACAACCATCCCAGCACGGGCTACAACCATCCCAGCATGTGCTACAACCATCCCAGCACGTGCTACAACCATACCAGCACATGCTACAACCATGCCAGCACGTGCTACAACCATCCCAGCATGTGCTACAACCATCCCAGCACGTGCTACAACCATCCCAGCACGTGCTACAACCATCCCAGCACGTGCTACAACCATCCCAGCACGTGCTACAACCATTACAGCACGTGCTACAACTATCCCAGCACGTGCTACAACCATCCCAGCACGCGCTACAACCATCCCAGCACGTGCTACAACCATCCCAGCACGTGCTACAACCATCCCAGCACGTGCTACAACCATCCCAACACGTGCTACAACCATCCCAGCACGTGCTACAACTATCCCAGCACGTGCTACAACCATCTAGCACGTGCTACAACCATCTCAGCACGTGCTACAACCATCCCAGCACGTGCTACAACCATCCCAGCACCTGCTACAACCATCCCTGCACGTGCTACAACCATCCCAGCACGTGCTACAACCATCCCAGCACGTGCTACAATCATCCCAGCACGTGCTACAACCATCCCAGCACGTGCTACAACCATCCAGCACGTGCTACAACCATCCCAGCACGTGCTACAACCATCTCAGCACGTGCTACAACCATCCCAGCACGTGCTACAACCATCCCAGCACGTGCTACAACCATCCCAGCACGTGCTACAACCATCCCAGTACGTGCTACAACCATCCCAGCACGTGCTACAACCATCCCAGCACGTGCTACAAACATCCCAGCACGTGCTACAACCATCCCAGCACGTGCTACAACCATCCCAGCACGAGCTACAACCATCCAGCACGTGCTACAACCATCCCAGCACGTGCTACAACCATCCCAGCACGTGCTACAACCATCCCAGCACGTGCTACAACCATCCCAGCACGTTCTACAACCATCCAGCACGTGCTACAACAATCCCAGCACGTGCTACAACCATCCCAGCACGTGCTACAACCGTCCCAACACGTGCTACAACCATCCCAGCACGTGCTACAACCATCCCAGCACGTGCTACAACCATCCCAGCACGTGCTACAACGCACCCAGCACGTGCTACAACCATCCCAGCACGTGCTACAACACCAACCCAGCACGTTCTACAACCATCCAGCACGTGCTACAACCATCCCAGCACGTGCTACAACCATCCCAGCACGTGCTACAACCATCCCAGCACGTGCTACAACCATCCCAGCACGTGCTATAACCATCCCAGCACTTGCTACAACCATCCCAGCACGTGCTACAACCATCCCAGCACGTGCTACAACCATCCCAGCACGTGCTACAACCATCCCAGCACGTGCTACAACCATCCAGCACGTGCTACAACCATCCCAGCACGTGCTACAACCATCCCAGCACGTTCTACAACCATCCAGCACGTGCTACAACCATCCCAGCACGTGCTACAACCATCCCAGCACGTGCTACAACCATCCCAGCACGTGCTACAACCATCCCAGCACGCGCTACAACCATCCCAGCACGTGCTACAACCATCCCAGCACACTCAGTGTTCAATCAGATATGTGGAATTAAAGTATGTGGAATGTAATTTTTGAGGTTAACTTCCATACCCAGCATTATATGTACACTGTGTACAATTATGTACATAAATCCAATTTAAGTTAGTGAGTAGTAAGTTAGAGAGTAACGAATAATGAAAATACCCGTAGGTTGATTGTTAAGACAGCGCACACACTGAGGTCCGGGGGTTGATCCCCGGTGTGGCTGAAAATATTAGGACGTGTTTCCTTAAGACACCTATTGTTCATATTCACCTTTTAGTAAAATAGGTACCTGTGTGTTAGTAGACTGGTGTGGGGACAAAACTAACCTAATTTTCCCGAAATGCTCTCCACAACAAAGGGCTGTTTACGTAGTAGTATGTCACTGATGTCAGCTAGGACTGTATACCATGTACATGTACTTGTAAAAATAAAGAATAACATTATTATTATTATTGTTATTATTATATACCTTCAGAGAGAAGCATCTTTACAGCTAGGTGTTTACCAGCTAGAGGCTCGAGAGAGTCTACAACCCATCCTCTCAATAGCACACTGTATTTCACTCTTGCTAAGATAGTCATGTGGGGGACTGTTTAACGAGTCTCAAACAGTGGATATTTAACTTATATAGGTTGTAGTTTGAGGTGTTCCCAGAAACTAGGTAGCTTCCCACCCTCACTCTGAAACGTCGAAAGGCTGCAGCATCAAGTTAGCTAGAATAATTCTAGAATGGTCAACTCACTGCTAGATGGCTCTGAATAACCGTTCTTCCAGTTGGCTGAGATGACTTGTGTGAGAGTGGCTTTGTTGAGTCCATATGTTCATTCAGTATATGGAATATACCTCCACGGCTCTCTCTCTCTCTCTCTCTCTCTCTCTCTCTCTCTCTCTCTCTCTCTCTCTCTCTCTCTCTCTCTCTCATCTCTCTCTCTCTCTCTCTCTCTCTCTCTCTCTCTCTCTTTCTCGTATGTGTGTGTATGTATCACATGTTTGTGCTCGTACTCACGATTTATGTTTTCCGTGGTCTAGTCTTGGCTCCAGATTTAGCCTTTAATGCAAATTTGATCGGCATTGCTGGGTTCTGGCCTTATTTTGTGACAGCCTAGTCTTGAAACTTTGTACTGAATTTGCCTCCATCATATCATAGGCCACTTCGATCCACTTGTTAATTATATTGAGAATAAGATGGATCATCTTGGCCCTTGTGGAAATAAATTCTTGGTTTAATATAGAGTTCAGTCCTGTCAGCAAAGACTAGCAATCAGGAGAGGAAACCCTGTGACGATGTTTCGGTCCGTCCTGGACCACTGGCAAGCTACAAGTGGTCCAGGATGGACCGAAACGTCGTCAAAAGGCTTCTCTGTCAGGTGCGGGATTTTACTGAATTGTTTCAGTCACATTATTGTGACTGTTTAAGTTTTTAAATCAGTTTACCATAACTACTGCAATGAATGACCTTCACGGTACTGTGACCTCTTGCAGCCTTCGATTCAGTCTACCACGACTACTGCATGAGGTACCGTGAAGCAAAACGCTCTAATCCCTGTTTCAACGTCAATAATTAATTTTTACAGTGGAGCACGGTGTAAAATCAAGTCGTCCCCCTTGTGCATGACTCGCGGCTCGCGTGCTGATAACACCACTTACTTGCTGACGATAACACCTGATTGAATTACTCAGATTGGGCCAAATTGGGTTTTAATTCCTGTCAATTAAGGTGTCAAATCACAGCTGTATGAGACGTTCTCTCTTTGGCTGAGGTCACGACGTAACCGACGCGGTCGGAGAGATGGTTAGACGTAGATTAAAATGCATAGATGTTGACGCAGGAGCACGGATCTGGATATTGACGCGAACGGACCCGTAGACGCAGGTCAGTAGAGGGAAGCAGACACGTTAACTGCATTTAAAGAGATCGTTTATTGACAACGTTTCGCCAACGCAGTGGACCTGAAAAAACCCACTGCATGGGAGAAACGTTGTCAGTAGAGGATCTCACCACACTGTGTTCTTGTGTCCATCGCGTGCGCTATTATAAACTATTTCTCTTATCGCATCAAACAACTCAGTAGATATGTATTTATGCCATAAAGAAGTGTACTGTCTGGGCGAAAAGTTGTCGCCATAGGGTCTCATTACTCTGCATTTGTGTCTCATTTCCACCGTAATTTTACAGCATTTCTCCACAGGATTGATACATCTCGTAAATAGTAGCGACCTGGCAACACGGCCAGCTAACCGTATTGTGCATTCCAGTTTTCCGTGTTCCTTCTGCACCACCGTATGTTTCGTGTTCCATCTGTACCACCGTATGTTCCATGTTACATCTGTACCACCGTATGTTCCGTGTTTCATCTGGACCACCGTAAGTTCCATGTTCCATCTGTACCACCGTATGTTTCGTGTTCCATCTGTACCACCGTATGTTCCGTGTTCCATCTGCAGCACCGTATGTTCCATGTTCCATCTGTACCACCGTATGTTTCGTGTTCCATCTGTACCACCGTATGTTCCGTGTTCCATCTGCAGCACCGTATGTTCCGTGTTCCATCTGTACCACCGTATGTTCCGTATTCCATCTGCAGCACCGTTTGTTAAAAGTTGCATCTGTACCACAGTACGTTCCGTGTTCCATCTGCAGCACCGTATGTTCCATGTTCCATCTGTACCACCGTATGTTCCATGTTCCATCTGTACCACCGTATGTTCCGTGTTCCATCTGGACCACCGTATGTTCCATGTTCCATCTGGACCACCGTATGTTCCATGTTCCATCTGTACCACCGTATGTTCCATGTTCCATTTGTACCACCGTATGTTCCGTGTTCCATCTGGACCACCGTATGTTCCGTGTTCCATCTGTACCACCGTATGTTCCATGTTCCATCTGTACCACCGTATGTTCCGTGTTCCATCTGCACCACCGTATGTTCCGTGTTCCATCTGCACCACCGTATGTTCCGTGTTCCATCTGCACCACCGTATGTTCCGTGTTCCATCTGTACCACCGTATGTTCCGTGTTCCATCTGTACCACCGTATGTTCCATGTTCCATCTGTACCACCGTATGTTCCGTGTTCCATCTGCACCACCGTATGTTCCGTGTTCCATCTGCACCACCGTATGTTCCGTGTTCCATCTGCACCACCGTATGTACCGTGTTCCATCTGCACCACCGTATGTTCCGTGTTCCATCTGCACCACCGTATGTACCGTGTTCCATCTGCACCACCGTATGTACCGTGTTCCATCTGCACCACCGTATGTTCCGTGTTCCATCTGCACCACCGTATGTTCCGTGTTCCATCTGCACCACCGTATGTTCCGTGTTCCATCTGCACCACCGTATGTACCGTGTTCCATCTGCACCACCGTATGTTCCGTGTTCCATCTGCACCACCGTATGTACCGTGTTCCATCTGCACCACCGTATGTACCGTGTTCCATCTGCACCACCGTATGTTCCGTGTTCCATCTGCACCACCGTATGTACCGTGTTCCATCTGCACCACCGTATGTACCGTGTTCCATCTGCACCACCGTATGTTCCGTGTTCCATCTGCACCACCGTATGTACCGTGTTCCATCTGCACCACCGTATGTACCGTGTTCCATCTGCACCACCGTATGTTCCGTGTTCCATCTGCACCACCGTATGTACCGTGTTCCATCTGTATCACCGTATGTACCGTGTTCCATCTGTATCACCGTATGTACCGTGTTCCATCTGCACCACCGTATGTACCGTGTTCCATCTGTATCACCGTATGTACCGTGTTCCATCTGTATCACCGTATGTACCGTGTTCCATCTGTATCACCGTATGTACCGTGTTCCATCTGCACCACCGTATGTACCGTGTTCCATCTGTATCACCGTATGTACCGTGTTCCATCTGCACCACCGTATGTACCGTGTTCCATCTGTATCACCGTATGTACCGTGTTCCATCTGCACCACCGTATGTACCGTGTTCCATCTGCACCACCGTATGTTCCGTGTTCCATCTGCACCACCGTATGTACCGTGTTCCATCTGTATCACCGTATGTACCGTGTTCCATCTGTATCACCGTATGTACCGTGTTCCATCTGCACCACCGTATGTACCGTGTTCCATCTGTATCACCGTATGTACCGTGTTCCATCTGCAGCAGCGTATCCTTCACAACACTGGTGGAGGAGAACGTGGTTCCCACCCAGCCTCTCTTACCACTAATTTAAACACACCAAGTGAAGAAAAAAATAGCATAAACCAGGTGGGTAGCAAATCTCTGCTGAACCAGCTTCCCCGTCCCTTGAACCAGCTTCCCCGTCCCTTGAACCAGCTTCCCCGTCCCTTGAACCAGCTTCCCCGTCCCTTGAACCAGCTTCCCCGTCCCTTGAACCAGCTTCCCCGTCCCTTGAACCAGCTTCCCCGTCCCTTGAACCAGCTTCCCCGTCCCTTGAACCAGCTTCCCCGTCCCTTGAACCAGCTTCCCCGTCCATTGAACCAGCTTCCCCGTCCCATGAACCAGCTTCCTCGTACCTTGAACCAGCTTCCCCGTCCCTTGAACCAGCTTCCTCGTACCTTGAACCAGCTTCCTCGTACCTTGAACCAGTTTCTTCTTCCCTTGAACCAGTTTCCTTATCCCTTGATCCAGCTTCGTCATCCCTTGAACCAGCTTCGTCATCCCTTGAACCAGCTTCGTCATCCCTTGAACCAGCTTCGTCATCCCTTGAACCAGCTTCCTCATCCCTTGAACCAGCTTCCTCATCCCTTGAACCAGCTTCCTCATCTTTTTGAACCAGCTTCCTCGTCCCTTGATCCAGCTTCCTCATCCCTTGAACCAACTTCCTCATCTCTTGAACCAGCATCCTCATCTCTTGAACCAGCATCCTCATCTCTTGAACCAGCATCCTCATCTCTTGAACCAGCATCCTTATCTCTTGAACCAGCATCTTCATCTCTTGAACCAGCATCTTCATCTCTTGAACCAGCATCCTCATCTCTTGAACCAGCATCCTCATCTCTTGAACCAGCATCCTCATCTCTTGACCCAGCATCCTCATCTCTTGAACCAGCATCCTTATCTCTTGAACCAGCATCTTCATCTCTTGAACCAGCATCCTCATCTCTTGAACCAGCATCCTCATCTCTTGAACCAGCATCCTCATCTCTTGAACCAGCATCCTCATCTCTTGACCCAGCATCCTCATCTCTTGAACCAGCATCCTTATCTCTTGAACCAGCATCTTCATCTCTTGAACCAGCATCCTCATCTCTTGAACCAGCATCCTCATCTCTTAAACCAGCATCCCCATCCCTTGAAACCTGCTGAAGACGGTACTATACCAGTGCTTTTTTTTTCTATTTTGTTCCTCTACCCAGCACTTGGTACATCTGTGAGCTGAGAAATGAACATCAGACGAAGAATCACGTGACATGTAGGCAGGAGGAGAGGTGAGAGACGCCAGTGGTTGGAACTGTGTATCCACCTCACCAGCCGTGAGAATGTGTAATGTATAGAATGGGATTTTTTTTTCGTAAGTTTTTTTATATTTTTTCTCTTTCTATGTTTTTTTTGTGTCAAAGAGACGTTTCGGATCCGTCGAGAAAGGAGGGGGAGAGGAGGGGGTGAGGAGGGGGAGAGGAGGGGAGTAGTTCCTTCCCTTAACCCTTCTGTCAGGGTCTGGGTTTGGGGCGAGGAATGCACTAAAGCTTTTGATACAAAGTTTGTAGGCCATTTTAACCCCTTTCACTTGTGGCTGGTTCCCAGGCTTACCCCCCTCCCCTCTCCCTCCCCCTTCCCTCTCTCCCCTCCCTTCCTCCCTCTCCCCTCCCATCCTTTTTCCAGCTGCAGCCGATGTGAGGGAACGAGCTCTCCCTCTCCCCCCACCCCTCACAATGAGACCCTCATGACCCCTCCAGCACAGTGGTCTACCTCCACCAGCATCACCACCACCAGCAGCATCACCACCACCACCAGTACCACCACTATTATTACGAGCATACAGGTACAAACTTATAAGGCTGAAGGTTCGGCACTAATATATATATATATATATATATATATATATATATATATATATATATATATATATATATATATTATATATATATATATATATATATATATAATATATATATATATACATCTCGTATCATATTAGCCGAACTCTCTTAAATATTAAACTTTTCAAAATAAAAATCTACAGATTGAAAGGTAATTTTCTACATTACCAGTTATATAATGATTTTTATTGTCTTTAGACCAAAATTAACTGAGAAACTTCAACTATCCTCCTTAAACCTAACACAATGTTATATATATTCAGCGGCCATTTTATTAGGTACACTTGTATACCTGCTCGTTAATGCAAATATCTAATGAGTCAACAATGTGGCAGAACCTCAGTGCCTAACAGCACCAGATATGGTTAAGAAGTTCAGTTGTTGTTCAAACTGAACATCAGAATGGAGAAGAAATGTGATCCAAGTGACTTTGACTGTAGAATGATTGTTGGTGCCAGACGGATGAGGTGCTTTGAGTATCTCAGAAAGCTGTTGTTGATCTCCTGGGATTTTCATGCACAACAGTCTGTAGAGTGTACAGAGAATGGTGTGGAAAATACAAAACGTCCAGTGACCCGGTGTTCAGTGGGCAAAAACGCCTTGTTAATGACAGAGTTCAGAGGAGAATGGTCAGACTGGTTCCAGCTGACAGGATGGCGACAGTAACTCAAATAATCAGACGTTACAACATTTGTAGGCAGACGAGCGTCTCTGAATGCACAACATGTCGAACCTTGATTAAATATTTAGAGAGCGGAAGAACGTCGCCTGTTCTGACAAATCACGATTTCTGTTTCCAGCATCTTATTGAATCCATGCCACCAATAGTTCAGTCTGGAGTACTACCCAGTGCTGGAAGGCTCCGCGTATTAATTGCATGTAAATTGAGCACTTCGATTGTTTAATAATTATATAATTAGTGGTAGATTGCCCTTCTTCATACCGAGTCTCTACTGAATTAGAAAGAGTAGGTAAGGAAGACGGAGGTACTGTTACAACCATCATCACTACCACCACCACCATCATCATCATCACTAGCACCACCCCTATCATCATCATCAGTACCACCACCACCATCACCACCACCATCAACATTAGCACCACCCCTATCATCATCATCACTACCACCACCACCACCATCATCACTACCACCACCATCATCATCACTATCACCACCACCATAATCACTAGCACCACCCCTACCATCATCATCATCACTACCACCACCACCATCATCACTAGCACCACCCCTACCATCATTATCATCACATCCACAACCACCAAAATCATCAACATCACTACCACCTCCACCACCACCATCATCACTAGCACCACCCCTGCCATCATCATCATCACTACCACCACCATCATAATCACTACCACCACCCCTACCATCATCATCATCACAACCACCAACACCGCCACCATCATCATCACTGCCATCGCCCCTACCATCATCATCATCACTACCACCATCATCATCACTACCACCATCATCATCATCACTACCACCATCATCATCATCACTACCACCACGACCACCATCGCCACGACAGCTAATATCATCACTACCAGCACTACCATCACCACGCCACCAACACCACCACCACCACCACCACCACCACCACCACCACCACCACCACCACCACCACCAAGCAGTATATCTTAGACCATCAACACTACCACTATTGAGCACATCCACCACAGCCACCACCACCACCACAACCTCCACCACAACCACCATCCACCAGCACCACCACACCAATCACTACTGCAGGTGGATATCATCCTGGATGATAGTAGTGGTAGTTCAGCTGGGGGTGGTAGCAGCAGTGGTAGAAACAGTGCTGATGCAGCTGGTGGTAGTGGTGGTGGTGGTGGTAGTGGTAATAGTAGTGGTGGTAGTAGTGGTATTGGTGGTGGTATTGGTAATAGTAGTGGTGGTGTAGTGGTATTGATGGTGGTAGTGGTGGTAGTAGCGGTGGTAGTAGTGGTGGTAGTGGTGGTGGTAGTGGTGGTAGTAGCGGTGATAGTAGTGATGGTAGTGGTGATGGTAGTTGTGGAAGTGGTGGTGGTAATGGTGGTGGTAGTAGTGGTAGTAGTGGTGGTAGTAGTGGTGGTAGTGGTGGAGGTAGTGGTGGTAGTAGTGGTGGTGGTGGTAGTAATGGTGGTGGTAGTAACGGTGGTAGTAGTGGTGGTAGTGGTGATAGTGGTGGTGGTAGTGGTGGTGGAAGTGGTGGTGGTAGTGGTGGTAATGGTGGTAGTGGTGGTGGTAGTGGTGATGGTAGTGGTGGTGGGTGGTAGTAATGGTGGTGGTAGTAACGGTGGTAGTAGTGGTGGTAGTGGTGATAGTGGTGGTGGTAGTGGTGGTGGAAGTGGTGGTGGTAGTGGTGGTAATGGTGGTAGTGGTGGTGGTAGTGGTGATGGTAGTGGTGGTGGTGGTAGTGGTGGTGGTGGTAGTGGTGTAGTGGTGGAGGTAGTGGTGGTAGTAGTGGTGGTGGTGGTAGTAATGGTGGTGGGTAGTAACGGTGGTAGTAGTGGTGGTAGTGGTGATAGTGGTGGTGGTAGTGGTGGTGGAGTGGTGGTGGTAGTGGTG
>NC_069441.1:16749911-16754911 GCF_026875155.1 Cherax quadricarinatus
AGTAATTGTGGTAGGGGACCTGAATGCTAAAGTAGGAGAAACTTTTAGAGAGGGTGTGGTAGGTAAGTTTGGGGGTGCCAGGTGTAAATGATAATGGGAGCCCTTTGATTGAACTTTGTATAGAAAGGGGTTTAGTTATAGGTAATACATATTTTAAGAAAAAGAGGATAAATAAGTATACAAGATATGATGTAGGGCGAAATGACAGTAGTTTGTTGGATTATGTATTGGTAGATAAAAGACTGTTGAGTAGACTTCAGGATGTACATGTTTATAGAGGGGCCACAGATATATCGGATCACTTTCTAGTTGTAGCTACACTGAGAGTAAGAGGTAGATGGGATACAAGGAGAATAGAAGCATCAGGGAAGAGAGAGGTGAAGGTTTATAAACTAAAAGAGGAGGCAGTTAGGGTAAGATATAAACAGCTATTGGAGGATAGATGGGCTAATGAGAGCATAGGCAATGGGGTCGAAGAGGTATGGGGTAGGTTTAAAAATGAAGTGTTAGAGTGTTCAGCAGAAGTTTGTGGTTACAGGAAAGTGGGTGCGGGAGGGAAGAGGAGCGATTGGTGGAATGATGATGTGAAGAGAGTAGTAAGGGAGAAAAGTTAGCATATGAGAAGTTTTTACAAAGTAGAAGTGATGCAAGGAGGGAAGAGTATATGGAGAAAAGAGAGAGGTTAAGAGAGTGGTGAAGCAATGTAAAAAGAGAGCAAATGAGAGAGTGGGTGAAAATAAGAAAAAGTTTTGGAGTGAGATTAACAAGTTAAGAAAGCCTAGAGAACAAATGGATTTGTCAGTTAAAAATAGGAGAGGAGAGTTATTAAATGGAGAGTTAGAGGTATTGGGAAGATGGAGGGAATATTTTGAGGAATTGTTAAATGTTGATGAAGATAGGAAAGCTGTGATTTCGTGTATAGGGCAAGGAGGAACAACATCTTGTAGGAGTGAGGAAAAGCCAGTTGTGAGTGTGGGGGGAAGTTCGTGAGGCAGTAGGTAAAATGAAAGGGGGTAAGGCAGCCGGGATTGATGGGATAAAGATAGAAATGTTAAAAGCAGGTGGGGATATAGTTCTGGAGTGGTTGGTGCAATTATTTAATAAATGTATGGAAGAGGGTAAGGTACCTAGGGATTGGCAGAGAGCATGCATAGTTCCTTTGTATAAAGGCAAAGGGGATAAAAGAGAGTGCAAAAATTATAGGGGGATAAGTCTGTTGAGTATACCTGGCAAAGTGTATGGTAGAGTTATTATTGAAAGAATTAAGAGTAAGACAGAGAATAGGATAGCAGATGAACAGGAGGCTTTAGGAAAGGTAGGGGGTGTGTGGACCAGATGTTTACAGTGGAAACATATAAGTGAACAGTATTTAGATAAGGCTAAAGAGGTCTTTGTGGCATTTATGGATTTGGAAAGGCGTATGACAGGGTGGATAGGGGGGCAATGTGGCAGATGTTGCAGGTGTATGGTGTAGGAGGTAGGTTACTGAAAGCAGTGAAGAGTTTTTTACGAGGATAGTGAGGCTCAAGTTAGAGTATGTAGGAAAGAGGGAAATTATTTCCCAGTAAAAGTAGGCCTTAGACAGGATGTGTGATGTCACCGTGGTTGTTTAATATATTTATAGATGGGGTTGTAAGAGAAGTAAATGCGAGGGTCTTGGCAAGAGGCGTGGAGTTAAAAGATAAAGAATCACACATAAAGTGGGAGTTGTCACAGTTGCTCTTTGCTGATGACACTGTGCTCTTGGAGATTCTGAAGAGAAGTTGCAGAGATTGGTGGATGAATTTGGTAGGGTGTGCAAAAGAAGAAAATTGAAAGTGAATACAGGAAAGATTAAGGTTATGAGGATAACAAAAAGATTAGGTGATGAAAGATTGGATATCAGATTGAGGGAGAGAGTATGGAGGAGGTGAATGTATTCAGATATTTGGGAGTGGACGTGTCAGCGGATGGGTCTATGAAAGATGAGGTGAATCATAGAATTGATGAGGGGGAAAAGGGTGAGTGGTGCACTTAGGAGTCTGTGGAGACAAAGAACTTTGTCCTTGGAGGCAAAGAGGGGAATGTATGATAGTATAGTTTTACCAACGCTCTTATATGGTGTGTGAAGCATGGTGATGAATGTTGCAGCGAGGAGAAGGCTGGAGGCAGTGGAGATGTCATGTCTGAGAGCAATGTGTGGTGTGAATATAATGCAGAGAATTCGTAGTTTGGAAGTTAGGAGGAGGTGCGAGATTACCAAAACTGTTGTCCAGAGGGCTGAGGAAGGGTTGTTGAGGTGGTTCGGACATGTGGAGAGAATGGAGCGAAACAGAATAGCTTCAAGTGTGTATCAGTCTGTAGTGGAAGGAAGGCGGGGTAGGGGTCGGCCTAGGAAAGGTTGGAGGGAGGGGGTAAAGGAGGTTTTGTGTGCGAGGGGCTAGGACTTCCAGCAGGCATGCGTGAGCGTGTTTGATAGGAGTGAATGGAGACAAATGGTTTTTAATACTTCACGTGCTGTTGGAGCGTGAGCAAAGTAACATTTATGAAGGGGTTCAGGGAAACCGGCAGGCAGGACTTGAGTCCTGGAGATGGGAAGTACAGTGCCTGCACTCTGAAGGAGGGGTGTTAATGTTGCAGTTTAAAAAAGCACCCTTCTGGCAAGACAGTGATGGAGTGAATGATGGTGAAAGTTTTTCTTTTTCGGGCCACCCTGCTTTGGTGGGAATCGGCCAGTGTGATTATATATATAATATATATATATATATATATATATATATATATATATATTATATAATATATATATATATATATATATATATATATATATATATATATAATTCATTTGTTTATAATAAGAGTAAGGGGAGTGGTCAGTGTTGTGGGCAGACGGTAGGTTGAAGACTGAGGGCGTCATTATTTATGCAAAGAAGCAAGATGGGAACTTAGCGAAGCTTAGCGATCGAACCACCAAAGATAGGCAGGGATCATTTAGCCCAAGTCTAGCTAGGCAGCAAGGCTAGGCAGCCAGGCGGGCGGAATAGGCATAGATGATGTAGACTATGTAGGGATAGGCCGGCAGGCTAGGCAGCCGTTCTAGAGCATTGATCACCTAGTTCGTGTTAGACAGACGGGCTAGACAGACAGGCTAGACAGACTGGCTAGGCAGACTGGCTAGGCAGGGGTCATGGTAAGTGTTAATCAGAGCATTAGTGCCTAGCTGTGTGACGGGTGATGCGGCCAACTAGGCAGAATATCCGTGACAAATTGTTAACTGTGAGGGTACTGAGGGGAAGTGAGTGTGAGGGGAGACCTAGCCACCAGCCATCTCAAAATTGATCGAGAGAGAGAGAGAAAGAGAATGAAATACACAGAAATAAGAAAGGTTCTCCTGCTCACACTGGGGCTATTGAAAATTCAGCTTTATGTTATATGTTATATATTATGTTATATGTTATATATTATGTTATATGTTATATGTTATATGTTATATTGTTATATGTTATTGTACCTAGTTCAGCTATCAAAACTTTGGGGGCCCAGTCCCTGGACCCATTACGTACCTCTGTAATCTGTAAATACCTTTGTAACTTGTCATAATTGTGACCAGACTTACCTGGAGTTCATTACCTTTGTAAATTGTGAGTTCATTACTTTTGTAAATTGTGAGTTCATTACCTTTGTAAATTGTGAGTTCATTACCTCTGTAACTTGCTCAGCTATCAAAACTTTGGAGTCCAGTCCCTGGACCAATTATGTACCTCTGTAATCTTTTGACTACCGCCCACAGGATGGGTATGGGGTGCATAATAAACATATTAAACTAACTGTTATATGTAGAAACTAAGTCTAGATAGATACATATATTCCCGTGCGTGCGTGAGCGTGTTAGATAGGAGTGAATGGAGACGAATGGTATTTGGGACCTGACGAGCTGTTGGAGTGTGAGCAGGGTAATATTTAGTGAAGGGATTCAGAAAACCGGTTATTTTATATAGCCGGACTTGAGTCCTGGAAATGGGAAGTACAATGCCTGCACTTTAAAGGAGGGGTTTGTGATATTGGCAGTTTGGAGGGATATGTTGTGTATCTTTATACGTATATGCTTTTAAACTGTTGTGTTTTGAACACCTCTGCAAAAACAGTGATTATGTGTGAGTGTGGTGAAAGTGTTGAATGATGATGAAAGTATTTTTTTGGGGGGATTTTCTTTCTTTTAGGGTCACCCTGCCTCGGTGGGAGACGGTCGACTTGTTAATATATATATATATATATATATATATATATATATATATATATATATATATATATATATATATATATATATATATATATATATATATATATATAGTATATGTCGTGCCGAATATGTAAAACTGGTCAATTAGCAAGAACTCATTTAAAATTAAGTTCTTTCTAAAATTTTCTCTTATACGTTTAAAGATAAATTTTTTTCATTAATGTTAATGTAAAAATTTGTAATTTTGATCCCAAAGAATATTAGAAAACTTACCTAACCTTATTATAACAAGAACAATTTATTTTAGCCTAACCCAACTAAATATATTTTAGATTTGTTTACAGTAATTTAATACTAAACAAACACAATGAAATATATTTTTTTGTTAGGTTCAGAATGATTTTGGCGAAATTATTGCATACACAAATTTTCGCTTGTCCTATATGGCAAGATGAGCGTTGCTACTTAAGCCAAGATCGCAAGTTCTGCCTATTCGGCACGACATATATATATATATATATATATATATATATATATATATATATATATATATATATATTAATATATATATATATATATATATATATATATATATGTGTGTGTGTGTGTGTGTGTGTGTGTGTGCGTGTGTGTGTGTGTGTGTGTGTGTGTGTGTGTGTGTGTGTGTGTGTGTGTGTGTGTGTGTTTATGTATATGTTAGCATTGTGTGTCGTCGAATATCTGACCTGTTCTCTCAGTCTCATTTATTGTCTCTCATCTCAGAAAACTGTTTCCAGGGGTT
>NC_069441.1:16762411-16794911 GCF_026875155.1 Cherax quadricarinatus
TCTCTCTGGTAGTGTCCCTAACATGTTGGTGCATGAGGTTTTCCAGTACCACATCCATCATCTTGGCTCTCCATGTGTCGGGACCCCCATATGGCTCTAGGTTTTCCCACTCAATCTCCCTGTGGTTGATGTCGCCCATAACCAGTAACTTCTCTCTACTCGAGTGAGTTCTTCTTGCCACCTAAGCCAGTGTGTCCACCATTGCTCTGTTGCACTCATCATATTCCTCTCTTGGCCTCCTGCCGTTCTGTGGTGGGTTATACATCACTGCAATGGCTACCTTATGTTCTCCTGACTGAACTGTACCTACTATGTAATCCTTTTCTCCAATCTCGTCTCGTGTGTGTGTGTGTGTGTGTGTGTGTGTGTGTGTGTGTGATATTAAAGTATAATTTCAGAGGAAAATGGACAATAGGAATGAACTCTATTGATCCTGCTATCAGCTGGGCTAGTTCTGCGATAGTTAGAAGGATGAAGCTCCTCTCCTATCAGCTGGGCTAGTCCTGTGATGGTGAGGAGAATTAGGATGTTCGTGTGTCAGGAAGAGTGGAAGAGGAACAGGAGTCCTATCACTGGGGGGGGGGAGAAGAGAATTGTGGGGAAGAAATGAAGGACCCTCGGACGTAATTTCCCTGATGCGTCTCCCAGCCACCTTCAATATTTTTCTCCCTAACTCTCTCTCTCTCTCTCTCCCCGCCACTAAAAGTTTTCCCCAGTTATGTTGACGTGGTTTGTGCAAGTAAGGGTGTTGTCCTCCCCTCCCTCCCTCCCCTCCTTTACTTCCTTGCCCCCTCCCTTCCCCCCTCCCTTCCCTCCCCCCTTCCCCTCCTCCTCCCTTTCCCCCTTTGAAATTTTAAACTTGCTTGAACACCGGTGTTTGGGGGTGTCTCCAGGGGAGCCTTGTTACCTGGAATTGGGGTGGTTGGGTGTGCCACACCCCCACTCCCACAACACCCCAAAACAACACACACACACCACACCACACACAACACACACACACCATACACAAAACCCCCAAAACACACCACACACCATACCATGTATTCACCAAATTTGGGGGTTGAAGGGGGTTTGAGTCTCAGCTTTGGCATCTTCTCATCTTCCTGGTTTTGTGTGTATGTGTGTTGTGTGTGTGTGTGTTTACTCAACCTAGTGACTCACCTATTTGGGGTTTTGCGGGGGTTAGTCGAAGCTCCTGGCCCCCCTTTTCCACTGGTCGCTACTAGGCCCTCTCCTGAACCGTGAGCTTTTCATACCTCGCTTAAAGTATGTAGGGACCCTCCCCTCCACTAAAATCGCTTCCCAAACTTTTTCCATTCTGACTACTCGTGGGAAAAAAATACTTATAACATCCCTGTGATTCATCTGTTGGGTCAGCTTCCAATTTTTCCCCTTGTTACTGTGCCCCCATCTCGGGAACATCCTTCTTTGTCCACCTTTGTCAATTCTCTCATTTTTTCGTATGCGTTATCATGTCCTCCCTATCTTCCTGTCCCCTTTGGTCAGGTTGTTTCCCCTTTAAAAAACCTCTCCTGGGGGACATACCCTTAGCTCTGGGACAGTCTTTTTTCCAAACTTTTGCACTTTCTCTTTTTTTTTACGTGTTTTGCTAGTGGGGGGTTCCCAAAACTGGTGCCGCATACCCCAATGGCCCCAACGTACACATGTGGGCCTGGGGGGGGTGTGTGTGGGTTGTGTGGTTGTGTGTGTTGTGTGTGTGGTGTGTTTTTATGTGTGTGATGACGCTGTGTTCCCTATAATTTGAAGGTCTTTTTTCCCCGAAATTTTTTACCTGGGGGGTTAGTTGTGAATTGTTCCAAACCCACGGTACTTTTTCCCCACCAGGGTACTTTCCAGCCACGGTATTTTTCCCCAGCCACGGTACTTTTTCCAGGCAGGATTTTTCCCGCCACGGTACTGTTTCCACACGGTACGTTCCAGGCCGGTACTGTTCCAGCACGGTACTTTTTCCCCACGGTACTGTTCCAGCCACGGTACTTTTTCCGGGCACGGTACTTTCCAGGCACGGATTGTTCCGCCACGGTACTGTTCCAGGCCGGTATTGTTCCACCACGGTACTGTTTCCAGGCACTTTTACTGTTCCGGCAGGGTACTGTTTCAGCCACGTACTTTCCAGCCCGGTACTGTTCCAGCCACGGTTTTTTTTCCAGACGTACTGTTCCAGCACGGTTTTTTCCCACCACGGTACTGTTCCAGGCAGGGTTTGTTCCAGCCAGGGGTACTGTTCCGCACGGTATTGTTCCAGCCAGGGAAAACTTTCCAGGCAGGGTTTACGTTCCGGGCACGGTACTTTTCCACCACGGTATGTTCCGCCAGGGTATTTTTCCAGCCCGGTACTGTTCCAGCCAGGGTTTACTTTTTCCAGCCACGGTACTTTCCCAGCCACGGTACTGTTCCGGGCACGGTACTTTTCCCGGCACGGTACTTTCCGGGCACGGACTGTTCCAGGACGGTACGCCAGCCACGGTTTTGTTCCAGCCAGGGTACGTTCCACCCACGGTACTGTTCCACCAGGGGTACTGTTCCAGGCACGGAAAATTTTTTCCAGCCACGGTACTGTTCCGGGCCGGTACTGTTCCACCAGGGTCTTTTTCCCCCACGTAGTTCCGCCAGGGTACTGTTCCAGGCACGGTATTTTTCCAGCCAGGGTCTGTTCCACAGGGTATTTTTCCACCCCACGGTACTGTTCCAGGCAGGGTATTTTCCACCCAGGGTACTGTTCCAGCCACGGTATTGTTCCAGCCACGGTACTGTTCCAGGCACGGTATTGTTCCAGCCACGGTACTGTTCCAGGCACGGTATTGTTCCAGCCACGGTACTGTTCCAGGCACGGTATTGTTCCAGCCACGGTACTGTTCCAGGCACGGTACTGTTCCACCAGGGTACTTTTTCCAGCAGGGTTTATTGTTCCAGCCACGTTACTTTTCCACCACGGTATTTTCCAGCCACGGTATTTTCCGGGCACGGTATTGTTCCACCCACGGACTTTTCCGGGGCACGGTACTGTTCCGGCAGGTACTTTTCACCAGGGTACTTTTCCCAGCCAGGGTACTGTTCCAGCCACGGTTTTTGTTTCCAGCCAGGGTACTGTTTCCACCCAGGGTATTGTTCCACCCACGGACTGTTCCAGCACGGTTTGTTCCAGCCAGGGTTTTCTGTTCCAGGCAGGGTATTGGTCCACCCCACGGTACTGTTCCCGGGCCGGTATTTTTCCAGCCACGGTATGTTCCGGCACGGTATTTTCCCCCCGGGTACTGTTCCGGGCCGGACTGTTCCAGCCAGGGTCTTTTTCCGGGCAGGGTAATGTTCCAGCCACGGTACTTTTCACCACGGTATTTTTTCCAGCCAGGGTTTACTGTTCCAGGCACGGTTTGTTCCAGCCACGGTACTGTTCCGGGGCACGGTATTTTTTCCAGGCACGGTCTGTTTCACCAGGGTACTGTTCCAGCCACGGAACTTTTTCCACCCAGGTTTTGTTCCCCAGCCACGGAAACTGTTCCGCCAGGTATTGTTCCACCCACTATTTTCCGGCCTTATTGTTCAGCCACGGACTGTTCCAGGCACGATTGTTCCACCCCGGGTACTGTTCCCCAGGCACGGTACGTTCCCGGCACGGTACGTTCCACCACGGTACTGTTCCCCCCCGGGTTTTACTTTTTCCAGCCAGGGTACTGTTCCACCCCAGGGTACTGTTCCACCCAGGGTACTGTTCAGGACGGTACTGTTCCAGCACGGTACTGTTCCGGGCAGGGTATTTTTTCCAGGCAGGGTACTTTTCCAGCCAGGTATTTTTCCCAAAAGGGGTTTATTTTCCCACCCACGGTACTTTCCACCACGGATTTTTTCCAGCACGGTACGTTTCCAGCCACGTACTGTTCCACCCGGTACTGTTCCAGGCACGTACTGTTCCGCCACGGTACTGTTCCAGCCCGGTACTGTTCCAGCCACGTACTGTTCCAGGCAGGGTTTGTTCCAGCCCGGTACTGTTCCAGGCACGGTATTTTTTCCAGCCACGGTACGTTCCCAGGCACGGTATTTTTCCCAGCCAGGTACTGTTCCGGGCACGGACTTTTCCAGCCACGGTACTGTTCCAGCAGGGTATTTTTCCACCACGACTGTTCCACCAGGGTATTGTTCCAGCCACGGTACTTTTTCCACACTATGGTCCACCCACGGTACTTTTCCAGGCACGGTATTGTTCCAGCCACGTACTGTTCCAGGCAGGTATTGTTCCAGCCACGGACTGTCCAGACGTACTTTTCCAGCCAGGGTTACTGTTCCGGACGGTAGTTCCAGCCACGGTACTGTTCCAGCCAGGGTTTTTGTTCCAGCCACGTACGTTCCAGGCACGTACTGTTCCAGCCACGGTACGTTCCGGGCACGGTATTTTCCCAAGCCAGGGTACTTTCCACCACGGAAAATTTGTTCCACCACGGTACTGTTCCGGGCAGGGTACTTTTCCAGCCACGGTACTGTTCAGGCAGGGGTTTTTTTCCACCACGGTACTTTTTCCCCCCCACGGTTTGTTCCGGGCACGTATTGTTCCAGCCACGTACTTTTCCCCACGATATTTTTCCCGGGCACGGTATTGTTCCAGCCACGGTATACCTGGGTTTCCTGGAGAGAGTTTGGGGGTCAACGCCCCCGGGGCCGGTTGTGCCGGCCTCCTGGGGGATCGCGCCGACAACCAGGCTTGTGGGTTTTGGGGCCCCTGCACGCAAACCAACTACGACCACGCCCCTCTGATCAGGAATGACTTTAGGTGCTTGCCGGCCACTTGAAGACCCCGGGGGGTCTTTTGGGTAACCCCCCTTAAATGTTGCGGGGAGGCATTTTAAAATCTGGGGCCCCTGACACTTATTGTTTGGTCTCTTAACGGCAGTGAACCCCCCCTTCTTTTTATGGGGGGGGGTTTATGTCTGCCATCTTTTGCTTTCGTAGTGAGTGATTTTGTGTGCAAGTTCGGTACAGTCCCTCTAGGATTTTCCAGGTGTATATAATCATGTATCTCTCCCCCTCCCGTTCCGGGGGAATAGGGGTTTAGAAAATCAAGCGCTCCCCCTATTTTGTTGTTTTTTTCTCCGTTATGCGCGCCGTGAAAGTTCTCTGTACATTTTTAGGTCGGGGCAATTTCACCTGCCTTTAAAGGGGGCTGTTTAGAGGGAGCAATATTCACCCCAGATAGAACAAGTGACCTGAAGAGGGGCATCATGGGCTTTGGGCCCCCCTAGTTTTGAAAAGGTTTTTCATTTTTCCCGGAACCCACCTGTTTTTTCCACCCCGGAAAGTTCCAGCCACGGTATTGTTCCAGGCACGGTAATTTTTCCAGCCACGGGATTGTTCCACCACGGGATTGTTCCAGGCACGGGTTTTTTCCGCCACGGTACTGTTTCCAGCCCCCGGTATTTTCCAGCCCGGTATTGTTCCAGCCCGGTATTGTTTCCGTTACGTATTGTTCCCGGCACGGTATTGTTCCCCAGGTATTGTTCCAGCCACGGTTTTTCCACCCGGTACTTTTTCCAGCCACGGTATTGTTCCGGCACGGTATTTTTCCGTCACGGTACTTCCAGCCACGGTACTATTCAGGCACGGTATTGTTCCCCCACGGTACTGTTTCCCGGGACGGGATTGTTCCCAGCCACGGGACTGTTTCCCCACGGGATTTTTCCCGGGACGGTATTGTTCCAGCCCCCGGGACTGTTCCAGGGACGGTATTTTTCCAAACCCGGACTTTCCCGGCACGGTCTGTTCCACACGGTACTGTTCCAGCCACGGTACTGTTCCCGGCCGGTATTGTTCCAGCCACGGTACGTTCCCGGGCACGTACGTTCCAGCCACGGTACTGTTCCGCCCGGTTTTTTCCAGGGCCGGGAAATTTTTCCACCAGGTACTGTTCCAGCAGGTACTGTTCCAGGCAGGTATTGTTTTTCCACGGTAAAAAAAGTTCAGCCACGGTACTGTTCCCGGGACGGTATTTTTTTCCAACTACGGTGTTCCCGGCCCGGGATTTTTCCAGCCCCGGTACTGTTCCAGGGACGGTCTGTTCCGGCACGGTATTGTTCCAGCCACGGTCTGTTCCAGGGACGGGATTGTTCCCGCCACGGGACTGTTCCAGGCACGGTACTGTTTCCCGGGACGGGACTGTTCCCGCCCCGGTATGTTCCAGGCCGGTATTTTCCAGCCACGGTAAATGTTCCAGGCCGGTACTGTTCCAGCCACGGGATGTTCCGCCACGGTATGTTCCAGGCACGGATTTTTCCGCCCCGGTACTGTTCCAGGCCGGTACTGTTCCCGGGACGGTATTGTTCCAGCCCGGGATTTTCCAGCCACGGTATGTTCCAGCCACGGTTGTTCCAGGGGACGGATTTTTCCAGCCCCGGTACTTTTTCCCGGCACGGGATCGTAACACTTTGTCACCAGTGAATAATTTTCCCCGAAATATATTTTTATAATTAACTGGATTTTATACCAAAGAAATGAGGAAAACTAGGCCTTGACCTATGGTGATGGGGGAGTTTTCCACATATGCGAGAAGATTTGTTTAATACGCTTGGGCCCAGATAGGAGTTCGGTTGGGGATCGTCTCCCTCTGTTAAGAGTTTTTGAAGTCGAAGCTCCACCCCGACTTGATGAAACTCTACGTAAGGGAAATGTGATTGATAAGCTCTACATAAGCGAAACAAGTTTCTGCACAAAGAATCAGTCCTGCTAAAGCTCTCACAAAGGAAAGGTACCTGTTAAAGCTAAACAGAAAAAAAAATGTGACCCCTTTAAATTTTACACAGAAGGGGAAAATTAACCCCCTAAAGCTCTAAGAGACGAAACGTCCCGATAATCTCTACACAAAGTGAAACAGTACTAAAAAAAGGTTTTTATACAAGGGGAAACATAAAACTACTAACTCTACCAAAGGAAACATGACCCGATGAAGTTTACACAGAGCGAAAGAGCCCCAAACGAAAGCCTCTCCCAAAAAAAAGCGGGTCCCCCCCTTTCCTCCTCCTCTCTCTCTCCCCCTCTCTCCCTCTCTCTTCCTCTCTCTCTCTCTCTCTCGGTCAGCAGGGAAATACCAACAAAATAGCAGGTAAGTAGACAACTGCTCAGGCACTTTCTTTCCTCGTGTATGTGTTAAGGGAGGAGGGTCTGTGACTAGGGGGTATCCAGGAGTGTCACTCACGCACCCGGAGTCTATCTGAGTCTACCGGAGTCTACCTGGAGGGATTCCCGGGGTCAACGCCCCCGCGGCCCCGGGCCACGCCAGGAATAAAAAGAAAGAAAAAAATCAGCTCATAGGGAGCATTTATGGGTTTTGTTGTGGTGGTTGGGTTGACGGGGGGGGGGGGGGGGGTGGGGGGGGGGGGGGGGGGGTTTGGGGGGGGGGGGTGGGGGGGGGGGGTGGGGGGGGGGGGGGGGGGTGGGAGGGGGGGAGGGGGGGGGGTGGGGGGGGGTTGGGGGTGGGGGGGGGGAGGGGGGGAGGGGGGGTGGGGGGGGGGGGGGGGGGTGGGGGGTGGGGGGGGGGGGGGGGGGGGGGGAGGGGGTGGGGGGGGGGGGGGTGGGGGGGGGGGGGGGGTTGGGGGGGGTGGTTGGGGGGGGGGGGGGGGGTGGGGGGGGGGGGGGGGGGTTTTGGGGGGGGGGGGGGGGGGGTTGGGGGGGGGGGGGGGGGGGGGGGGGTTGGGGGGGGGGGGGGGTGGGGGGGGGGGGGGTTGGGGGGGGGGGGGGGGTGGGGGGGGGGGGTTTTGGGAGGGGGGGGGGGGGGGGGGGGGGGGTGGGGGGTTTTTGGGGAGGGGGGGGGGGGGGGGGGGGGGGGGGGGTGGGGGGGGGGTGGGGTTTTTTTGGGGGGGGGGGGGGGGGGGGGGGGGTTGGGGTGGGGGGGGGTTTTTGGGGGGGGGGGGGTGGGGGGGGGGGGTTGGGGGGGGGGGGGTTTGGGGGGTGGGGGGGGGGTGGGGGGGGGGGGGGGTGTTGGGGGGGGGGGGGGGGGGGGGGTTTTTTTTTTGGGGGGGGTTTGGGGGGGTTGGGGGGGGGGGGTGGGGGGGGGGGGGTTTGGGGGGGGGGGGTGGGGCGGGGGGGGGGGGGGGTTTGGGGGGGGGGTGGGTTTTGGGGGGGGGGTTTTGAGGGGGGTGGGGGGTTTTTTGGGGTTTTGGGGGGTGGGGGTTGTTTTTTTGGGGGGGGGGGGGGTTTTGGGGTTTTGTGGGGGGGGGGGGGGTTGGGGGGGGTTTGGGGGGGGGGGTTGGGGGGGGTTTTGGGGGTTTTTGGTTTGGGGGGAAATTTTTTTTTTGGGGTGGTTGGGGGTGGGGGGTGGTTTTTTGGGGGGGGGGGGGTTCTGGGGGGTTTTTTTTTTTTTTTGGGGGGGGTTTTTGGGGGGGGGGGGGGGGAAGGGTTTGGGGGGGGGGGGGGGGTGGGGGTTGGGGGGGGGGGGGGGGGGGGGGCGGGGTTTTTTTTGGGGGGGGGGGGGGGTGGGGGGGGGGGGGGGTGGGGGGGGGGGGGGGGGGGGTTTTGGGGGGAGGGGGGGGGGGGGGGGGAGGGGGGGGTTTTGGGGGGGGGGTTTGTTTGGGGGGGGGAGGGAGGGGGGGTTTTGGGGGGGGTGGGGTTTGGGTTTTTTGGGGGGGTTTTGGGTTTTTGGTGTTGTTGTTGTGTGGTGGGGGTGTTGGTTTGGGGGGTTTTGGGGGGGGGTTTTGGGGGGGGGGGGGTTTTGGGGGGGGGTTTTGGGGGGTGGGGGGGTTTTTTTTTGGTGGGGGTGGGGGGGTTTTTGGGGGGGGGGGGTGGGTGGGGGGTTTGGGGGGGGGGGGGGGGGTGGGGTAGTGGGGGGGGGGGGGGGGGGGGTGGGGGGGGGGGGGGGGGAGGGGTTTGGGGGGGTTTTTTGGGGGGGTTTTGGGGGGTTGGGTGGGGGGGGTGGTTTTGTGGGTGGTTTTTGGGGGGGTGGGGGGTGGTGGGGTGGTTTGGTTGAGTGGAAAGGGTTTTGGGTGGTAGGGGTTTTTGATGGTGTGGGTTTGTGGTGGTTGTGGTTGATGTGGTGGTTGTGGTTGATGTGGTGGTTGTGGTTGATGTGGGTGGTTGGGGTTGATGTGGTGGTTGTGGTTGATTGAGTGTGGTTAGGGCTGATTGTGGTGGTTGTGGCTGGTATGGTGGTGGTTGGGGTTGATGTGGTGGTTGTGGTTGATGTGGGTGGTTGTGGTTGATCGTGGTGGTTGTGGTTGATGTGGTGGTTGTGGTTGATGAGGTGGTTGTGGTTGATGTGGAGGTTGTGGTTGATTTTGGTGGTTGTGGTTAATGTGGTGGTTGTGGTTGATGTGGTGGTTGTGGTTGATGTGGTGGTTGGGGTTGATGTGGTGGCTGTGGTTGATGTGGTGATTGGGGTTAATGTGGTGGTTGTGGCTGATATGGTGGTGGTTGATGTGGTGGTTGTTGTTGATATAGTGGTGGTTGATATGGTGGTGGTTGATGTGGTCGTGGTGGTTAATGTGGTGGTTGTGGTTGATGTGATGGTTGTGGTTGATGTGGTGATTGGGGTTGATGTGATTGTTGTGGTTGATATGGTGGTGGTTGATGTGGTGGTTGTGGTTGATATGGTGGTGGTTGATGTGGTGGTTGTGGTTATATATGGTGGTGGTTGATGTGGTGGTTGTGGTTGATATGGTGGTGGTTGATGTGGTGGTGGTGGTTAATGTGGTGGTTGTGGTTGATGTGGTGGTTGGGGTTGATGTGATGGTTGTGGTTGATATGGTGGGGGTTTTGATGTGGTGGTGGTGGTTAATGTGGTGGTTGTGGTTGATGTGATGGTTTTGTGGTTGATGTGGTGGTTGTGTTGATGTGGTAGTTGTGGTTGATGTGGTGGTTGGGGTTGATGTGATGGTTGTGATTGATGTATTGGTGGTGGTTGATGTGATAGTTGTGGTTGATGTGATGGTTGTGGTTGATGTGGTAGTTGTGGTTGATGTGTTGGTTGTGGTTGATGTGATGGTTGTGGTTGATGTGGTGGTGGTGGTGGTGGTTGATGTGATGGTTGTGGTTGATGTGTTTGATTGTGGTTGATGTGGTGGTGGTGGTTGATGTGGTGGTTGTGGTTGATGTGGTGGTTGTTGGTTGATGTGGTGGTTGTGGTTGATGTGGGGGTTTGGGGGTTGATGAGATGGTGGTGGTTGATGTGGTGGTGGTGGTTAATGTGGTGGTTGTGGTTGATGTGATGGTTGTGGTTGATGTGGTTGGGGTTGATGTGATGGCTGTGGTTGATATGGTGGTGGTTGATGTGGTGGTGGTGGTTAATGTGGTGGTTGTTTTTGATGTGATGGTTGGGGTTTTGATGTGGTTGTGTTGATGTGGTGGTTGTAGTTGATGTGGTGGTTGGGGTTGATGTGATGGTTGTGGTTGATGTATTGGTGGTGGTTGATGTGATAGTTGTGGTTGATGTGATGGTTGTGGTTGATGTGGTAGTTGTGGTTGTGTTGATGTGATGGTTGTGGTTGATGTGGTGGTTGTGGTTGATGTGGTGATGGGGGTTTTGATGTGGTGGTGGTGGTTGATGTGGTGGTGGTTGTTGATGCGGTGGTGGTGGTTGATGTGGTGGTTGTGGTTTATGTGGTGGTTGTGGTTGATGTGATGGTTGTGGTTAATTGATGGTTGTGGTTGATGTGTGGCGGTGGTTGATGTAGTGGTGGTGGTTGATGAGTGGTGGTGGTTGATGTCGGGTGGTGGTGGTTGGTGTGTTGGTGGTGGTGGTTGATATGGTGGGCACAGCTGCCTCACTGAGTTATTGCACAGAAATTTCTTATGAATGGACCAAAGTGAATTAAGGGTTTGTAAATAATCAGGAAGGGAATCGGAGGCGACTGAGAGAGAGAGAGGAGAGAGGAGAGAGAGGGAGATGAGAGGGAGAGATGCAGAGAGAGAGAGAGTGAGAGAGAGAGAGAGAGAGAGAGAGAGAGAGAGAGAGAGAGAGAGACAGACAGAGACAGACAGACAGACAGACAGACAGACAGACAGAGACAGAAACAGAGACAGAGAGTAAAATAAAAACCTAGGAACAAATCAGATCTCGACTGTATATGTCTGTCTGTGTTCTTGCTTTCTGTCCCCCTTCTCATTTCTGTGTCCCTGCTAAGAATGGAGGAACAGTGCAGTAGGCCTACTGGCCCATCCTCTGCCCTCTTACGTCTAAAAAATGAAAAAAAAAATCCTTGATGCCTCGTAACATTTTTCGATCATTTTTAATACATGTCATGTGCCCACTAAAATCAAGAAGTCTTGTTTGGTTAAAACAAGCAACATTATTTTCAAACAATAGTCCCTATTTTCTTGTTTGCTGATTCTCTTACATCGGGTCTGATCACTCTTATTCCAGCGTGACTTTGTAAACGGTCCAAGTCGGACCGTAACGTCGTTGTAAGTTCCTTTCTCTCCTATGTGCGGGGTATTTATGTATTGTTCCACGGTATTGTGGCTTTCTGTTCTTCCAGAGTGAACTTACGAGTATCATCAGGAAGGAGATGACGAACAGGTGACACCAGCATCAACACAGGAACCATCTGCTGAGCCACCACAAGATCATGTAGGTAGAGTGGGAGGCAGCAGCGGAAGTTAACCAAAGCAAGAAAAACCAAGAGGAGCAATATCGATGGAAAGCTTGATTTTAGAAGCGCAAGCAGAAATCAGACAGTACCTGGAGGCTACTTGGAGGCTATCTGAAGGTTACCTGGAGGCTACCTGGAGGCTACTTGGAGGTTACCTAGAGGCTACCTGGAGGCTATCTGGAGGTTATCTGGAGGCTACCTGGAGGCTACCGGAGGCTACCTGGAGGCTACCTGGAGGTTACCCAGAGGCCATCGCCCCCGCGGCCCGGTCCCAGATCAGGATGAAAACAGTAGAAACAGAAGATAAAAACAGTAGGAACAAAAGAGAAAATAGGAAGAGAGGGCGAGATATAAGCTACGGAAGGATAAGTAGCACCAAAACCAGATTTGTGAGAATGTAAGAGATCCAGGGAGAAGGAGGAGGCAGGAGCAGGAACAACAACAATAGCAACAGCAGCAGCAACAGGAGCAGTAATAACAGCAGTACCACCACAACCATCCTGGGTCACCCACAATATCCCTCACGCTCACCAAACACTGACCCTACGCCACTGAAGTGATCCGTTAGCAGTCATATATTTCCCCCCGTTCTTTCCTCGCTCTCCCCATCAACTTCCTACCCCTCTACCTCCCCTCCCAACCCCCTCCCCATCTCTTCTTCATCCCTCTTTCTCCCCTCACTCTGCTCCCTCTCCCCTCGCCTCAGCGGCGCGGTGTGTGAGGTCATATGTGAGAAATAAAGCTATCAAGTGATCGCCTGCCCAATATAAATGGTATCGTGGTTGAGGAATACTTGCGTCAGCTGGAGCCTCCCCTCGTAGCCTGCCGCAGAGCTGCCACCTCTGCCGCTAGCACCCTCGTAGCCTGCCACAGAGCTGCCACCTCTGCTGCTAGCACCCTCGTAGCCTGCCACAGAGCTGCCACCTCTGCCGCTAGCACCCTCGTAGCCTGCCGCAGAGCTGCCACCTCTGCCGCTAGCACCCTCGTAGCCTGCCGCAGAGCTGCCATTTCTGCCGCTAGCACCCTCGTAGTCTGCCGCAGAGCTGCCACCTCTGCCGCTAGCACCCTCGTAGCCTGCCGCAGAGCTGCCACCTCTGCCGCTAGCACCCTCGTAACCTAACGAAGAGTGCTACCCCTGCTGCTAGCACCCTCGTAGCCTGCCGCAGAGTGCCACCGCTGCCGCCAGCACCCTCGTAGCCTGCCACAGAGTGCCACCGCTGCCGCTAACACCCTCTTAGCGCTGCCGCTAGTACCCGCCCCACTCAGCGGAGAAATCTCCTTCAGAAGGGACTATATGGTAGAAAGATCTCCTGAGGGGCCTTCTGCTGATATGGTCTCCTACTGCGGGTATTATCTACTGAAGGGATCTTGTAGTGGCGGGATCTCGTGCAGAGACCTGAAGTAGCGCTCTCTTACCCTTGAGAGGAGGAAGAAGAATTTCATTTCTAGAGACCTCTCTCCTGAAAGTCCATCTTTACACTACGACCTCCTGTGGCAGGGATTTCCTTCTGAAGACGTCTGAGGAGCGCGAGTGGAGGAGAATGCCTCTCCTGTGCTTTCAACTTTTGCATGAGGATCCACACCTTGAGACGATGAGCTTTTGGATACCTCTTCAAGCTCCTCTGAACCCTGAGTTTCTGCAGCTAGGAATGAGCTTTAAAAATAATGTCGACTATTGTTAAACATTTTGGATCCTTAGTGACCAATATATCGAATTCGCACTCGCTGTTGATCTTGTGAGCAAGATGAACAGTATTTTGTTATGTAGCCTTGACTGTAAACACATTTTTAGATTTATTCCCGAGACTGCCATACAAGGTGTACTGGCCAAAGATACTTGTAGCCTACTCTTGCCACGGTAATGACATCTTTTTGTTGCTGTCTACATAGCCGTGTTGACTTGACGCTTTTGACTGTGACATCCTTGGTTTAGATATTGTAATGTTTTCCTGACTTAGTTTTACGACCAGGTGTACTGGTCTTGAAACTACCACCTGCGTTTGTAATAACCACCATAACAACCATCACCACCGCCCAGCACCTACATAACCCACCACCCACCACTACAACCTCCACAATCACACAAGAGTCATCACCATCATTACGATACTATCACTGTCATTAACAACAACAACAGTTCATTCCTTCAACCCCCCAAACAACTACTGCCCTCCCCATAGATAGCTACCCAATTCCCTTATAACTCCATCCCAAGCACTCCTCCCCTCCTTCTCTGTCCTGCTTTCTCTGTGATCCCTTCCCAAAAGTTCTTCTCTTCAGTTTCCTTCTCGATATCTTCCCCATTCTCCCCATGCACACTTCCCCAGTCAACTGCTTCCACTTCCTCAACTATCCCTCATCTTTCCCTCTCCCCTCACTCGTCCCCTACTTCCCCTCACACTTGTATATACATCGTTGCCCATCAAGTGATACTCGGTCATCATCAGTTAAATATTAATCGTTATGTGGCTACGGTAGTTGTCTTGATGACCCGCTGATGGCGCTCTGCAACGGCAGCTGCTGCTGATGTTGCTGTTGCTGCTGCTGCTGCTGCTGCTGCTGCTGCTGCTGCTGCTGCTGCTGCTGCTGCTGCTGTTGCTGCTGCTGCTGCTGCTGCTGCTGATGATGATGATGATGATGATGATGATGATGATGGCGCACTGCACCGCCAGTGCTGTTGCTGATGTTGCTGCTGCTGATGCTGTTGCGATTAGTGCTGTTGCTATTCTTATTGCTAATGAGTGTTGGTGGTAGTGCTGTTACAAAATTTATCCACTCACTACCCCTGACATTGCTTTCTCCACAACTCCACAGTTACAGTAACCACGCCTCCACCTCCCAACAATCTCCACCACAATTACCCCCACCACCCCACAACTTCAGTATCAGGGCTGGTAAAGGTCACGGGGATAAAACTTTCTCTAACTAACCTCTAAGTTTCCTCCCAAATTCCCAGTTTGTCGCGATGATTTTGCTAACTTTCTTCCAATAAAAAATTCTTGAGTTTGGGCGAATATTTTGGTCTGTCTAACCACGGTGGACATGTACGATTTACCTCAGGAGACAAATGAAAGCCACAATACCATGGCTGGAAAAATACCATGGCTGGAACAATACCATGACTGGAACAATACCATGACTGGAACAATACCATGACTGGAACAATACCATGGCTAGAAAAATACCATAGCTGGAACAATACCATGGCTGCAACAACTCGTTAATCACTCCAAAGAGTAATTTACAACTCCTCTCTCTCTCTGTCTCTCTCTCTCTCTCTCACACACACTATATATATATATATATATATATATATATATATATATATATATATATATATATATATATATATATATATATATGCAATAAGATCACAGTAAACAGGTGATTTCAGAATATGCAAAACAACCACTTTGAAAGAATAGAGAAATTCTAAGCGCTTTCGTGACTACTCACATTATATTATATATTATTGTGCCCACGAACAAGCAGTGTTGTTATTGATATATATATATATATATATATATATATATATATATATATATATATATATATATATATATATATATATATATATATATATATATGTGTGTGTGTGTGTTGTGTGTGTGTGTGTGTGTGTATGTGTGTGTGTGTGTGTGTGTGTGTGTGTGTGTGTGTGTGTGTGTATACAGAGAAAGAGAGAGGGAGAGAGAGAGAGAGAGAGAGAGAGAGAGAGAGAGAGACATTTGCAATCAGGTCGCCAGCAATATTTACATACAGTCGTACGTTGAGTCAAGGGGTCATGGCAGGAGAGCATACCCCATAAAGCATACGCCAAGGGTCACTTGCACTAACGTATGCCCTGTTGGGCATCGGTGGACACGGGGGCCACTAATTGTGGCCATTTCGAGGATCAAACAATACCTCCAGGTCGCTGGGCCATCGTCAAACTCCGGCCGACCAAAAGAAGGCAAAGTCCCTGGCCTTACCAGCAAAGTGGTTGCCGCCATCTAATTGCGGGTCATCGCGGTCAAGGTCCTGAAGGAACGGCGGGGCGTCTCTGTTTACAGGCTCCTGTGGGAGGATTTCTTATGCAGGTCGCCTTCTGTAGCGTCTACAGGATCTGGGTACTTTATCGCGTGTGTCTGGGCGGAGGACACCTCGCATTGAGTGTGTTGCAGGCTTGCTTACCGTAGGCACCTCACGCCCCTGTCATTACCAGCCTGTTGCTCCTGCCGCCAGACTTGCCTCTATCCATATGCGATATTTATTCAGCAGTGCAGTTAGGCGGCAGGCCAGAGGTCCCCAGGTTGTTAGTGTCTGCCGGTGATGTACTGCAGGTCAGGGAGCAGGTCTGGTCAAGCAGGCAGGTGCGGACAAAGTTGAATGTCTCTTTGCAGGTCAGGGTTAGGTCTTGGGCATGTCAGGTTCAAGCAGGCAAATGAAGACAAAGCCGGATGTCTTTACAGCTCAAAATGGTAGTCAAGGGGCAGGTCTAAGGATAGATCGGGTACCAGCAGGCAGGTGAAGACAAGGCTGGATGCCTCTACAGGTCAGAATGCAGGTCTGAAGGACAGTCAAGGGGGTAGGTCACAGGACAGCAGGTCAAGTATACTGGATACCCGATATTGATGGCACCAACAGGTCCCATAACAGCAGTCTCTTTAAAAAAAGTATACTGAACAGGCTTATAAATCAAGAAATTTTCCTCGGTTCCTCAGTATGACACATTTCAGCACTGGGTATCAGTCCCATCCTGCGAGATGGAATGCCACAGGAAAAATATGGCCCCCATGAGGTTTAGCGCTTAACATGAACCATAGAACGAACCTGTATGGACTTAAACGAACCTGAACAAACCTATTTGGACTTCATACTCATTTTACTGTGATGAATGGTTTGAAAAACGGACAAGTTGAAGATTGAGACACTTATGCAGCATATGGGAATCTTTATTCAGGAAACGTTTCGCCACACAGTGGCTTCATCAGTCCAATACAAAGAGGAAGGCGTAAGAAGAGGAGGAGTATGAGGTAATCAGTCCCTCAGCCTGGAGTCGATGTGTTCAGTCCATCAATCTTGTAGAATATACAGCATAGGGCCGTAGACGTGGCTTATATACTGTAGTGAGGTGAGGTGAAGCAGGCGGAGGCGGGGTCATAGTGGTACCATCCACTAGTCAAAGTAGGTCTTCGTCCAAAGGTTGAACAAGTGTTGAAGAATTCTTTGTAACAAGATCCCATGATACGCCTTCCTCTTTGTATTGGACTGATGAAGCCACTGTGTGGCGAAACGTTTCCTGAATAAAGATTCCCGTATGCTGCATAAGTGTCTCAATCTTCAACTCATTTTAGTGCAACACTGCAAGCCCCTGATGATGTAGTGATTGCAACATGAAAGTTTTAGATTTATCATACGAATACTTGCGTGCAGTCCTTAACATTATTAGCGACAGTGATAACTACAGTGACAGTGGTAACTACAGTGACAGTGGTAACTACAGTGACAGTGGTAACTACAGTGACAGTGGTAGCTACAGTGACAGTGGTAACTACAGTGACAGTGGTAACTACAGTGACAGTGGTAGCTACAGTGACAGTGGTAGCTACAGTGACAGTGGTAGCTACAGTGGCAGTATTAGCTACAGTGACAGTGGTAGCTACAGTGACAGTATTAGCTACAGTGACAGTGGTAGCTACAGTGACAGTATTAGCTACAGTGACAGTATTAGCTACAGTGATAGCATTAGCTACAGTGACAATATTAGCTACAGTGACAGTATTAGCTACAGTGACAGTATTAGCTAAAGTGACAGTATTAGCAACAGTGACAGTATTAGCTACAGTGTCAGTATTAGCTACAGTGACAGTGGTAGCTACAGTGACAGTGGTAGCTACAGTGACAGTGGTAGCTACAGTGGCAGTATTAGCTACAGTGACAGTGGTAGCTACAGTAACAGTATTAGCTACAGTGACAGGGGTAGCTACAGTGACAGTATTAGCTACAGTGACAGTATTAGCTACAGTGATAGCATTAGCTACAGTGACAATATTAGCTACAGTGACAGTATTAGCTACAGTGACAGTATTAGCTAAAGTGACAGTATTAGCTACAGTGACAGTATTAGCTACAGTGTCAGTATTAGCTACAGTGACAGTATTAGCTACAGTGACAGTATTAGCTACAGAGACAGTATTAGCTGCAGTGACAGTATTAGTTACAGTGACAGTGGTAGCTACAGTGACAGTATTAGCTACAGTGACAGTATTAGCTTCAGTGACAGTATTAGCTACAGTGACAGTAATAGCTACAGAGACAGTATTAGCTACAGTGACAGTGGTAGCTACAGTGACAGTATTAGCTACAGTGACAGTAATAGCTACAGTGACAGTATTAGCTACAGTGACAGTAATAGCTACAGAGACAGTATTAGCTACAGTGACAGTGGTAGCTACAGTGACAGTATTAGCTACAGCGACAGCATTAGTTACAGTGACAGTATTAGCTACAGAGACAGTATTAGCTACAGTGACAGTGGTAGCTACAGTGACAGTATTAGCTACAGTGACAGTATTAGCTACAGTGACAGCATTAGCTACAGTGACAGTATTAGCTACAGTGACAGTATTAGCTACTCTGACATTATTAGCTACAGTGACAGTATTAACTACAGTGACAGCATTAGTTACAGTGACAGTATTAGCTACAGAGACAGTATTAGCTACAGTGACAGTGGTAGCTACAGTGACAGTATTAGCTACAGTGACAGTATTAGCTACAGTGACAGCATTAGCTACAGTGACAGTATTAGCTACAGTGACAGTATTAGCTACTCTGACATTATTAGCTACAGTGACAGTATTAGCTACAGTGACAGTATTACTTACAGTGACATTATTAGCTACAGTGACTGTATTAGCTACAGTGACAGTATTAGCTACAGTGACAATATTAGGTACAGTGACAGTATTAGCTACAGTGACAGTATTAGCTAAAGTGACAGAATTAGCTAGAGTGACAGTATTAGCTGCAGTGTCAGTATTAGCTACAGTGACAGTATTAGCTACAGTGACAGTGGTAGCTACAGTGACAGTATTAGCTACAGTGACAGTATTAGCTTCAGTGACAGTATTAGCTACAGTGACAGTATCAGCAACAGTGACAGTGGTAGCTACAGTGAGAGTATTAGCTACAGTGACAGTATTAGTTACAGTGACAGTATTAGCTACAGTGACAGTATTAGGTACAGTGACAGTGGTAGCTACAGTGACAGTATTAGCTACAGTGACAGTATTGGCTACAGTGACAGTATTAGCTACAGTGACAGTATTAGCTACAGTGACAGTATTAGCTACAGAGACAGTATTAGCTACTGTGACAGTATTAGCTACAGTGACAGTATTAGCTACAGAGACAGTATTAGCTACAGTGACAGTATTAGCTACAGTGACAGTATTAGCTACAGAGACAGTATTAGCTACAGTGACAGTATTAGCTACAGTGACAGTATTAGCTACAGTGACAGTATTAGCTACAGTGACAGTATTAGCTATAGAGACATTATTAGCTACAGTGACAGTGGTAGCTACAGTGACAGTATTAGCTACAGTGACAGTATTAGCTACAATGACAGTATTAGCTACAGTGACAGTGGTAGCTACAATGACAGTATTAGCTACAGTGACAGTATTAGCTACAGTGACAGTATTAGCTACAGTGACAGTATTAGCTACAGTGACAGTGGTAGCTACAGTGACAGTATTAGCTACAGTGACAGTATTAGCTACATTGACAGTATTAGCTACAGTGACAGTATTAGCTACAGTGACGGTATTAGCTACAGTGACAGTATTAGCTACAGTGACAGTATTAGCAACAGTGACAATGGTAGCTACAGTGACAGTATTAGCTACAGTGACAGTATTAGCTACAGTGACAGTATTAGCTACAGTGACAGTATCAGCTACAGTGACAGTATTAGCAATAGTGACATTATTAGCTACAGTGACAGTGGTAGCTACAGTGACAGTATTATCTACAGTGACAGTATTAGCTACAATGACAGTATTAGCTACAGTGACAGTATTAGCTACAGTGACAGTATTAGCTATAGTGACAGTATTAGCTACAGTGACAGTATTAGCTACAGTGACAGTGGTAGCTACAGTGACAGTATTAGCTACAGTGACAGTATTAGCTACAGTGACAGTATTAGCTACAGTGTCAGTATTAGCTACAGTGACGGTATTAGCTACAGTGACAGTATTAGCTACAGTGACAGTATTAGCAACAGTGACAATGGTAGCTACAGTGACAGTATTAGTTACAGTGACAGTATTAGCAACAGTGACAGTATTAGCTACAGTGACAGTGGTTGCTACAGTGACAGTATTAGCTACAGTGACAGTATTAGCTACAGTGACAGTACTAGCTACAGTGACAGTATTAGCTACAATGACAGAATTGGCTACAGTGACAGTATTAGCTACAGTGACAGTATTAGCTACAGTGACAGTATAAGCTACAGTGACAGTGGTAGCTACAGTGACAGTATTAGCTACAGTGACAGTATTAGCTACAATGACAGTATTAGCTACAGTGACAGTGGTAGCTACAATGACAATATTAACTACAGTGACAGTAATAGCTACAGTGACAGTACTAGCTACAGTGACAGTATTAGCTACAGTGACAGTATTAGCTACAGTGACAGTACTAGCTATAGTGACATTACTAGCTACAGTGACAGTGGTAGCTACAGTGACAGTATTAGCTAGAGTGACAGTATTAGCTACAGTGACAGTATTAGCTAGAGTGACAGTATTAGCTACAGAGACAGTATTAGCTACAGTGACAGTATTAGCTATAGTGACATTATTAGCTACAGTGACAGTGGTAGCTACAGTGACAGTATTAGCTACAGTGACAGTATTAGCTACAATGACCGTATTACCTTCAGTGACAGTGGTAGCTACAATGACAGTATTAGCTACAGTGACAGTAATAGCTGCAGTGACAGTATTAGCTACAGTGACAGTATTAGCTACAGTGACAGTAATAGCTACAGTGACAGTATTAGCTACAGTGACAGTAATAGCTACAGAGACAGTATTAGCTACAGTGACAGTGGTAGCTACAGTGACAGTATTAGCTACAGTGACAGCATTAGTTACAGTGACAGTATTAGCTACAGAGACAGTATTAGCTACAGTGACAGTGGTAGCTACAGTGACAGTATTAGCTACAGTGACAGTATTAGCTACAGTGACAGTGGTAGCTACAGTGACAGTATTAGCTACAGTGACAGTATTAGCTACAGTGACAGCAATAGCTACAGTGACAGTATTAGCTACAGTGACAGTATTAGCTACAGTGACAGCATTAGTTACAGTGACAGTATTAGCTACAGTGACAGTATTAGCTACTCTGACATTATTAGCTACAGTGACAGTATTAGCTACAGTGACAGTATTAGCTACAGTGACAGTATTAGCTACAGTGACATTATTAGCTACAGTGACTGTATTAGCTACAGTGACAGTATTAGCGACAGTGACAATATTAGGTACAGTGACAGTATTAGCTACAGTGACAGTATTAGCTAAAGTGACAGAATTAGCTAGAGTGACAGTATTAGCTGCAGTGTCAGTATTAGCTACAGTGACAGTATTAGCTACAGTGACAGTGGTAGCTACAGTGACAGTATTAGCTACAGTGACAGTATTAGCTTCAGTGACAGTATTAGCTACAGTGACAGTATCAGCAACAGTGACAGTGGTAGCTACAGTGACAGTATTAGCTACAGTGACAGTATTAGCTACAGTGACAGTATTAGCTACAGTGACAGTATTAGGTACAGTGACAGTGGTAGCTACAGTGACAGTATTAGCTACAGTGACAGTATTGGCTACAGTGACAGTATTAGCTACAGTGACAGTATTAGCTACAGAGACAGTATTAGCTACAGTGACAGTATTAGCTACAGTGACAGTATTAGCTACAGTGACAGTATTAGCTACAGAGACAGTATTAGCTACAGTGACAGTATTAGCTACAGTGACAGTATTAGCTACAGAGACAGTATTAGCTACAGTGACAGTATTAGCTACAGTGACAGCATTAGCTACAGTGACAGTATTAGCTACAGTGACAGTATTAGCTATAGAGACATTATTAGCTACAGTGACAGTGGTAGCTACAGTGACAGTATTAGCTACAGTGACAGTATTAGCTACAGTGACAGTATTAGCTATAGTGACATTATTAGATACAGTGACAGTGGTAGCTACAGTGACAGTATTAGCTACAGTGACAGTATTAGCTACAGTGACAGTATTAGCTACAGTAACAGTATTATCTACAGTGACAGTATTAGCTACAGTGACAGTATTAGCTACAGTGACAGTATTAGCTACAGTGACAGTATTAGCTACAGAGACAGTATTAGCTACAGTGACAGTATTAGCTACAGTAACAGTATTAGCTACAGTGACAGTATTAGCTACAGTGACAGTATTAGCTACAGTGACAGTATTAGCTACAGTGACAGTATTAGCTATAGTGACATTATTAGATACAGTGACAGTGGTAGCTACAGTGACAGTATTAGCTACAGTGACAGTATTAGCTACAATGACAGTATTAGCTACAGTGACAGTGGTAGCTATAATGACAGTATTAGCTACAGTGACAGTAATAGCTACAGTGACAGTATTAGCTACAGTGACAGTATTAGCTATAGTGACATTATTAGCTTCAGTGACAGTGGTAGCTACAGTGACAGTATTAGCTACAGTGACAGTATTAGCTACAGTGACAGTAATAGCTACAGTGACAGTATTAGATACAGTTACAGCATTAGTTACAGTGACAGCATTAGCTACAGAGACAGTATTAGCTACTGTCACATTATTAGCTACAGTGACAGTATTAGCTACAGTGACAGTATTAGCTACAGTGACAGTATTAGCTACAATGACAGTATTAGCTACAGTGACAGTATTAGTACAGTGACAGTACTAGCTACAGTGACAATATTAGCTACAGTGACAGTATTAGCTGCAGTGACAGTATTAGCTAATGTGACAGTATTAGCTATAGTGACAGTATTAGCTACAGTGTCAGTATTAGCTACAGTGACAGTATTAGCTACAGTGACAGTTTTAGCTACAGTGACAGTATTAGCTGCAGTGACAGCATTAGTTACAGTGACAGTGGTAGCTACAGTGACAGCGGTAGCTACAGTGACAGTATTAGCTACAGTGACAGTGGTAGATACAATGACAGCCGTAGCTACAGTGACAGTGGTAGCTACAGTGACAGTGGTATCTACAGTAACAGCGGCGGCTACAGTGACAGTAGCAGCTACAGTGACAGTATTAGCAACAGTGACAGTGGTAGCTACAGTGACAGTATTAGCTACAGTGACAGTATTAGCTACAGTGACAGTATTAGCTACGGTGACAGTATTAGCTACAGTGACAGTATTAGCTACAGTGACAGTATTAGCTACAATGACAGTTGTAGCTACAGTGACAGTATTAGCTACAGTGACAGTATTAGCTACGGTGACAGTATTAGCTATAGTGACAGTGGTAGCTACAGTGACAGTATTAGCTACAGTGACAGTATTAGCTACAGTGACAGTATTAGCTACAGTGACAGTATTAGTTACAGTGACAGTATTAGCTACAGTGACAGTATTAGCTACAGTGACAGTATTAGCTACAGTGACAGTATTAGCTACAGTGACAGTATTAGCTACAGTGACAGTATTAGCTACAGTGACAGTATTAGCTACAATGACAGTTGTAGCTACAGTAACAGTATTAGCTACAGTTACAGTGGTAGCTACAGTGACAGCATTAGCTACAGTGACAGTATTAGCTACAGTGACTGTATTAGCTACAGTGACAGTATTAGCTACAGTAACAGTATTAGCTACAGTTACAGTGGTAGCTACAGTGAAAGCATTAGCTACAGTGACAGTATTAGCTACAGTGACAGTATTAGCTACAGTAACAGTATTAGCTACAGTTACAGTATTAGCTACAGTTACAGTGGTAGCTACAGTGACAGCATTAGCTACAGTGACAGTATTAGCTACAGTAACAGTATTAGGTACAGTTACAGTGGTAGCTACAGTGACAGCATTAGCTACAGTGACAGTATTAGCTACAGTGACAGTATTAGCTACAGTGACAGTATTAGCTACAGTAACAGTATTAGCTACAGTTACAGTGGTAGCTACAGTGACAGCATTAGCTACAGTGCCAGTATTAGCTACAGTGACTGTGACAGTATTAGCTACAGTGACAGTATTAGCTACAATGACAGTTGTAGCTACAGTGACAGTATTAGCTACAGTGACAGTATTAGCTACAGTGACAGTGGTAGCTACAGTGAGAGTATTAGCTACAGTGACAGTATTAGATACAGTGACAGTATTAGCTACAGTGACAGTATTAGCTACAGTAACAGTATTAGCGACAGTGACAGTGGTAGCTACAGTGACAGCATTAGCTACAGTGACAGTATTAGCTACCGTGACTGTGACAGTATTAGCTACAGTGACAATATTAGCTGCAATGACAGTTGTAGCTACAGTGACAGTATTAGCTACAGTGACAGTATTAGCTACAGTGACAGTGGTAGCTACAGTGAGAGTATTAGCTACAGTGACAGTATTAGCTACAGTGACAGTATTAGCTGCAGTGACAGTGGTAGCTACAGTGACAGTATTAGCTACAGTGACAGTATTAGCTACAGTGACAGTATTAGCTACAGTGACAGTCTTAGCTACAGTGACAGTATTAGCTACAGTGACAGTATTAGCTACAGTGACAGTGGTAGCTACAGTGACAGTATTAGCTACAGTGACACTATTAGCTACAGTGACAGTATTAGCTACAGTGACAGTATTAGCTACAGTGACAGTATTAGCTACAGTGACAGTATTAGCTGCAGTGACAGCGGTAGCTACAGTGACAGTATTAGCTACAGTGACAGTGGTAGATACAGTGACAGCCGTAGCTACAGTGACAGTGGTAGCTACAGTGACAGTGATAGCTACAGTAACAGTGGTAGATACAGTGACAGTGGTAGCTACAGTGACAGTGGTATCTACACTGACAGTGACAGCTACAGTGACAATGGTAGCTAGAGTGACAGTGGTATCTACAGTAACAGTGGCGGCTACAGTGACAGCATTAGCTACTGTGACAGTGGCAGCTAAAGTGACAGTGGTAGCTACAGTGACAGTGGTAGATACAGTGACGGTGGTAGCTACAATGACAGTGGCAGCTACAGTGACAGTGGTAGCTACAATGACAGTGGCAGCTACAGTGACAGTGGCAGCTACAGTGACAGTGGTAGCTACAGTGACAGTGGTAGCTACAGTGACAGTGGTAGCCACATTGACAGTGGCAGCTACAATGACAGTGGCAGCTGAAGTGACAGTGGCAGCTACTGAGACAGTGGTAAGTTCAGTGACATTGGCAGTTATTTATTTATTTATTTATTATAAATTTGTGCACACATACAGAGGTACAAAAAAATACAGATAAGAGCAGTATGCCAAAGCCACTTATACTATGCATAGCATTACGGGCTGGCTTAAAATTAACTTAAGATTAATTAAGCAATGATGAAGTCAGTGATAAAACATTAATGTAAACAGATTACTATAAAGCACAAGTGAGTATTACAAAGACAGGTCATATGAAGGATTCTGTTAGGTAGTGTATTTAAAAAATAATAAAGTTAGATTGGGTTTTAGGTTTAACATTTATGTGATATAATTGTGAGAAACATTTAAGATATACAATTTATAAGGTTCAGTTATTCAGTATTTATTTGGTTTTGGGTGAGTAAGTGATCTTTGAGTAGAGACTTGAATTTATAAACAGGTAGTGTTTCTTTTATATTTACAGGTAATGAATTCCAGATTTTAGGGCCTTTTATGTGCATTGAGTTTTTGCATAGTGTGAGATGAACACGAGGAACATCAAAGAGTGATCTGTGCCTTGTGTTATGGTCATGTGTTCTGTTGAGGTTGGCAAGGAGATGTTTGAGGGGAGGGTTAATATCAGAGTTAAGTGTTCTATGTATGTAATAGGTGCAGTAATAAGTATGGATGTTTTGTATGGTGAGTAGGTTTAGTGTATTGAATATTGGTGGAGTGTGCTGCCTGTAGTGGGAATTTGTTATCATTCTAACTGCAGCCTTTTGTTGGGTAATTAGTGGTCTGAGATGGTTAACTGTTGTTGAGCCCCATGCACAAATTCCATAGGTGAGATAGGGGTAAATAAGAGAGTGATATAGGGCCAGGAGGGCTGACTGTGGAACATAGTACCGTATCTTCGATAGTATGCCTACAGTCTTGGAAATTTTCTTAGAAATATGTTGTATAATGTGTATGAAATTTGAGTCTATTATCAAGGTGGATTCCAAAGCAAGTTTCCCCTCTGTTAGCTTGTTATAGGTGATCCGTTTTATCATTATTGTTAGAGGACATCTGTAGCTCTGTTACCAAACTGAAATGAAGTAGGTTTTGCCAATGTTTAGTTAAGTTTGTTAGTCCCCATCCAGGTATATATTTTCTGTAATTCGTATTTACAGTATTGGCTAGTGTGACTGGGCTCGGGTGAGAGAAGACGTATTGTGGGGGTGGTGGGGTCATCCTGCAATTAGTTGGGTTAGAGTAATTGCGAAGCATTTTGGAAAGGCATTATGTATAGGAGAAAGAGAAGAGGGCCAAGGACACTTCCTGTGGACACCAACTGGTAATTGGTTGCGCGAAGAGTTTGCCCCATTTGCGTACACATATGGGCTTCTGTTGCTGAGTATGAACTTGAGGTAATTGAGTGAGTGCCCTCTAATACCATAGTGTGACAATTTAACGTGGCGCAAGTCATGGTCCAACTGTATCCAACAAGCTTTACCGTAAGTCAATGAAGATCCCCAGTGGGACTCTTTTCTCTATTGCAGTGTATATATGTTCTAGCATGTGTATAATAGCATCATTAGTATTTTTATTAGGCCTGAATCCAAATTGGCAGGGGTTGAGTATGTTCTGGGAGATAAGGTAGGAGTAGATTCGTTTATGAATTAGTTTTTCAAAGATTTTTGAGAGAGGGTGTAAGTTGGATATTGGCCTATAGTTATTCAACTCTGTTTGGTCTCCTCCTTTGTGGATCGGGGTGACCCTTGCTATTTTGAGTACTGTAGGGAAGGTGGAGGATTCAATGGATGATACAATGTTAGCTACAGTGACAGTGGTATCTACAGTGACAATGTTAGCTACAGTGACAGTGGTATCTACAGTGACAGCGGCAGCTAAAGTGACAGTGGCAGCGACAGTGACAGTATTAGCTACAGTGACAGTGGCAGCTACAGTGACAGTGGTAGCTACAGTGACAGTGGTAGCTACAGTGACAGTGGTAGCTACAGTAACAAGTGTAGATACAGCGATAGTGGTAGCTACAGTGATAGTGGCAGTTACAGTGACAGTGGTAGCTACAGTGACAGTGGTAGCTACAGTGACAGTGGTAGCTACAGTGACAGTGGCAGGTACAGTGATAGTGGTAGCTACAGTGACAATCAAGATACAGTTTACAGTGGAATATTACAGTGACAGTGTAGCTTACAGTGACAGTGGTCAGCTGCAGTGTCAGTGGTAAATACAGGACAGTGAGTAGCTAACAGTGACAGTGGCAGGTACAGATACAGTGGCAGCTGCAGTGACAGTGGCAGCTGCAGTGATAGTGGTAACTACATTGACAGTGGTAGCAACAGTGACAGTGAGTAGCTACAGTGACAGTGGTAGACTACAGTGACATGGTACTACAGTGACAGTGGTAGCAACAGTGACAGTGGCCAGGTACATGTGATATTGGTAACTACAGTGGACAGTGCAGCATAGCAGTAAGAGTGGCAGCTGCCAGTGAGAAGTTGGCAGCTACAGTGACAGTGTAGCTGCAGTGTCAGTGGTAGATACAGTGACAGTGGTAGCTACAGTGACAGTGGCAGGTACAGTGATAGTGGTAGCTACAGTGACAGTGGCAGCTATAGTGACAATCGAAGGTACAGTGACAGTGGTAGCTGCAGTGACAGTGGCAGCTACAGTGAGAGTGGCAGCTACAGTGACAATCGAAGATACAGTGACAGTGGTAGCTACAGTGACAGTGGTAGCTACAGTGACAGTGGTAGCTACAGTGACAGAGGTAGCTATAGTGACAGTGGTAGCTACAGTGACAGAGGTAGCTATAGTGACAGTGGTAGCTACAGTGACAGTGGCAGGTACTGTGATATACACTGGCAGCCACGGTGAGACTCAGTGGGAGAGAGAGTGTAGGGAGAGTGATATTAGTGGGAAGGAGAGAAGGGAAAGTAAATGAACATCAGGAAGAGATGGAGGAGGAGGGCGAGGAGGAGCAGGAGGGCAAGGAGGAGGTGAGGTAGAAGAGGAAGTGGCGGACGAGGAGGAGAAGGGCAAGGAGGAGGTGAGGTAGAAGAGGAAGTGGCGGACGAGGAGGAGGAAAAGGAGGAAGAGGAAGTGTAGTGTGTATTAGAAAATGATGCCTTGGAGTGTGAAAAAGATTTGGAGGATGGAGGGAAGGTGGAGGGATGACTGGAGGGAAGGTGGAGGGATGACTGGAGGGAAGGTGGAGGGATGACTGGAGGGAAGGTCGAGGGATGACTGGAGGGAAGGTGGAGGGATGACTGGAGGGAAGGTGGAGGGATGACTGGAGGGAAGGTCGAGGGATGACTGGAGGGAAGGTGGAGGGATGACTGGAGGGAAGGTGGAGGGATGACTGGAGGGAAGGTCGAGGGATGACTGGAGGAAGGTGGAGGGATGACTGGAGGGAAGGTGGAGAGGTGACTGGTGGATGGTTGGATAGATGACTGGAGGGAGGGTGGAGGAATGACTGGAGGGAGGGTGGAGGGATGACTGGAGAGAGGGTGGAGGGATGACTGGAGGATGGGTGGAGGGATGACTGGAGGGAAGGTGGAGGGATGACTGGAGGAAGGTGGAGGGATGACTGGAGGATGGGTGGAGGAATGACTGGAGGATGGGTGGAAAGATGACTGGAGGGAAGGTGGAGGGATGACTGAAGGGAAGGTGGAGGGATGACTGGAGGGAGATTGGATGGATAATTGGAGGGAGGGTGGAGGGATGACTGGAGGATGGGTGGTAGGATGACTGGAGGGTGGGTGGAGGGATGACTGGAGGGAAGGTGGTGGGATGTCTGGAGGATGGGTGGATGGTTGACTGGAGGGTGGAGGTAGAATGGAGGGATGACTGGAGGGTGGAAGTAGGGTGGTGGGATGACTGGAGGATGGAGGTAGGATAGAGGGATGACTGGAGGGTGGAGGTACGATGGAGGAATGACTGGAGGGTGGAGGTACGATGGGAGGATGACTGGAGGGTGGAGGTAAGATGAAGGGATGACTGGAGGGTGGAGGTAGGATGGAGGGATGACTGGAGGGTGGAGGTAGGATGGAGGGATGACTGGAGGATGGAGGAAGGATGGAGGGATGACTGAAGGGTGGAGGTAGGATGGAGGGATGACTGAAGGGTGGAGAGTAGGATGGAGGGATGACTGGAGGGTGGGAGGTAGTGTGGAGGGAGGGTGGAGGGAGGGTGGAGGGAGGGTGGAGGGAGGGTGGAGGTACGGTGGAAGGATGACTGGAGGATGGAGGTATGGTGGAGGGATGACTGGAGGGTGGAGGTACGATGGGAGGATGACTGGAGGGTGGAGGTAAGATGAAGGGATGACTGGAGGGTGGAGGTAGGATGGAGGGATGACTGGAGGGTGGAGGTAGGATGGAGGGATGACTGGAGGATGGAGGAAGGATGGAGGGATGACTGAAGGGTGGAGGTAGGATGGAGGGATGACTGAAGGGTGGAGGTAGGATGGAGGGGTGACTGGAGGGTGAAGGTAGGATGGGAGGGATGACTGGAGGGTGGAGGTAGTGGTGGATGGGAGGGTGGAGGGAGGGTGGGGAGGGAGGGTGGAGGGAAGGGTGAGGTACGGTGGAAGGATGACTGGAGGATGGAGGTATGGTGGAGGGATGACTGGAGGGTGGAGGTAGGATGGAGGGATGACTGGAGGGTGGAGATTGGTGGAGGGATGACGGAGGGTGGAGGTAGGGTGGAGGGATGACTGGAGGCTGGAGGTAGGATGGAGGGATGACTGGAGGGTGGAGGTAGGATGGAGGGATGACTGGAGGGTGGAGGTAGGATGGAGGGATGACTGGAGGGTGGAGGTAGGATGGAGGGATGACTGGAGGGTGGAGGTAGGATGGAGGGATGACTGGAGGGTGGAGGGAGGGTGGAGGGAGGGTGGAGATAGGGTGGAGGGAAGGCACTTCGGGACTATTGGAGTATGAACGGTCCAGCTACGTGATGTTATTACGTCAGTTCGATCTGCTTCGGAAGAGAGGGAGGGAAGGAGGGAGGGAAGGAGGGAGGGAAGGAGGGAGGGAAGAAAGGGAGGGAAGGAGGAGGGAAAGAGGGAGGGAAGAAGGGAGTGAATTAGGAAGAGAAGGAATGAAGTGATGAAGAGATGAAGAGTGGATGAAGAGGAAGGGGGAGGAGAAAGAAAGTAAGGAAGAGAAGAGAACAAGTGGGGAAGAGACAAGAGAAGAGGGAGGAAGTGTAAGTGGAGGAGAGGGAGTGGAGTGTAATGTTGTAGTTGTAGGAGAATGAGAGGGAAGGAGAGAGGAGAATAATGAAGACAGAAGAAAGAGAGAATTACAAAAAAAGGTGGAAGAGAATTTTGACAACAAAAACACTGAACGACTTAACCGATCAGCTTGAAACTTCCCAGCCTGGTGGACCAGTGGAAGGTTGATGGAAGAATGGATTGATATATCATAACAATAATAATAATAATAATAATAATAATAATAATAATAATAATAATAATAATAATATAGTAAATAATAATAATAATAATAATAATAATAATAATAATAATAATAATAATAATAATTACTATTATTATTATTATTATTATTACTATTATTATTATTATTATTATTATTATTATTATTATTATTGTTATTATTATTATTATTATTATTATTATTATTACTATCAATGTTACATGTTCAATTCTCTTTTTATCTTTGCATGTAATCCCCTTGAGAATGGTTCTTGTGGTAGGCTTTAAACTTGAACCACTGGTGTCTCCTGCCGGGTACAATGTTGACAGTGTTAGTGCAGTGTTGGAGCCGCAGTTTTTAACTAGTTTTAATTTGGAAACTTCAGAGAAATACTTTCCATTAAATATCTGGGGGTCTGTGTTTTTCTGATTCTTATAGTTCTAATGATTGATTGATTTTATTAAATGGCTGTTTTTTTTTTTTAAACTGGTTAATATACTTAAATTTGTTGTGTTGTGTACAAGAGCTGAAGAATGAGTCTTGTGGTAAGGTTGAAACTTCTAGTGGTGATGTGTTCTTCTCATTGTAAGCTAAAGTTACCCAAATTGTGTTGCTTTATATAACCGGGCAATGTGGTTGCCGGGATCAGACCACAGCTCCTGACCCCGATTCTTCGCTGGCCGCTACTGACTTCACTCTCTCCTGGCTTCTTCGAGATCCGTTCTTGAAGCCATTCATGGATCCTGCCTCTGCCACTCCACTGTCTCAGTCGTTCTACTTCCTGACTCACTGTCAGGTCACAACCTGAAGATGGTGCAGGATGGACCGAAACGTCGTAGTAAGGTTCGTCTCCTCAGTAAGGAGTTTTGATGAATTGTTCCAGTCACGGTATTGTGACTTATATTCTACGACACGAACCTCATTTTCACACTCCTCCTTCCCTTATTTCTTCCTTCTTACTCCTTATCTACCCCAGCCTCAAGTTCCAAACTCTCCCCACTATCCCATTCTCTACACCTACCTCCTCCTCCTCCTCCTCCTCCTCCTCCTACTGCTCTTCCCTCTCACCGTCTCCCCACCTCCCCATCAACTACCAAGATCCCCGTACACCCATATTTTTCTTCAAATCAATGGGTTCAATTTTTTTATATCATAAATCTGCGGAGAGTTCAGATCCTTCAGCTGTTTTTCGGAGCGTAGAGGATTAGATTCTCCTCGTGTAGGATTCATGGGGTATCAAAAAACTTTGTAAATCTTCGATCCTGAAACAATTATATCCGATGCATTACCGGAGACCATAACAGATGCTATTAGATGAGGACATTGTAAATCCCTGAAAGTTTTCGATTCCTCTTAATAGATATTGAGGCGGGAGAGAGAAAGAGAGAGAGTATCTGATCCTGTTTCAGTGATACGCGATGCATTAGAGGAAGTAAAGACAACACTCTGATGTTTATGGAGGAGGTGGGACAATGAGGGGGTTTCAATCCCTTATACACGGTGGAGAGAGGAATTACTGCCTCGCCCCTGTTGTTTCTAGCCCTCCTGCTCGTCTGTCAGAAATATGTTAAGCGGTTTGATAGAGGGATAAAAGTGGAGGAGGAGGAGGAAGAAGAGGTGGAGGAAGAGGAAGAGGGAGAGGATGGTGATGAAGAGGAGGGGAACGTTAAAGTGTGAAAACGCTTTGAAGCTGAGAAAGAGTGAGAGAGAGAGAGAGAGAGAGAGGAGAGAGAGAGAGAGAGAGAGAGAGAGAGAGAGAGAGAGAGAGAGAGAGAGAAAACAAGTGAAGATACATATACAAGAAGTGATTTCCCATAGAGTAAAGAGGTATGAGACGCGACTCACAACACATTTTCAGTTGTGAGAGATATTGGTCCCATGGTGTGAGCCAGGTCAACTTTCTCTCTCACTACGACAGACGGAACACTCGCCTTCAATAACAACAATTACTACAACAGCTAAATCAATACAACCTACAACAACAACATCAACAACAACAACAACTACTGCTACTACAACTAAAACTACAACAAACCCAACTA
>NC_069441.1:16799911-16809911 GCF_026875155.1 Cherax quadricarinatus
AGGGACACTGGTACACACAGGTGTGGGAGTGACACTGGTACACACAGGTGTGGGGGTGACACTGGTACACACAGGTGTGGAAGGGACACTGGTACACGCAGGTGTGGGAATGACACTGGTACACACAGGTGTGGGAGTGACACTGGTACACACAGGTGTGGGAGTGACACTTATACACACAGGTGTGGAAGGGACACTGGTACACACAGGTGTGGGAGTGACACTGGTACACACAGGTGAGGGAGTGACACTGTTACACACAGGTGAGGGAGTGACACTGTTACACACAGGTGAGGGAGTGACACTGGTAAACGCAAGTGAGGGAGTGACACTGGTACACACAGGTGTCGGAGTGACACTGGCACACACAGGTGAGGGAGTGACACTGTTATACACAGGTGAGGGAGTGACACTGGTACACAGAGGTGAGGGAGTTACACTGTTACACACAGGTGAGGGAGTGACGCTGGTAAACACAAATGAGGGAATGACACTGGAACACACAGGTGTGGGAGTGACACTGGTATACACAGGTGTGGGAGTGACACTGGTACACACAGGTGTGGAAGGGACACTGGTACACACAGGTGTGGGAGTGACACTGGTACACACAGGTGAGGGAGTGGCACTGTTACACACAGGTGAGGGAGTGACACTGGTAAACACAAGTGAGGGAGTGACACTGGTACACACAGGTGTGGGAGTGACACTGGCACACACAGGTGAGGGAGTGACACTGTTACACACAGGTGAGGGAGTGACACTGGTACACACAGGTGTGGGAGTGTCACTGGTACACACAGGTGTGGGAGTGACACTGGTACACACAGGTGTGGGAGTGACACTGGTACACATAGGTGAGGGAGTGACACTGTTACACACAGGTGAGGGAGTGACACTGGTACACACAGGTGTGGGAGTGACACTGGTACACACAGGTGTGGGAGTGTCACTGGTACACACAGGAGAGGGAGTGACACTGGTAAACACAAGCGAGGGAGTGACACTGGTACACACAGGTGAGGGAGTGACACTGGTACACACAGGTGAGGGAGTGACACTGGTACACACAGGTGTGGGAGTGACACTGGTACACACAGAAGTGGGAGTGACACTGGTACACACAGGTGAGGGAGTGACACTGGTACACACGGGTGAGGGAGTGACACTGGTACACACAGGTGAGGGAGTGACACTGGTACACACAGGTGTGGGAGTGACACTGGTACACACAGATGTGGGAGTGACACTGGTACACACAGGTGAGGGAGTGACACTGGTACACACAGGTGAGGGAGTGACACTGGTAAACACAGGTGAGGGAGTGTCACTGGTACACACAGGTGAGGGAGTGACACTGGCACACATAGGTGAGGGAGTGACACTGGTACACACAGGTGAGGGAGTGACACTGGTACACACAGATGTGGGAGTGACACTGGTACACACAGGTGAGGGAGTGACACTGGTACACACAGGTGTGGGAGTGACACTGGTACACACAGGTGAGGGAGTGACACTGGTACACACAGGTGTGGGAGTGACACTGGTACACACAGGTGTGGGAGTGACACTGGTACACACAGGTGTGGAAGTGACACTGGTACACACAGATGTGGGAGTGACACTGGTACACACAGGTGAGGGAGTGACACTGGTACACACAGGTGAGGGAGTGACACTGTTACACATAGGTGAGGGAGTGACACTGGCACACACAGGTTGGGGAGTGACACTGGTACAACACAGGTGTGGAGTGACACTGGTACAACACAGGGGGTGGAGTGACACTGGTACACACAGGTGTGGGAGTGACACTGGCACACACAGGTGTGGGAGTGACACTGGTACACACAGGTGAGGGAGTGACACTGGCACACACAGGTGTGGGAGTGACACTGGTACACACAGGTGTGGGAGTGACACTGGTACACACAGGTGAGGGAGTGACACTGGCACACACAGGTGTGGGAGTGACACTGGTACACACAGGTGAGGGAGTGACACTGGCACACACAGGTGTGGGAGTGACACTGGCACACACAGGTGAGGGAGTGACACTGGCACACACAGGTGTGGGAGTGACACTGGTACACACAGGTGTGGGAGTGAAACTGGTACACACAGGTGTGGGAGTGACACTGGCACACACGGGTGTGGGAGTGACACTGGTACACACAGGTTAGGGAGTGCCCACTGGTACACACAGGTGAGGGAGTGACACTGTTACACACAGGTGAGGGAGTGACACTGGCACACACAGGTGTGGGAGTGACACTGGTACACAAAGGTGGGAGTGACACTGGTACACACAGGTGTGGGAGTGACACTGGTACACACAGGTGTGGGAGTGACACGGGCACACACAGGTGTGGGAGTGGACACTGGTACACACAGGTGAGGGAGTGACACTGGCACACACAGGTGTGGGAGTGACACTGGTACACACAGGTGTGGGAGTGACACTGGTACACACAGGTGAGGGAGTGACACTGGCACACACAGGTGTGGGAGTGACACTGGTACACACATGTGAGGGAATGACACTGGCACACACAGGTGTGGGAGTGACACTGGCACATACAGGTGAGGGAGTGACACTGTCACACACAGGTGTGGGAGTGACACTGGTACACACAGGTGGGGGAAAGTGACACTGGTACACACAGGTGTGAGAGTGACACTGGCACACACAGGTGTGGGAGTGACACTGGTACACACAGGTGAGGGAGTGACACTGGTACACACATGTGAGGGAGTGACACTGGTACACACAGGTGTGGGAGTGACACTGGTACACACAGGTGTGGAAGTGACACTGGCACACACAGGTGTGGGAGTGACACTGGTACACACAGGTGAGGGAGTGACACTGGTACACACAGGTGAGGGAGTGACACTGGTACACACAGGTGAGGGAGTGATACTGGCACACACAGGTGAGGGAGTGACACTGGTACACACAGGTGAGGGAGTGACACTGGTACACACAGGTGAGGGAGTGACACTGATACACACAGGTGAGGGAGTGACACTAGTACACACGGGTTTGAGGAGTGACACGGGTACACACAGGTGTGGGAGTGACACTTGTACACACAGGTGAGGGAGTGACACTGGTACACACAGGTGTGGGAGTGACACTAGTACACACAGGTGAGGGAGTGACACTGGTACACACAGGTGTGTAAGTGACACTGGTACACACAGGTGTGGGAGTGACACTGGTACACACAGGTGAGGGAGTGACACTGGTACACACAGGTGAGGGGTGACACTGGTACAAAACAGGTGTGGGAGTGACACTGGTACACACAGGTGAGGGAGTGACACTGGTACACACAGGTGAGGGAGTGACACTGGTACACACAGGTGAGGGAGTGACACTGGTACACACAGGTGAGGGAGTGACACTGGTACACACAGGTGTGGGAGTGACACTGGTACACACAGGTGAGGGAGTGACACTGGTACACACAGGTGAGGGAGTGACACTGGTACACACAGGTGAGGGAGTGACACTGGTACACACAGGTGTGGGAGTGACACTGGTACACACAGGTGAGGGAGTGACACTGGTACACACAGGTGAGGGAGTGACACTGTTACACATAGGTGAGGGAGTGACACTGGCACACACAGGTGTGGGAGTGACACTGGTACACACAGGTGTGGGAGTGACACTGGTACACACAGGTGTGGGAGTGACACTGGTACACACAGGTGTGGGAGTGACACTGGCACACACAGGTGTGGGAGTGACACTGGTACACACAGGTGAGGGAGTGACACTGGCACACACAGGTGTGGGAGTGACACTGGTACACACAGGTGTGGGAGTGACACTGGTACACACAGGTGAGGGAGTGACACTGGCACACACAGGTGTGGGAGTGACACTGGTACACACAGGTGAGGGAGTGACACTGGCACACACAGGTGTGGGAGTGACACTGGCACACACAGGTGAGGGAGTGACACTGGCACACACAGGTGTGGGAGTGACACTGGTACACACAGGTGTGGGAGTGAAACTGGTACACACAGGTGTGGGAGTGACACTGGCACACACAGGTGTGGGAGTGACACTGGTACACACAGGTGAGGGAGTGACACTGGTACACACAGGTGAGGGAGTGACACTGTTACACACAGGTGAGGGAGTGACACTGGCACACACAGGTGTGGGAGTGACACTGGTACACAAAGGTGTGGGAGTGACACTGGTACACACAGGTGTGGGAGTGACACTGGTACACACAGGTGTGGGAGTGACACTGGCACACACAGGTGTGGGAGTGACACTGGTACACACAGGTGAGGGAGTGACACTGGCACACACAGGTGTGGGAGTGACACTGGTACACACAGGTGTGGGAGTGACACTGGTACACACAGGTGAGGGAGTGACACTGGCACACACAGGTGTGGGAGTGACACTGGTACACACAGGTGAGGGAATGACACTGGCACACACAGGTGTGGGAGTGACACTGGCACACACAGGTGAGGGAGTGACACTGTCACACACAGGTGTGGGAGTGACACTGGTACACACAGGTGTGGGAGTGACACTGGTACACACAGGTGTGAGAGTGACACTGGCACACACAGGTGTGGGAGTGACACTGGTACACACAGGTGAGGGAGTGACACTGGTACACACAGGTGAGGGAGTGACACTGGTACACACAGGTGTGGGAGTGACACTGGTACACACAGGTGTGGAAGTGACACTGGCACACACAGGTGTGGGAGTGACACTGGTACACACAGGTGAGGGAGTGACACTGGTACACACAGGTGAGGGAGTGACACTGGTACACACAGGTGAGGGAGTGATACTGGCACACACAGGTGAGGGAGTGACACTGGTACACACAGGTGAGGGAGTGACACTGGTACACACAGGTGAGGGAGTGACACTGATACACACAAGGTGAAGGGAGTGCCCACTAGTACACACAGGTGAGGGAGTGACACTGGTACACACAGGTGTGGGAGTGACACTAGTACACACAGGTGAGGGAGTGACACTGGTTCACACAGGTGTGGGAGTGACACTGGTACACACAGGTGTGGGAGTGACACTTGTACACACAGGTGAGGGAGTGACACTGGTACACACAGGTGTGGGAGTGACACTAGTACACACAGGTGAGGAGTGACACTGGTACACTCAGGTGTGTAAGTGACACTGGTACACACAGGTGTGGGAGTGACACTGGTACACACAGGTGAGGGAGTGACACTGGTACACACAGGTGAGGGAAAGTGACACTGGTACACACAGGTGTGGGAGTGACACTGGTACACACAGGTGAGGGAGTGACACTGGTACACACAGGTGAGGGAGTGACACTGGTACACACATGTGAGGGAGTGACACTGGTACACACAGGTGAGGGAGTGACACTGGTACACACAGGTGTGGGAGTGACACTGGTACACACAGGTGAGGGAGTGACACTGGTACACACAGGTGATGGAGTGACACTGGTACACACAGGTGTGGGAGTGACACTGGTACACACAGGTGAGGGAGTGACACTGGTACACACAGGTGAGGGAGTGACACTGGTACACACAGGTGAGGGAGTGACACTGGTACACACAGGTGTGGGAGTGACACTGGTACACACAGGTGAGGGAGTGACACTGGTACACATAGGTGAGAGAGTGACACTTGTACACACAGGTGTGGGAGTGACACTGGTACACACAGGTGTGGGAGTGACACTGGCACACACAGGTGTGGGAGTGACACTGGTACACACAGGTGAGGGAGTGACACTGGTACACACAGGTGTGGGAGTGACACTGGTACACACAGGTGAGGGAGTGACACTGGTACACACAGGTGAGGGAGTGACACTGGTACACACAGGTGAGGGAGTGACACTGGTACACACAGGTGTGGGAGTGACACTGGTACACACAGGTGAGGGAGTGACGCTGGTACACATAGGTGAGGGAGTGACACTGGCACACACAGGTGAGGGAGTGACACTGGTACACACAGGTGAGGGAGTGACACTGGTACACACAGGTGAGGGAGTGACACTGGTACACACAGGTGAGGGAGTGACACTGGTACACACAGGTGAGGGAGTGACACTGGTACACATAGGTGAGAGAGTGACACTTGTACACACAGGTGTGGGAGTGACACTGGTACACACAGGTGTGGGAGTGACACTGGCACACACAGGTGTGGGAGTGACACTGGTACACACAGGTGAGGGAGTGACACTGGTACACACAGGTGAGGGAGTGACACTTGTACACACAGGTGAGGAGTGACACTGGTACACACAGGTGAGGAGTGACACGGTACACACAGGTGAGGGAGTGACACTGGTACACACAGGTGAGGGAGTGACACTGGTAACAAAAGGTGTGGGAGTGACACTGTACACACACAGGTGAGGGAGTGACACTGGTACATACAGGCGAGGGAGTGACACTGGTACACACAGGTGAGGGAGTGTCACTGGTACATACAGGTGAGGGAGTGACACTGGTACACACAGGTGAGGGAGTGACACTGGTACACACAGGTGAGGGAGTGACACTGGTACACACAGGTGAGGGAGTGACACTGGTACACACAGGTGAGGGAGTGACACTGGTACACACAGGTGAGGGAGTGACACTGGTACTCACAGATGAGGGAGTGACACTGGAACACACAGGTGTGGGAGTGACACGTACACACAGGTGAGGGAGTGACACTGGTACATACAGGTGAGGGAGTGACACTGGTCCACACAGGTGAGAGAGTGACACTGGTACATACAGGTGAGGGAGTGACACTGTCACACACAGGTGAGGGAGTGGCACTGTTACACACAGGTGAGGGAGTGACACTGGTACACACAGGTGTGGGAGTGACACTGTTACACACAGGTGAGGGAGTGACACTGGCACACACAGGTGAGGGAGTGACACTGTTACACACAGGTGAGGGAGTGACACTGTTACACACAGGTGAGGGAGTGACACTGTTACACACAGGTGTGGGAGTGACACTGGTACACACAGGTGAGGGAGTGACACTGTTACACACAGGTGAGGGAGTGACACTGTTACACACAGGTGTGGGAGTGACACTGGTACACACAGGTGAGGGAGTGACACTGTTACACACAGGTGAGGGAGTGACACTTACATACAGGTGCGGGAGTGACACTGGTACACACAGGTGAGGGAGTGACACTTGCACACACAGGTGAGGGAGTGACACTGGTACACACAGGTGTGGAAGTGACACTGGCACACACAGGTGTGGGAGTGACACTGTTACACACAGGTGTGGGAGTGACACTGGCACACACAGGTGTGGGAGTGACACTGGTACACACAGGTGTGGGAGTGACACTGGTACACACAGGTGAGGGAGTGACACTGGCACACACAGGTGAGGGAGTGACACTGGCACACACAGGTGTGGGAGTGACACTGATACACACAGGTGTGGGAGTGACACTGGTACACACAGGTGTGGGAGTGACACTGGTACACACAGGTGAGGGAGTGACACTGGTACACACAGGTGTGGGAGTGACACTGGTGCACACAGGAGTGGAAGTGACACTGGTACACACAGGTGAGGGAGTGACACTGGTACACACAGGTGTGGGAGTGACACTGGTACACACAGGAGTGGGAGTGACACTGGTACACACAGGTGAGGGAGTGACACTGGTACACACAGGAGTGGGAGTGACACTGGCACACACAGGTGTGGGAGTGACACTGGTACACACAGGTGAGGGAGTGACACTGGTACACACAGGTGTGGGAGTGACACTGGTACACACAGGTGTGGGAGTGACACTGGTACACACAGGTGTGGGAGTGACACTGGCACACACAGGTGAGGGAGTGACACTAGCACACACAGGTGAGGGAGTGACACTGGTACACACAGGTGAGGGAGTGACACTGGTACACACAGGTGTGGGGAGTGACACTGGTACACACAGTGAGGGAGTGACACTGGTACACTCAGGTGTGGGAGTGACACTGGTACACACAGGTGTGGGAGTGACACTGGTACACACAGGTATGGGAGTGACACTGGCACACACAGGTGAGGGATTGACACTAGCACACACTGGTGAGGGAGTGACACTGGTACACACAGGTGAGGGAGTGACACTGGTACACACAGGTGTGGGAGTGACACTGGTACACACAGGTGAGGGAGTGACACTGGTACACACAGGAGTGGGAGTGACAATGGCACACACAGGTGTGGGAGTGACACTGGTACACACAGGTGAGGGAGTGACACTGGTACGCACAGGTGTGGGAGTGACACTGGTACACACAGGTGAGGGAGTGACACTGGTACACACAGGTGTGGGAGTGACACTGGTACATACAGGTGTGGGAGTGACACTGGTACACACAGGTGAGGGAGTGACACTGGTACACACAGGTGAGGGAGTGACACTGTTACACACAGGTGAGGGAGTGACACTGGTACACACAGGTGAGGGAGTGACACTGGTACACACAGGTGTGGGAGTGACACTGGTACACACAGGTGTGGGAGTGACACTGGTACACACAAGTGAGGGAGTGACAATGGTACCCACAGGTGTGGGAGTGACACTGGTACACACAGGTGTGGGAGTGACACTGGTACACACAGGTGTGGGAGTGACACTGGTACACACAGGTGTGGGAGTGACACTGGTACACACAGGTGAGGGAGTGACACTGGTACACACAGGTGAGGGAGTGACACTGGCACACACAGGTGTTGGAGTGACACTGGTACACACAGGTGAGGGAGTGACACTGGTACACACAGGTGTGGGAGTGACACTGGTACACACAGGTGTGGGAGTGACACTGGTACACACAGGTGAGGGAGTGACACTGGTACACACAGGTGTGGGAGTGACACTGGTACACACAGGTGTGGGAGTGACACTGGTACACACAGGTGTGGGAGTGACACTGGTACACACAGGTGTGGGAGTGACACTGTACACACAGGTGTGGAGTGACACTGGTACACACAGGTGAGGGAGTGACACTGGTACATCACAGGTGTGGGAGTGACACTGGTACACACAGGTGTGGGAAGTGACACGGGCACACACAGGTGTGGAGTGACACTGGTACACACAGGTGTGGGAGTGACACTGGTACACACAGGTGAGGGAGTGACACTGGTACACACAGGTTTTGGGAGTGACACTGGTACACACAGGTGAGGGAGTGACACTGGTACACACAGGTGTGGGAGTGACACTGGTACACACATGTGTGGGAGTGACACTGGTACACACAGGTGTGGGAGTGACACTGGTACACACAGGTGGTGGGAGTGACACTGGTACACACAGGTGTGGGAGTGACACTGGTACACACAGGTGTGGGAGTGACACTGGAAACACACAGGTGTGGGAGTGACACTGGTACACACAGGTGTGGGAGTGACACTGGTACACACAGGTGTGCGAGTGACACTGGTACACACAGGTGTGGGAGTGACACTGGTACACACAGGTGTGGGAGTGACACTGGTACACACAGGTGAGGGAGTGACACTGGTACACACAGGTGTGGGAGTGACACTGGTACACACAGTGAGGGAGTGACACTGGTACATACAGGTTTTGGGAGTGACACTGGTACACACAGGTGTGGGAGTGACACTGGTACACACAGGTGTGGGAGTGACACTGGTACACACAGGTGTTGGAGTGACACTGGTACACACAGATGTGGGAGTGACACTGGTACACACAGGTGTGGGAGTGACACTGGTACACACAGGTGTGGGAGTGACACTGGTACACACAGGTGAGGGAGTGACACTGGTACACACAGGTGAGGGAGTGACACTGGCACACACAGGTGTGGGAGTGACACTGGTACACACAGGTGAGGGAGTGACACTGGTACACACAGGTGTGGGAGTGACACTGGTACACACAGGTGTGGGAGTGACACTGGTACACACAGTGAGGGAGTGACA
>NC_069441.1:16814911-16816881 GCF_026875155.1 Cherax quadricarinatus
AACCTTTCCACTGCCTCCCTTGCATTTTGTTGTTACTATTTCCCTCATTTCAAATTTTCTGGCTTTCCCGCCAGTTCTCTGTCCCACGGGAACCCCCCGCAGGAAGTTCTTCAACCCCATGTAGTCCCCCCTTTTTATCCAGGGCTTTTCCCCTTCAATCCCGGTTTTCTCTCCCCTTGCCCGTCTACTATGTATTCCAAAGCACAGAAAACCCCGTGGGGCGCTACTCCCAGGGGGCTCTCTACTTTTTTGTCCTAAAATCTGAGGCTGCCCAGGGTGAAAAACAGGGCCAATTTACTGGTTCATCCTCCCCTCTCACTTGGTAGTGTTCCCCTTTAAATGTTGGTGCATGAGGTTTTCCAAACAACGTCCCCCATCCTGGCTCTCCATGTTTTGGGCCCCATGGGGGTCCAGGGTTTTTCCCCGTCAAATCTCCCTGTGGTTGGGAAATTTCCCCCTAACCCGCAACTTTGCTCTCCCGGAGTGAGCTCTTCTTGCCAACCCCGCAAGGGGTCCACCATTGTCGTTTTCTCTCTTCATATTCCTTTTCTTGGCCCCCCTGCAGTTCGTGGTGGATTATACTTCCCCTGCAAAGGAAACCCCTTTGTGTTCCCCCGACTGAAGTGTACTGTATGTAGGGCTCCCTTTTTCCCGTCTATCTATTTCCCTTTCCCTTTTCTCGGAAAATTTTCCCTCTGTTTTTTTACGGCAGAGCAACCCCCCCCCCCCCCGCCCCCTTTTATCTTTCCTCATGATCTGGTATTGGTGGGAAAAATTTCAAACCCGTTATTGTTTCCCTGGTTTTGTTTCTGTGTGTGGGGTGTGTGTGTGGGACTCACCTAGTTTAGGTTTCGGGGGTCGAGTCCGGCCCTGTTTTGTGTGGGTAGTTCCATGGGAGATAGTTTTTTTTACAAAAAAGTGCTAAATTTCCCGGTTTTAAAAAACGTTACCTCTGCTGGTTTTTGCACCCCCTGGGGTGGGGGGCCCCAAAGTTTTAGTATTATTGTATGTATTTATATATATTTACCTTTTCAAATAATTTTTTTTATTGCCAATATTTTTTATTATTAGCTGAAATGAAAAAATCTCGCTTTATATTTTATTTTTACTTATTATTTATTTTTGTATTTTAGGTAGGATGTAACAAATTAAAATTTCTCACCCGTGCTCGTGTTGAAAAGGGTTTTGATTGGTTTTTCTGCCTCGCAAACTGCCATGTTTAAATACCGCTCGCTTGTTTGGGATCAGGTTTGTACCTCACGCCGTCGCTGGAAATAGGGGACGGGGAAAGAATCATTGATATACCCGATGTTGGGGGCCTTTTTGTCTAAAAAATATCTTTTCTCTCCACAACTGGTCATTGCTCGACCAACATTTTCTCTCTCCATCTCTCCAGGGATTCTCTTGTTTGGCTGTTTGTTCGTTATTTGAAAGTTTTTGGTTTGAGTATGGTTTCGCTGCTGAGTACAAACATACATCTTGTAACCCCTGTTTTAACTCTGTTCACAAAAGGGATTGTTCAGGGCTCCGTTTATTTTTGACACTCTAAGTCCCTTTCCCGTTTCCCCAAATTGAACTTCTATTGTTCTTTTCCCCCGTTGTAGTCGGGGATTTGGTTATGCTGAACTTAGATTTCAGTATTAAGGGGGTTTTATGCCCTTTTATGGGGGATTGCTTTAGGTTCTTTTTAGGTTGGGGGGGTTATTTTGTCTTTTGTTCCCGTAATGTGCGGCTGCTTGGTACGTTTCTGCTTTTTTTGGGGAATGTTTCGTCATTTTGTTTCAAGCAAGCTGTTTTGATTTTTTTGGGTGGTCGAGAAAATTGATTATTTGAGAACCCTTTTGGCCCGTCACTTTTAAATCTATTTCGAGACAAAAACTTACTGGAAATTTCAAGCTTTTGAGCACATTTCACATTTTATTCACTTGTATATATTTTTATATTGTAAATTTAAGGGGAAAACTCTCATA
>NC_069441.1:16817381-16847381 GCF_026875155.1 Cherax quadricarinatus
CAAAAATGGGGGTAGGTTTTCAACACTACTGTGGGCGGTTGGTTCTCAACATACTTGGGGGCTGGGGTTCCAACCTATGTGGGGCTGGTAGGTTCTCAAACAGGGGGGGAAAAAGGGGTGGAATTCTTAGGGGGGGTGGTTTTCCCAAACTATGTGGGCGGTTTGTTCTCAAAACCCAGGGGGGGGAAAATAGGGCGGAGGTCTCAAAACTACTGGGTGCTGGGGTTTTAAAACAACGGGGGGGTTTTTTCTGTGGTGCTGGTGGTTCCAACCTCTGTGGGGTTTGGTCCAATAGTGGTTGGGGCTAAAATTGGGGTCTTAGGTTCCAACACTACTGTGGCGGGGGTTCCACACACACGTGGTGTGGGATCTCAACAATAGTGGTGCTGGTAGGTCCAACACTCTGTGGTGTGGAGGTTTCAAAACCCACTGTGGTGTGGTAGTTCCAACCCACGTGGTGCTGGTAGGTTCCAACATCTGTGGTGTGGGAGGTTCTCAACATATTTGGGGAGTTAACACTATGTGTGTGGAGGTTTTTAACACTACGTGGTGCGGGGTTGGGGGTTTTTAACTCTGTGGTGCTGTAGTTCAACATCTGTGGTGCTGGTAGGTTCTCAACACTACTGTGGTGCTGGTAGGTTCTCAACACTACTGTGGTGCTGGTAGGTTCCAACAAATACTGGGTGCTGGTAGGTTCCCAACACTACTGTGGGCTGGTAGGTTTCAACAAATACTGTGGTGCTGGTAGGTTCTCAAAAACTACGTGGTGCTGGTAGGTTCTCACACTACTGTGGTGGGTGGTAGGTTCTCAACACTACTGTGGGGGCTGGTTGGGTTTCATCACACTACTGTGGTGCTGGTAGGTTCCACACTACTGTGGTGCTGGTTGGTTTCAACACTACTGTGGTGCTGGTAGGTTCCAACCTCCTTTTGGTGCTGGTAGGTTCCAACACTACTGTGGTGCTGGTAGGTTCTCAACACTACTGTTGTGCTGGTAGGTTTCACAGCACTACTTTGGTGCGGTAGGTTCTCAACACTACTGGGGTGCGTAGGTTCTCAACACTACTGTGGGGCAGGTAGGTTCTCAACACTACTGTGGTGCTGGTAGGTTCCAACACTACTGTTTGGGGCTGGTAGGTTTCTCAACACTACTGTGGTGCGGTAGGTTCTCAACACTACTCGTGGGCTTAGGTTTCATCAACACTACTGTGGTCTTGTTCTTAATGTTTTTCCACACTACGTGGTGCTGGGTGTTCTCAAAACTTCTGTGGTAGCTTTTAGTTTACACCTACTGGGGGCTGGTAGGTTCACAGCACTACTGTGGTGCTGGTAGGTTCTCAACACTACTGTGGTGCTGGTAGGTTCACAGCACTACTGTGTGGTGCTGGAAAGGGTTTTCAACACTACTGTGGTGGTGGTAGGTTCTAACACTGTGTCTGTAGTTTCAACACTACTGTGGTGCTGGTAGTTCTCAACACTTCTGTGGTGCTGGTAGGTTCACAGCACTACTGTGGTGCTGGTAGGTTCTCAACACTACTGTGGTGCTGGTAGGTTCACAGCACTACTGTGGTGCTGGTAGGTTCTCAACACTACTGTGGTGCTGGTAGGTTCTCAACACTACTGTGGTGCTGGTAGGTTCTCAACACTACTGTGGTGCTGGTAGGTTCTCAACACTACTGTGGTGCTGGTAGGTTCTCAACACTACTGTGGTGCTGGTAGGTTCTCAACACTACTGTGGTGCTGGTAGGTTCTCCAACACTACTGTGGTGCTGGTAGGTTTCACAGCACTACTGTGGTGATGGTAGGTTCTCAACACTACTGTGTGCTGGTAGGTTCCACGCACTACTTGGTGCTGGTAGGTTCTAACACTACTGTTGTGCTGGTAGGTTCTCAACACTACTGTGGTGCTGGTAGGTTCCAACACTACTTTTGTTGCTGGTAGGTTCTACACTACTGTTGTGTGGTAAGTTCCCCAACACTACTGTGGTGCTGGTAGGTTCTCAACACTACTGTGGTGCTGGTAGGTTCTCAACACTACCTGTGGGCATAGTGGTTGGTTCCCCAACATACTTGGGTGTTGGTTTCGTGGCTGTAGGTTCTCAACACTACTGTGGTGCTGGTAGGTTCAACACTTAGTGGTGCTGGTAGGTTTCACAACACTACTGTGGTGCTGGTTAGTTCCAACACTACTGTGGTTGGTAGGGTTACAACACTACTGTGGTGCTGGTTAGGTTCTCAACACACTAAATGTGGTGTGGTAGGTTTCAACACTACTGTGGTGCTGGAGGTCCAACAAATACTTTGGTGCTGGTATGTTCTCAACATACTGTGGTGCTGGTAGGTTCTCAACACTACTGTGGTGATGGTTGGTTCCAACACTACTTGGGTGCTGGTAGGTTCACCCAAAACTACTGTGGTGCTGGTTTGGTTTCACACACTACTTGGTGTGGTAGGTTCCCCAAGCCCCTACTGTGGTGCTGGTAGGGTTCCAACAAATACTGTGGTTTCTGGTAGGTTCCAACACTACTTTGGTGCTGGTAGGTTCTCAACACTACTGTGGTGCTGGGGGGCCAAACTCTTTGGTGTGGAAAGGGTTTTCCCCCTGTGGTGCTGGTAGGTTCAACACTACTGTGGTGCTGGGAGGTTTTCTACACTACTTGTGGTGGGGGCTGTGTAGGTTCTCAAGCACTTAGCTGTGGTGCTTGGTAGGTTCACAGCACTACTGTGGTGGTCTCGTGTAGGTGTTCTCAACAGCTATGCTGTGGTGTCTGTGTAGGTTCTCAAGTGGCACGTCATCTGTGTGCTGGTTAGGCTCTCAAGGCACTACTGACCAACAATTGAGGTGCTGGTATTGTTGCGCAACACAATGTGTGCTGAGGTGAGGTCTTCTGGCAACACTACTTTGTGTGGCTGGTAGGTTTCTCATACACTAGCTGTGAGTGGTCTGGTAGGTTCTCAACACTACTGTGAGTGGGCTTGGTAGGATTCTCAATCACTACTGTGGTGATTTCTGGTAGGTTCTTCATCACTACTGTGGTGCTGTGAGGTGTCTCAACACATACTGTGGTGCTGGTAGTTGGTTCTGCAACACTACTGAGGTGCTTGAAAGTCTCAATGCCACTACCTGTGGTGGGTCTGGTGAGATTCTCAAGCACTAGCAGTGGTGTGCAGGTAGGTTCTCACCAGGCTTCTGTGGTGACAGATAGGAATGTTCTTGCAACATACAACTGTGGAGGCTGGTAGGTTACTCAACACTATAACTGTGGTTGGAGCTGTGTTAGATTCTGATTCAAATTCACTACTGTGTGGGGGGGGCTTGGTAGGTTTGCAACAGCACTACTGTGGTGCTGAGAGTTGGTTTCACACACTTACTGTGGTGTCTGGTAGTTAAGTCAACACTTACTGTTGGGTTGCTGTGTATTGAATTCTTGCAATACATTACTGTTTGAGCGGCATGGAGAGTGGAATCTCAAGCACTACTGTGGTGGGCTGGTAGGTTCTCACACTACTGTGGTAGCGGTCAGATTCTCAATCACATGTACTGGTGGTTGGCTGTAGGTTCTCAACGGCACTTAGCCTGCACTCTAACTACTGTGAGTGCTGGTAGGTTCTGCACACTACTGTGGTGGCGTGTAGGTTCTCGGAAACAACATACTGTTAGGTGTGCTGTAGATTCTCAACACCTGACTGTTGGTTGGCTGGTAGGTTTTTGCTGCATCAATACCTGTGGTGGCTGGTATGGTGCTTCAACACTAACTGTGGTGTCTGGTAAGATCTCAACATCTACTGTGGTGGCAGGTTGGTTCTCAATCACTTAGATGTGTGTGGCTGGTGAGGCTTCTGCAACACTACATGTGTGGGCTGGTTGGGGGGTATCTCTAAGCACTACATTGTTGGTGTCATGGTAGGTTCTCAACACTACAGTGGTGTGGTTAGGTTCCCAACACTACTGTGAGTGGTCTTGGTAAGGGGTTTCTCATACATTTACTTAGTGGTGGGTGCTGGTAGAGTTCTCAAAAGCACTGACTGTTGAAGCTGGTAGGTTCTTGCGTAACATTTCTACTGTGGATGCTGGTATGAGTTCCTGCGAGGCACTACTGTGGTGGCTGGTAGGTTCTCAAGCTCTATCTACTGTGGTGGGGGCTGGTAGAGTACAGCAACACTTCTTGTGTGCTGGTTAGGTTCTCATACACTTACGGTGGGTCTGGTTGGGAGGGGTTCTCAACACTACTTGTGGGTGCTGATAGTGATTCTGTCAACACTATCTGTGGCTGGTAGGGTAGATTCGTCAACAGCTGACGTAGGTATGCGGGCTTGTAGGTTTGTCAATCAGAACAGTCTAGCTGGTGGTGCTTGGTGATGGTGGTTCTTCAAACTAATCTGTGGTGCTGGCTAGTGTTTGCTCAACATCTACTGTGGTGGCTGGTAGGCTCTTCAACACTACTGTGAGTGCTGTAGGGTTCAGCAAGCACTACTGTGGTGGCTTGGTAGGTTATCACACTATTTGGTGCTGGGTTTAGGTTCTCAACACTACATGTGGTGGCTGGTATTGTTCTGCACACGTACTGGTGGTGGGGCTGTAGGATCAACACGACATACTTGTGGTGTGGGGCTGGTGAGGTTCTTGGCAGATAGGCATCTATCTGTGGTGCTGGTAGATTCTTTTGCAACACTACTGTGGTGGGGGGGCTAGGTAGGTTGCACAACACCACTGTGGGGGCGTGTAGTTCACAAGCAGCAACTACTGTGGTGCTGGTAGAGTCTGCAAGAGCACACTACTGTGTGGCATGTGTGAGGTCTGCAACACTACTGTGTGGGCTGTAAGGTTTTGCTACAAACACTACTGTGGTGGCAGGTAGGGGTTCTCTAACACTACTGTGGGGCTGGTAGAGTTTCAGTCCAACACTACTGGTGGTGGGGGGCTAGGTAGGTGTTCTTCAAACACTATCTGTGGTGACTGTAGATTCTCAACATCTACTGTGGTGTCTGTAAGTGTTCACAACACTACTGTTGTGGGCTTGGTAAGGTTTCTCAAGCTAGCTTACTGTGGTGGCTGGTAGATTCTCGCAACACTACTGTGGTGTGCTGGTAGGATTCTCACACTAGCAGTGGTGCTGAGGTTCTGTCATACACTATCTGTGGTGCTGGTTATGTTTCTCAACTACATACTGTTGGTGCTGGTAGGTCTCAGACACTACTGTGTGCTGGTAGGTTCTGCAACACTACTGAGGTGGTGGTGCTGTTAGGTTCATCAAGCACTACTGTTGTGCTGTGTAGGTTTCTCAACTCTACTAGATGTGGCTGGAGATTCTCAACACTACTGTGGTGTTGTGGCTTGGTAGGTTGCTCAAAGGATGTGCTCAAACACTACATGAGGTGTTGGGCTAGCATGGGGGGGGGGGGGGGGGGAGTTAGGGGTATGTTCGGGCATACGACTACTTTGGTGGCTGGTAGGTTCAGCGAACACTACTGTGGTGCTGGTATGTTTTTGCTCCAAAAAACACCTAACTGTGGTGTGCTGTATGGGGGAATTGTGCAACATACTACTGTGGTGCTGGTAGGTCTCTCAACAGCTACTGTGGTGCTGGTATGTTCTGCTAACACTACTGGGTGGCGTGGTAGGCTTCTCCAACACTTACGCGTGGTGGCTGGTGAGGTTCAGCAACACTGACTGTGGAGGTCTGAGTAGGTTATCAACCTACTTACTTGGAGCTGGTAGGAGTCTCAACACTACTTGGTGGTGCTGGTAGGTTCCTCTAACACTACTGTGGTGGCTGGTAGGATTCACCAGTCACTACTGTGGTGGGAGGCTGTATGTGTTTCCTCAGAATCACTACTGAAGGTGGGCTTGTTGTAATGAGTTCCGGCACAAACTACTGTGAGTGGCTGTACAGGGTTTCACAAACACTATGTGGTGCTGGTAGGTAGTTTTCAGCGAGTAGCACTACTGTGGTGCTTGTGAGGGAGAGTTCGGTCAACGTACTTAGCATAGTGGTGGTGCTGTTATGTTCGTTCAACACTACTGTGGTGGTCTGGTATGTGTTTAGTCAACACTAGCTGTGGGTGCTTGTAGGTATCTTCAACACGACTGTAGTGCTGGTTAGGTTGCACAAGTCACCACTGTGGTGCTGGTAGGTTTCAACACTGACTGAGGTGCTGGTAGAGGTTCTCAGCACTACTTTTGTGGTGGCTGGTGAGGTTCACTAAACACTAGCTGTGGTGGGGGGCATGGTGAGGGTTCTGCGAACACTACTGTGGGTGCTGGTAGAGATTCTCAACCTCGACAAAACTGTGGTGGCTGTAGTTCTCAACACTACTGTGGTGGTCTGGTAGTGTCCTGCAACACTATCTATACCTGTGGTGCTGTAGGTTCTCTGCATCACTACTGAGTTTCTGTTAGGGGTTGACTCACAGCTAAACTGTGGTGGGTGCAGGGTAGGTCCTCAACACATACTGATGGTGCTGGTCAAGGGTTCTATCAAAGTTCATTCAGACTACTGTTGTGCTGGTAGGTTATCACAGGCTACTGAACTGTGGTGGCTGGTAGTTTCCAACACTATCTGTGGTGGGCTGGTAGTCAATCAATCAAGCTACTAGTGGTGGGGGCGTAGGTTCTCAACACTTACTGTGGTGTGGCTGGTAGGTTCTTCAACACTACTGTGTGGCTGGTAGGTTCACAACACTACTGAAGTGATAGTTTTTACTGGTAGGGTGCTCAACAGCTGACTGTGGAGGCTGGTAAGGTTCTACAAGGGCACCTACTGGTGGCGGTGGCTGAGAAGTTCCGTCAAGGGCACTAGTCTGTGGTGGTGCTTGTAGGTTCATGCAACATCTTACTGTGTGTGTGGCTGGTAGGGTTTCTTCAAGCATCTATTCCTGTGGTGCTTGGTAGGTTGCAATCGACACTACGTGTGGGCTGGTTAAGGGTTCTTCAACACATACAGTGGGTGCTGGTTAGGTCTGCACTACTACTGTGTGTGCTGGTAGGTTCACAGCACTACTGGTGGTGGCTGTGAGGTTCTGCAACACTAGACTGGTGGTGTGCTGTGAGGATTCTCACACTACTATGTGGGTGCTGGTTATGGGGAGGTTCTCAATCACTAACGTGTGGAGTGCTGGTAGGTTGGCTTCAACACTACATGGGGTGGGTGCTGGTAGGTTCTCAAGGTCACTTACGTGTGCTGGTAGGGAGTGTTCTCAAGCACTGACTGTGGTGCTGGTGAGGTTTTCTTCAACACTATCTGTGGTGCTGGTATTAGGTTCTCAAGCACTATCTGTGGTGCTGGTAGGTTCGTCAACACCTACTGTGGTGCGGTAAGGGTTCTTCAACACATACTGTTGGTGCTTGTAGTTCTTATCTCAACACTACTTTGGTGCTGGTAGGTTTCTCACACACTACTTGTGGTGGCTGGTAGATTCTCAACACTAGTCTGTGGGCTGGTAAGGGGGTATGGTTGAGGGGGGGGGTGGGGGTGGGGGGGTTCTTGGTCAAACATCTACTGAGGTGGTAGCTGGTAGAGTTCTGCACCAGCACTACTGATTGGGGTGTGCTGGTATGGTTTCTTGCAACCTACGTGGATGCTGAGTAGATTGTCTGTCAACACAGCTGTGGTGCTGGTAGGGAATTCAGCGAAGCAGAACACTACTGGGTGGGGTCTGGTATGGGAGTTCTGCAAGCAGGCTACTGTGTGTGGCTGATAGTGTTATCAACACTACTGTGGTGCTGGTAGGTTCTTCAACACTAACTGTGGTTGCAGTAGGTTCTCAAGCACTTCTAGCTAGTGGTGGTTCTTGGTGAGGGTATTCTTCAAGTGGTCGACTAGCTAGTGGTGGGCTGTAGAAGTTCTCAACACTAGCTGTGGTGGCAGGTAGTTCTCAACATTATTTAATGTGGTGGGTTCTGGTAGGTCTCCAAAGCAGTCTACTGTGGTGGCTGGTAAGGTTCACAACACTACTGTGGTGCTGAAGAAAAGTCTCAACATCTACTGTGGTGCTGGTAGGGTTCTCAATCTACTGAGCTAGTGGTAGGCTGGTAGGTGTTCTCAAGCAGCTACTGTGGTGCTGGTAGGTTTCTCAAACACTGACGTGGTGCTGGTCCGGGTCATGCAACACTGACTGTTTTGAGCTGGTAGTGGATTCTCAACACGTACTGTTGGTGCTGGTTATGGGTTCTCAGCACTACAGTGGTGTCTGGTAGGTAGTCTCAAACACTAGCATGTGGTGCTGGTGGTATTCTCAACACTATACTGTGGTGGCTGGTAGGTTCTGGCAGGCATTACTGTGGTGCTGGAAGATCTTCAATAAACACTACTGTGGTGTCTGTAGGTTTCTTCAACACTACTGTGGTGCTGGTATGTTCTCAACACTACTGTGCGGTCTGGTAGGAGTTCTCAACTCTTCTGTGGGTGGCTGGTAGATTCTCTAACACTACTGTGGTGTTGGGGCTGGTAGTGTTCCTCAACACTACTGATGGTGGCTGGTAGGTTCTCCAAGCATACTAGCTTGATGTGCTTGGTAGGGCTTACCCAACACTATCTGTGGTGGTCTTGTATTCTTTCTGTCAACACTACATGTGGTGGGCTGGTAGTGGGCTTATGTCAACACATACTGAGGGGCTGGTAGGATTCTTTCAAGTACACTACTGTGGTGCTGGTAGTCTGCACACTACTCGTGTGGTGCTGGTGAGGGTTGCTGAGCACCTCACATTACTTGTGGTGGTCTGGCAGGGTTCAGAGCACACTAGGCTGTGTGCTGGTAGGTTATCAACACTGACTGTGGTGTTTAGGTAGGGGTTCTCACTCAACACTACTGTTGTGTGTGCTTTGTAGGTGTTCATGCAGCACTATAAGCCGTGATGCTGTAGGTTCTGTCAGACAGCACCTACTAGTGGTGGGCTGGTAGTGGTTCTCAACACTAGCTGTGTGTGCTGGTAGATTCTTCAAGCATTCTACTGTGGGCTGGTATTGGGGTTTCACAAGCACTACTGTGGTTGCTGGTAGGAGTCACAAGCACTACTGTGGTGCAGGTAGGGTTCTCATGGCACTAGGGCTAGTGGGTAGGGGGGTGGGTGGCTGGTAGGGGGTTTTCTGCAACACTACTGTGGTGCTGGTATGTTTGCGGATGCTTAATATCACTACTGATGGTGCTTGGTGTGAAGGTAGCGTTGCAACACTTACATTGTGTTGCAGGTATTGTTCACAATAGTCAACTACTGTGGTGACTGGTAGGAGTTCTCAACACTTACTTGTGGTGTCTGGTAGGGTTACTCAAACACTACTGGTGTGTGCTGTAGGCTCACAACACTACTGTGGTGCTGGTAGGTGTCAGCAAGCACAAACTTGGTGCTGTTAGATTCTCAACACTACTGTGGTAGGGCTGGGTTTGGCCTTCTCAACACTACTGTTGTTGGCTGGGTTAGGTTCTCAACACTTACTGTTGGTGCTGGGTAGGCTTCTGGCAGAGCACCTACTGGGTGGCTGGTAGGTTCTCAACACCTACTTGGTGCTGGGTAGGATTTATCTCAACGGACTAGTCATGTGGTTCTTGTAGGTTCTCAAGCATGCATTTAGTACTGTAGGTGGGGGCTGGTAGGTTTCTATGGCAACGTAGGTCCTTAAAAGAGGGCCTTAAGCAATATACACTTGTGGTAGTGGGCTTGTAGGTTCTGCAACGATCTACGCTGTGAGTGCTGGTAGGTTGCTCATACACTACTGTGAGTGTGTCTTGTAGGTTCTGCAACTACTACTGTGGTGCTTGGTAGGTCTCTCAACACTAGCTGTGGTGCTGTTAGTTCTCAACACTACTGTGGTGCTGGTGGAAGGATTCTCAACAGTTACTACTGAGGATGTGCTGGTAGGTTCTCGAACAGCTACTGTGTGTGCTGGTAGGTTCTACAATCACCTACTGTGTGGCTGGTAGGTTCTCATCATGGGGGGAAACTACTGTGGTGCTGGTATGGTTTCACTCAACACTTATCTGTGTGGTGGCTGTAGGTTCTGCACACTACTGTGTTGTGCTGAGTAGGATTCTGCTCACAGCTACTGTAGGTGGGCTGTTAGAATTTCTGCAAGCACTACTGTGGTGCTGGTAGGTCTCTAACACTACTAGTTGTGCTAGGTATTGGTTGCACACATTAACACTACAGTGGTGGGCTGTAGGTTCTTCAACATCTACTGATGGTTGGTGGGCTGGTAGATTTCATCATGCACTACTGTGGTGGCGAGTATGTGATTCTGCAAACACTATACTGTGGAAGCTGGTAGGTTCTCACACTAGCTGTTGGTGGGCTGGTAGGTTTCCAGATTCAGCAGGACCGTGGGTGGCTGTAAAGGTTCTCAACACTACTGAGGTGCTTGGTAGGTTCTCAAGCACTACATGTGGTGTGGGTCTGGTAGATTGCAGTGCAACACCTACTGATGGTGGCTGGGTAGGTTCTCTAAACAGGCTACTAGTTTGGTTGCTGTAGGTCACAAGACACTAGCTTGGTGCTGTGCTGTAGGGTTCAGGCCAGGCAGCTTACTTGGGTGGCTGGTGAGGAAATCAAGCGAGCACTATTCTGTGGTGGCTGGACAGGGTTACAGGGCATGCGTTATCTACCGTGTAGCTGGTAGGTTGCACAGCGACTACTGTGGTGGCTGGGTAGAGGTTCATCAGCAGTCTACTGTGCGTTGCTGGTTAGGATTCAGCGATGCTGCTACGCTGTGGTGCATGGTAGTGTTCACAGGCAGTACGTTGTGGGGGCTTGTAGGTATCTCATAGCATATCTGTTGGTGTATCTGGGTAGGATCTCAACACTACTAGTGGTGGGCTGAGTATGGGGGTTTGGCACAACACTACTAGTGTTGGTGGCTGGTTTAGGGTTCTCAACACTATGGCTGTGTGGCTGTAGGGGTAGTTCTCAAGCACTACTGTTGGGGGCTGGATGGTTCATTCAAACCAGCTACTGGTTGTGGGCTGGTAGGTTTCAAAGGCACATATACTGTGGTTGCTGGTAGGGGTTTCTCAGCGCTAGGCTTGTAGTTGCTTGGGTAGGGTTCTCTTACCCTACTTAGTAGCATACTAGTGTGTGTCTAGGTAAGGTTTCTCGTCATATTCACCTACTGTGGTGCTGTAGGTTCTCAACACTACTGTGGTGGCAGGTAGGGGTTGGCTGCAACACTAACTGTGAGTGCTGGTAGGTTTCTTCCAACATCATACTGTGGTGGTTGGTTAGGGTTTCTCAAGCACTATCTGTGGTGGGCGGTAGGTCTCAACACTACGGTGGTGCTGGTATGTTCTCAACACTACTGAGGTGCTGGTAGGTGGGGGGGGGGGGGGGGGGGGGTTCTGCAAACACAACTGGTGGTGCAGTGGTGAGGTTGCAGTCTAGTCAGCTACGAGTGGTGCTGTGTAGAGTTCAGTCAAACACTACTGATGGGGTGGCTGGTGGGTTTCTCAACGACTGACTGTGGTGGCTGGTAGTTCCATCATATCACATAACTAAAGTGTGTATTTGGTAGGGTATTCTTCAACACTAAACAGTTGGTGGCTGGTAGGTTCACTAGCACTACCTGCGTTGCAGAGGTAAAGGTTCAGCAAGGGAAAAAAACACTATCTGGTGGTGGCGGTAAGGTTCACAGCACTACTGTGGTAGGCGTTGGTAGGTTCAACAGCTGCACTAGGCCGTGGTGCTGGTTAGGAGTTTCAGTGCAGTCAGCTACTGTGGTGGCTTGTGAGAGTTCTGTCAGACACTTCTGTGGTGGCTGGTATGTTTTCGAAACTACTATTGGTGGTGCATGGTATGTTCTCTAACACTACTGTGGTGGCTGGTAGGTTCTCTAAATACTACTGTGGGGTGCTGGTAGGGGTTCTCAAGCACTAGAAACTAGGGTGCTGGTAGGGTTCTTCACAGCTAGGGGGGGGGGTGGTGGGTCTGTGGTGGCTGTATGTGTTCTTGGGCGAGATAGGCATCTAGCTGTGGTGGTTGTAGGTTTCTCAACTCTACTGGTAGGTGCTGGCTAGGATTCTCATACACTTAGCTGTGGTGGAGCCTGTAGGTTCTGACAACACTACTGTGGTGCTGGTTAGGTGGCTCATCATTCACTTACTGTTGTTGCTGGTAGGTTTTCTGCACAGCTTCTGGTGGTGGCGTGTAGGCTCGTTCAACACTACTGTGGTGCTGGTAGGTTCTCAATACTATTCTGTGGTGGCTGGTAGGTTCGTCAACCAGCTACTTGTGTGCTGTATGTTCTGCAAGGAATCACTACTGTGGTGTGGGCTGGTAGAAGTTCAGCACCACTACGTGATTTTGCTGGAGGTAGGAGTTTCTCAACACGTACTAGTGGTGCTGTAGGTTCTCAATCACTACTGTGGTGGCTGGTGTAGTTCTTCCAAAACTACTGTGGTGCTGGTAGATTCTTCAACGCACCACTGTTGTGGCTGGTATGGTTCTCACTACTTAACTGTGGTGGTGCTGGTATGGTATTCTGCAATACACTACTGTGGTGCTGTAGGGTTCTCAACACTACTGTGGTGCTGGTAGGTTCTCAGGTACACTTAAGGCTGTGGTGGCTGGTAGGCTCTCAACACTAGCCTGTGGTGTGGGCTGGAAGGTTCTCAAGGCGACTATCTTGGGGTGGCTTGGTAGATTCTGGCAACATTCACTTGTGTGCCTGGTAGGTTCTCAAGAAACACTACTGTGGTGTCTGGTAGGTGTCATCGATTCACTCCTGTGGTGGTGGGATTAAGTTTCTCACATCATACTGGTGTTAGCTGGTAGGACTCTCAACCTACTGTGGTGGGCTGAATGTCATCAACACTACAGTGGTGGCGGGAGTAGGTTTGCTTTACTCAACACTGACTGTGGTGGCTGGTAGATTCTCAACAGACTACTGTGGTGGCTGGGTGGAGGTTGGCTCAACACTTACTGAGTGAGTGGCTGGGTAGGTTCAGCACATCACTAGTGGTGCTTGTAGGAGTTCATGCAAGCACTACTTGTGGTGCTGGTAGATTCTCAACAGCTAGCTGGTGAGTGCTGGGGTATGGGTTCGCAACATTCTAATGGTGGTGCTGGTAGGTTCTGCAACCACTACTTGTGGGTGGGCTGGTAGGTTCTGGCCAACTACTACAGTGGTGCTGGTAGGTTCTCAAGCACTATGCTGGAGAGTGCTGGTATGGTTCTTGCAACACTACCTGTGTGGTGCAGGTAGATTTCTCAAACACTACTGAGATGGTGCGAGTAGTGTTTCTGCAACACTTACTAGTGGTGGCTGGAAGGGTTCACAAACACTTACTGAGGTGTGGCTGGTAGGTATCAAATGGGCACTACTGTGAGGTGGCGTGTGATTAGGTATGCATCCAGACGACAATCTGATGAGAGGGCTGTTAGTATTTTCACAAGGACTACATACTTGAACCGTGGTGTCTGGTGTAGGTTCAGCACAAGTGCAGCTACAGTGGGTTCTGGAATGGTCAGCTTAGGGCACAACTAGTGGTCAGGTAGGAATTCAACAAGGTTCACTACCGTGGTGCTGGTAGTACAGTTTCTAGCAGTACTGTGGTTATGGCTTGATGTATGTACTCACACTTCAGTGGTGCTGTTAGGTTTTCAAGGCACTATTTGTGGTGGGCTGGTAGGGTGGTGTGGTTCTTCTACACTATCTGTTGTGGTTGCTTGTAGAGGTTTCTCCAAACCCTACTGTGGTGATGGTAGGTTCTCCAACACTGATCTGTGGTGTTGGCAGGTATGTTCTCAACACTACTGTGGTGCTGTGTAGTGTATCATTTCCAGAACACTACTGTGGTGTTGCTGTAAGGGAGTTTCTCGATGGCACTAGGAAACACTGACTGTGGGTGGCTGGTGAGGTTCTGCAAAAACACTACTGTGTGGACTGGAGTTCGGGTTCTCAATTCAGCGTACTGTGTTGCTGGTATTTAGGGTTCTGCAAACAGCTATGCTGTGGTGGCAGGTAGGTTTCAAACACTAGGCTGTTTGGGCTGGTAGGATCTGACAATTCACTACTTGTGGTGCTGGTAAGGGTTCTCTAAACAAACGTACTGTTGTGCTGGTAGGCTCTCACTTTCGAAGTCACTTACTGTGGATGGGCTGGATGAGTTCTTTCTCAACACTACTGTGGTGCTGGGTAGGTCTGCACACTTAACTGTGTGTGCTGGGATATGTTCTCAACTGCTACAGTAGTGTCTGGTATGGTTCTCAACACCTAAGCTGGTGGTGGCTGGTAGGTTTCTCAGACTACTACTGTGGTGCATGGTTAAGGTTCTCAACACTACTGTGGAGGGGCTGGTATGGGGGGGGGGTGGGGGGGGGGGGGGGGGGGGGTTCTCAACACTTACTGTTGTTGCAGGTAGGTTGCTGTAGCCAGCAACATGTTGGTGCTGGTAGGTTTCTCAACACTACTGTGGTGCTGGTAGGATTCTCAACTACTACTGTGGTGCTGGTTGGTTCTTCAATCCGATACAGTGGTGCTGGTAGGTCCTCAACACTACTGTGGTGCATGGTAGGTTCATGCAAGAGCGGTCTAACTGTAGTTGCTGGTAGTTTCTCAACACCAACTGTGGGTGGGCAGTAAGGTCAGCAGAGCACAAACTGTGGTTGCTGGTAGGGTTTTTTCATCTCAACACTAGCTTTGGTGGCTGGTAGGTTTCTGTAGAAATTCAACTACTGTGGTGCTGGTAGGTTCTTCAAACACTACTGTGGTGTAGCTGGTAAGGTTCTCTTACACTATCTGTGGAGGCGGTTAGGTTCTGCGAAGGGAAACTATCTACTGTGGTGGCTGTCGAGGATTCATTCAAACACTCTATCTGTGATGGCTGTAGGTGTTCTACAAGGCATCTACTGTGGTGCTTGGTAGGTTTGTAGCTACAACAGCTGACTGTGGTGGGGGCTGGGTTAAGGGTCTGCTCAACACTACTGTGGTGCTGGTAGGTGTTAGCTTGCTCTAACAGCTTAGGGCTGTGGTTGCTAGGTGAGGTTCGCAACACTACTGTGGGTGTTGGTAGGTTCTCAACACATACTGGTGTGCTGATGGGCGGTAGTGGTCTTCAGGCAACACTTATTCTGTGGTGGCGGTAAGGTTCTCAACACTAAACTGTTGGTGGCTGGTAATTCTCACACTTTAACTGTGGTGGCTGGTAAGGGGGGTTCTCAAGGCACTTACTGAGGTGCTGGTTAGGGTTCTCACACTAACTGTGGTGCCTGAGGGTGGCTGCAGACCTTTCTACTGTGGTAGGCTGGTAGAGTTCTCGAAGTACACTACTGTGGTGCTTGTAGGTTCTCAAGCACTACTGTGGTTGTCTGGTAGATCTCAAACACTACTGTGGTGGCTGGGTTAGGTTTCTCAACACAACGGTGGTGCTGTAGGTTCAGGACAAACACTACTGTGGTTGACTGTGTAGGTTGCCACATTCACTTACTGTGGTGGCCTGGTAGGTTCGAGGTCAGAGGAGCACTACTGTGGTGCTGGCAAGGATTTCAGGGCAGCTACTAGCACTGTGGTGGCTGTTAGGGGTTTCAGCAGCACTACATGTGTTGCTTGTAGGAATTCACCAGCACTACTTGTGGCTGGCGTAAGAGGTTCAACGGTCAAAGGCACTTAGGACCGTGAGTGCGTGGTAGTGGTTTCACAAGCAGTACAATGTGGTTGGGCTGTAGGTTCAATGCTAACACATTCTGTGTGTGTCTGGTAGTTTTCTGCGAAGACACGTACTAGTGGTGCAGAGTAGTGTTCACAACAGCTCGACTTGTGGTGGGCTGTAGGTTCTCAACACTAGGCTTGTGGTGGGGCTGGTAGGTTCTCAACTCTACTTAGTGGTGGTGGCTGATGGTGTCTCACACTACTGTGGTGGCTGGTTAGGTTCGTGCAACACTACTGTGGTGCTGGTAGGTTGCTCTCGCTACTGTAGTGCTGTAGGTTACTCAAAGGCACTACTGGTGGTGCTGTAGGTTCACACTACTACCTGTGTGGCTGGTAGGCTTTTGTTCTGCAAGTGTGGCAACTACACTACTGTGGTGCTGGTAGGTTTTGTCACAACACTAGAGTGGGTGGTGGTCTGGGTAGGTTCATGTCAACAGTTTCTACTGTGGTGAGGGCTGGTAGGTTCATGCAACATGCTACTGTGGTGGCTGGTAGGTTCTTTCATACACAACTGTGGTTGCTGTAGGGTTCTTCAACAGGCTCAACTGTGGTGGCTGGTAGGTTTCTCAAGAGCGACTGAGCTGTGGTCCTCTTGGTGAGGAGTTGAGCACAGCACAATCTGTGTGGCTGGTATGGGGGTGTCTGTCAACGACAAGTGGCTACTACTGTGGTGGCTGAGTAGTGTTTCTCAATACACTACTGTGGTGTTTTTGCTGAGTAGGTTCTCAACACTACGTGGTGGGTATATTTTTTTGTTAAAAGGGTTCTACAACACTACTGTGGTGCTGTATGTGTAGCTTCATCATGCAGGTATCAGCACTACTGCGTTGGTGTGGGGGCTGGTAGGAGTTCACAGCACTACTGTGGTGGGCTGGTAGGTTCACTAGGCACTACTGTGAGTGCTGGTAAGGTTCACAGAGTAAAGCACGTACCGTGGTGTGGGGGCTGGTAGGTTGCATCAGCACGTACTGTGTGCTTTGTAGGTTCTCAACACATTACTGTGTGCTGGTAGGTTTTCAAACAGCTTATTGTGGTGGGGCTTGGTATGTTCTCAATCACTACATGTGGTGCTGGTAGGTTGCTCAACACAGGCTGTGGTGGGTCTCTGTATGGTTTCACAAACACTACTGTGTGGCTGGTAGTTCTCCCATAGCACATAGCTGTGTGGGCGTGTTAGGGTTCTCAAGTCACTACTGTGGTTGTGTGGTAGGGGTTCTCAAGCTCTACTTGATAGTTGCTGTGTAGGTCTGCTACATACTGTGGTGCTGGTAGTGTTCTGCAACACTTAGCTGTGGGTGGCTGGTAATGCTCGTCAACTACTGATGCTGGTGGGTCTGGAAGGTTTCTTTGCTAACACTACTGCGGGCTGGGGCTGGTAGAGATTCTCATAGCACTAGCTGTGGTGGTGGTAGGTTGCTCCAAAATCTCTACTGTGATGCTGGTATGAGTTTTCTCAAGCACTACTAGTTGTGGCTGGTGAGGGTTCTTCAACACACGTGGTGCTGGTAGGCTCTCACATTTATCTACTGTGGGTGGCTGTATGGGGGGGGGGGGGGGGGGGGGGGGGGGGGGGGGGGGGGGGGGGGGGGGGGGGGGGGGGGGGGGGGGGGTAGTTTCGTCATACACTGACTGTGGTGCTGGTAGGGTATGCTGCAACACTACTGTGGTGGCTGGTGAAAGGGGGGGGATGTTCTCAACACTACTGTGGTGCTGGTAGGTTGCTCGAACACAAGCTGTGGGTGCTGGTATGGCTTCTTGTCAAAGCACATTACAGTATAGATACCTGTGGTGGCTGGTAGGTTCTGTCAACACTAACTAGTGTGTGGTGCTGGTAGGGTTCTGCAACACTACTGGGGTGGGGGCTGGGTAGGGTTCTCAAGCACTAGCTGTGGGTGGCTAGAGAGGTTCTCAACACTAAGCTGAGTGATGGCTGGAAGATGGCTGATCTGCAAAACTAGCTGTGGTGCTGTTTGTGTTAGATCTTCTCAAACTCTACTGAGTGGTGGGGCTGGTTTAGGTTCTGCTAACACCTACTGTGGTGCCAGGTAGTGTTACTCAAAACTGACTGTGGTGCTCTGGAAGGTTCTCAATCACTACAATGGTGGCTAGGTAGGTTCTGCAGAAAGCACTATCTTGTGGGTGCTGGTAGTGTTCTCAACACTACTGTGGTGTAGCTGGGTAGGTTTCCTCAACACTACTGTGGTGGGCTGGTCGGATTCTCAACGAGATCTATCTGTGGTGGGCTGGTAGTGGGTTTGCTGAGCAAGGCATCTACTTGTGGTCTTGGAGGGTTCTGGGCAACACTACTGTGGTGGGGCTGGTAAGATTCTCGACACTTGAGTTAGCTGGTGGTGGCTAGATATGTGTTTTTCATTTGTAGGTTTCTTCAAGGCACTACTTGTGTGTGGCTGGTAGGATTCTGGCAGAAGCACTAGCTGTGGTGTGCTGTTAGGTTCTCACACTACTGTGGTGCTGGTACGTTTCTCCAACACTGATGGGGGGGGGGGGGGGGCTGTGTGCTGTAGCTTGCTCAAGCAACTACTGTGGTGGCTGTAGGTTTCATCAACACTACTGTGGTGCGTGGTAGGGTTGCTTGCAATCTGACGGAGCCACTAACAAGTGGGTTGCTGGTAGGTTCTCAACACTTACATGTGGTGGCTGGTAGGTTCTCAGCAACAGCTACTGTGGTGCTGGTAGATTCTGGGCAACACTACTGTGGTGGCTGGATGGTTGCTCAACACTAACTGTGTTGGCTGGTAGGTTTCTGGCAACACTACATGTGGTGCTGGTAGGGTTCTCAACAGTGCTACTGTGGTGCTGGTTAGGTTCTCCAACACTACTGTGGTATTGAAAGGGTTTCACAACAGCTACAGTGGTGCTTGTGTATGTTCACAGCACTACTGTAGTGCTAGTAGGTATTCTCAACACTTACAGTGGTGCTGGTGAGGGTTCATCAACACTACTGTGGTGGGGCTGGTAGGGGTTCAGCGTGTCCTAAAAGTTAAGTAGCATCTACTGTGGGTGGCTTGTAAGGTCATTCAACACTACCGTGTTGCTGGTAGGATCTGCAACACTACTGTGAGTGCTGGAAGGGATGCTTCAATACGACTACTGGGAGTGCTGGTAGGTTCTTCAACACTGACTGTGAGGTGGGCTGGTAGTGTTCTCAGACACTGACTGTGGTTTGCTGGAAGGTTCACAACACTACTGGGTGGGGCTGGTAGAGGTTCTCTACCGACTACTTCGTGGTGTGCTGGTAAAGGCGTTCCTCATGCACTACTGTGGTGCTGGTTAGTTCTCAACACTAACCTGTGGTGCTGTAGGTTGCTGGTTTTCTCACACTAACTGTGGGTGCTGGTAGGTTTCTACAAAGGCACTTACTGTGGTGCTGGTAGGTTCTCTACACTACTTGTGGTGGGGGCTGTGTAGGTTCTCAAGCACTTAGCTGTGGTGCTTGGTAGGTTCACAGCACTACTGTGGTGGTCTCGTGTAGGTGTTCTCAACAGCTATGCTGTGGTGTCTGTGTAGGTTCTCAAGTGGCACGTCATCTGTGTGCTGGTTAGGCTCTCAAGGCACTACTGACCAACAATTGAGGTGCTGGTATTGTTGCGCAACACAATGTGTGCTGAGGTGAGGTCTTCTGGCAACACTACTTTGTGTGGCTGGTAGGTTTCTCATACACTAGCTGTGAGTGGTCTGGTAGGTTCTCAACACTACTGTGAGTGGGCTTGGTAGGATTCTCAATCACTACTGTGGTGATTTCTGGTAGGTTCTTCATCACTACTGTGGTGCTGTGAGGTGTCTCAACACATACTGTGGTGCTGGTAGTTGGTTCTGCAACACTACTGAGGTGCTTGAAAGTCTCAATGCCACTACCTGTGGTGGGTCTGGTGAGATTCTCAAGCACTAGCAGTGGTGTGCAGGTAGGTTCTCACCAGGCTTCTGTGGTGACAGATAGGAATGTTCTTGCAACATACAACTGTGGAGGCTGGTAGGTTACTCAACACTATAACTGTGGTTGGAGCTGTGTTAGATTCTGATTCAAATTCACTACTGTGTGGGGGGGGCTTGGTAGGTTTGCAACAGCACTACTGTGGTGCTGAGAGTTGGTTTCACACACTTACTGTGGTGTCTGGTAGTTAAGTCAACACTTACTGTTGGGTTGCTGTGTATTGAATTCTTGCAATACATTACTGTTTGAGCGGCATGGAGAGTGGAATCTCAAGCACTACTGTGGTGGGCTGGTAGGTTCTCACACTACTGTGGTAGCGGTCAGATTCTCAATCACATGTACTGGTGGTTGGCTGTAGGTTCTCAACGGCACTTAGCCTGCACTCTAACTACTGTGAGTGCTGGTAGGTTCTGCACACTACTGTGGTGGCGTGTAGGTTCTCGGAAACAACATACTGTTAGGTGTGCTGTAGATTCTCAACACCTGACTGTTGGTTGGCTGGTAGGTTTTTGCTGCATCAATACCTGTGGTGGCTGGTATGGTGCTTCAACACTAACTGTGGTGTCTGGTAAGATCTCAACATCTACTGTGGTGGCAGGTTGGTTCTCAATCACTTAGATGTGTGTGGCTGGTGAGGCTTCTGCAACACTACATGTGTGGGCTGGTTGGGGGGTATCTCTAAGCACTACATTGTTGGTGTCATGGTAGGTTCTCAACACTACAGTGGTGTGGTTAGGTTCCCAACACTACTGTGAGTGGTCTTGGTAAGGGGTTTCTCATACATTTACTTAGTGGTGGGTGCTGGTAGAGTTCTCAAAAGCACTGACTGTTGAAGCTGGTAGGTTCTTGCGTAACATTTCTACTGTGGATGCTGGTATGAGTTCCTGCGAGGCACTACTGTGGTGGCTGGTAGGTTCTCAAGCTCTATCTACTGTGGTGGGGGCTGGTAGAGTACAGCAACACTTCTTGTGTGCTGGTTAGGTTCTCATACACTTACGGTGGGTCTGGTTGGGAGGGGTTCTCAACACTACTTGTGGGTGCTGATAGTGATTCTGTCAACACTATCTGTGGCTGGTAGGGTAGATTCGTCAACAGCTGACGTAGGTATGCGGGCTTGTAGGTTTGTCAATCAGAACAGTCTAGCTGGTGGTGCTTGGTGATGGTGGTTCTTCAAACTAATCTGTGGTGCTGGCTAGTGTTTGCTCAACATCTACTGTGGTGGCTGGTAGGCTCTTCAACACTACTGTGAGTGCTGTAGGGTTCAGCAAGCACTACTGTGGTGGCTTGGTAGGTTATCACACTATTTGGTGCTGGGTTTAGGTTCTCAACACTACATGTGGTGGCTGGTATTGTTCTGCACACGTACTGGTGGTGGGGCTGTAGGATCAACACGACATACTTGTGGTGTGGGGCTGGTGAGGTTCTTGGCAGATAGGCATCTATCTGTGGTGCTGGTAGATTCTTTTGCAACACTACTGTGGTGGGGGGGCTAGGTAGGTTGCACAACACCACTGTGGGGGCGTGTAGTTCACAAGCAGCAACTACTGTGGTGCTGGTAGAGTCTGCAAGAGCACACTACTGTGTGGCATGTGTGAGGTCTGCAACACTACTGTGTGGGCTGTAAGGTTTTGCTACAAACACTACTGTGGTGGCAGGTAGGGGTTCTCTAACACTACTGTGGGGCTGGTAGAGTTTCAGTCCAACACTACTGGTGGTGGGGGGCTAGGTAGGTGTTCTTCAAACACTATCTGTGGTGACTGTAGATTCTCAACATCTACTGTGGTGTCTGTAAGTGTTCACAACACTACTGTTGTGGGCTTGGTAAGGTTTCTCAAGCTAGCTTACTGTGGTGGCTGGTAGATTCTCGCAACACTACTGTGGTGTGCTGGTAGGATTCTCACACTAGCAGTGGTGCTGAGGTTCTGTCATACACTATCTGTGGTGCTGGTTATGTTTCTCAACTACATACTGTTGGTGCTGGTAGGTCTCAGACACTACTGTGTGCTGGTAGGTTCTGCAACACTACTGAGGTGGTGGTGCTGTTAGGTTCATCAAGCACTACTGTTGTGCTGTGTAGGTTTCTCAACTCTACTAGATGTGGCTGGAGATTCTCAACACTACTGTGGTGTTGTGGCTTGGTAGGTTGCTCAAAGGATGTGCTCAAACACTACATGAGGTGTTGGGCTAGCATGGGGGGGGGGGGGGGGGGAGTTAGGGGTATGTTCGGGCATACGACTACTTTGGTGGCTGGTAGGTTCAGCGAACACTACTGTGGTGCTGGTATGTTTTTGCTCCAAAAAACACCTAACTGTGGTGTGCTGTATGGGGGAATTGTGCAACATACTACTGTGGTGCTGGTAGGTCTCTCAACAGCTACTGTGGTGCTGGTATGTTCTGCTAACACTACTGGGTGGCGTGGTAGGCTTCTCCAACACTTACGCGTGGTGGCTGGTGAGGTTCAGCAACACTGACTGTGGAGGTCTGAGTAGGTTATCAACCTACTTACTTGGAGCTGGTAGGAGTCTCAACACTACTTGGTGGTGCTGGTAGGTTCCTCTAACACTACTGTGGTGGCTGGTAGGATTCACCAGTCACTACTGTGGTGGGAGGCTGTATGTGTTTCCTCAGAATCACTACTGAAGGTGGGCTTGTTGTAATGAGTTCCGGCACAAACTACTGTGAGTGGCTGTACAGGGTTTCACAAACACTATGTGGTGCTGGTAGGTAGTTTTCAGCGAGTAGCACTACTGTGGTGCTTGTGAGGGAGAGTTCGGTCAACGTACTTAGCATAGTGGTGGTGCTGTTATGTTCGTTCAACACTACTGTGGTGGTCTGGTATGTGTTTAGTCAACACTAGCTGTGGGTGCTTGTAGGTATCTTCAACACGACTGTAGTGCTGGTTAGGTTGCACAAGTCACCACTGTGGTGCTGGTAGGTTTCAACACTGACTGAGGTGCTGGTAGAGGTTCTCAGCACTACTTTTGTGGTGGCTGGTGAGGTTCACTAAACACTAGCTGTGGTGGGGGGCATGGTGAGGGTTCTGCGAACACTACTGTGGGTGCTGGTAGAGATTCTCAACCTCGACAAAACTGTGGTGGCTGTAGTTCTCAACACTACTGTGGTGGTCTGGTAGTGTCCTGCAACACTATCTATACCTGTGGTGCTGTAGGTTCTCTGCATCACTACTGAGTTTCTGTTAGGGGTTGACTCACAGCTAAACTGTGGTGGGTGCAGGGTAGGTCCTCAACACATACTGATGGTGCTGGTCAAGGGTTCTATCAAAGTTCATTCAGACTACTGTTGTGCTGGTAGGTTATCACAGGCTACTGAACTGTGGTGGCTGGTAGTTTCCAACACTATCTGTGGTGGGCTGGTAGTCAATCAATCAAGCTACTAGTGGTGGGGGCGTAGGTTCTCAACACTTACTGTGGTGTGGCTGGTAGGTTCTTCAACACTACTGTGTGGCTGGTAGGTTCACAACACTACTGAAGTGATAGTTTTTACTGGTAGGGTGCTCAACAGCTGACTGTGGAGGCTGGTAAGGTTCTACAAGGGCACCTACTGGTGGCGGTGGCTGAGAAGTTCCGTCAAGGGCACTAGTCTGTGGTGGTGCTTGTAGGTTCATGCAACATCTTACTGTGTGTGTGGCTGGTAGGGTTTCTTCAAGCATCTATTCCTGTGGTGCTTGGTAGGTTGCAATCGACACTACGTGTGGGCTGGTTAAGGGTTCTTCAACACATACAGTGGGTGCTGGTTAGGTCTGCACTACTACTGTGTGTGCTGGTAGGTTCACAGCACTACTGGTGGTGGCTGTGAGGTTCTGCAACACTAGACTGGTGGTGTGCTGTGAGGATTCTCACACTACTATGTGGGTGCTGGTTATGGGGAGGTTCTCAATCACTAACGTGTGGAGTGCTGGTAGGTTGGCTTCAACACTACATGGGGTGGGTGCTGGTAGGTTCTCAAGGTCACTTACGTGTGCTGGTAGGGAGTGTTCTCAAGCACTGACTGTGGTGCTGGTGAGGTTTTCTTCAACACTATCTGTGGTGCTGGTATTAGGTTCTCAAGCACTATCTGTGGTGCTGGTAGGTTCGTCAACACCTACTGTGGTGCGGTAAGGGTTCTTCAACACATACTGTTGGTGCTTGTAGTTCTTATCTCAACACTACTTTGGTGCTGGTAGGTTTCTCACACACTACTTGTGGTGGCTGGTAGATTCTCAACACTAGTCTGTGGGCTGGTAAGGGGGTATGGTTGAGGGGGGGGGTGGGGGTGGGGGGGTTCTTGGTCAAACATCTACTGAGGTGGTAGCTGGTAGAGTTCTGCACCAGCACTACTGATTGGGGTGTGCTGGTATGGTTTCTTGCAACCTACGTGGATGCTGAGTAGATTGTCTGTCAACACAGCTGTGGTGCTGGTAGGGAATTCAGCGAAGCAGAACACTACTGGGTGGGGTCTGGTATGGGAGTTCTGCAAGCAGGCTACTGTGTGTGGCTGATAGTGTTATCAACACTACTGTGGTGCTGGTAGGTTCTTCAACACTAACTGTGGTTGCAGTAGGTTCTCAAGCACTTCTAGCTAGTGGTGGTTCTTGGTGAGGGTATTCTTCAAGTGGTCGACTAGCTAGTGGTGGGCTGTAGAAGTTCTCAACACTAGCTGTGGTGGCAGGTAGTTCTCAACATTATTTAATGTGGTGGGTTCTGGTAGGTCTCCAAAGCAGTCTACTGTGGTGGCTGGTAAGGTTCACAACACTACTGTGGTGCTGAAGAAAAGTCTCAACATCTACTGTGGTGCTGGTAGGGTTCTCAATCTACTGAGCTAGTGGTAGGCTGGTAGGTGTTCTCAAGCAGCTACTGTGGTGCTGGTAGGTTTCTCAAACACTGACGTGGTGCTGGTCCGGGTCATGCAACACTGACTGTTTTGAGCTGGTAGTGGATTCTCAACACGTACTGTTGGTGCTGGTTATGGGTTCTCAGCACTACAGTGGTGTCTGGTAGGTAGTCTCAAACACTAGCATGTGGTGCTGGTGGTATTCTCAACACTATACTGTGGTGGCTGGTAGGTTCTGGCAGGCATTACTGTGGTGCTGGAAGATCTTCAATAAACACTACTGTGGTGTCTGTAGGTTTCTTCAACACTACTGTGGTGCTGGTATGTTCTCAACACTACTGTGCGGTCTGGTAGGAGTTCTCAACTCTTCTGTGGGTGGCTGGTAGATTCTCTAACACTACTGTGGTGTTGGGGCTGGTAGTGTTCCTCAACACTACTGATGGTGGCTGGTAGGTTCTCCAAGCATACTAGCTTGATGTGCTTGGTAGGGCTTACCCAACACTATCTGTGGTGGTCTTGTATTCTTTCTGTCAACACTACATGTGGTGGGCTGGTAGTGGGCTTATGTCAACACATACTGAGGGGCTGGTAGGATTCTTTCAAGTACACTACTGTGGTGCTGGTAGTCTGCACACTACTCGTGTGGTGCTGGTGAGGGTTGCTGAGCACCTCACATTACTTGTGGTGGTCTGGCAGGGTTCAGAGCACACTAGGCTGTGTGCTGGTAGGTTATCAACACTGACTGTGGTGTTTAGGTAGGGGTTCTCACTCAACACTACTGTTGTGTGTGCTTTGTAGGTGTTCATGCAGCACTATAAGCCGTGATGCTGTAGGTTCTGTCAGACAGCACCTACTAGTGGTGGGCTGGTAGTGGTTCTCAACACTAGCTGTGTGTGCTGGTAGATTCTTCAAGCATTCTACTGTGGGCTGGTATTGGGGTTTCACAAGCACTACTGTGGTTGCTGGTAGGAGTCACAAGCACTACTGTGGTGCAGGTAGGGTTCTCATGGCACTAGGGCTAGTGGGTAGGGGGGTGGGTGGCTGGTAGGGGGTTTTCTGCAACACTACTGTGGTGCTGGTATGTTTGCGGATGCTTAATATCACTACTGATGGTGCTTGGTGTGAAGGTAGCGTTGCAACACTTACATTGTGTTGCAGGTATTGTTCACAATAGTCAACTACTGTGGTGACTGGTAGGAGTTCTCAACACTTACTTGTGGTGTCTGGTAGGGTTACTCAAACACTACTGGTGTGTGCTGTAGGCTCACAACACTACTGTGGTGCTGGTAGGTGTCAGCAAGCACAAACTTGGTGCTGTTAGATTCTCAACACTACTGTGGTAGGGCTGGGTTTGGCCTTCTCAACACTACTGTTGTTGGCTGGGTTAGGTTCTCAACACTTACTGTTGGTGCTGGGTAGGCTTCTGGCAGAGCACCTACTGGGTGGCTGGTAGGTTCTCAACACCTACTTGGTGCTGGGTAGGATTTATCTCAACGGACTAGTCATGTGGTTCTTGTAGGTTCTCAAGCATGCATTTAGTACTGTAGGTGGGGGCTGGTAGGTTTCTATGGCAACGTAGGTCCTTAAAAGAGGGCCTTAAGCAATATACACTTGTGGTAGTGGGCTTGTAGGTTCTGCAACGATCTACGCTGTGAGTGCTGGTAGGTTGCTCATACACTACTGTGAGTGTGTCTTGTAGGTTCTGCAACTACTACTGTGGTGCTTGGTAGGTCTCTCAACACTAGCTGTGGTGCTGTTAGTTCTCAACACTACTGTGGTGCTGGTGGAAGGATTCTCAACAGTTACTACTGAGGATGTGCTGGTAGGTTCTCGAACAGCTACTGTGTGTGCTGGTAGGTTCTACAATCACCTACTGTGTGGCTGGTAGGTTCTCATCATGGGGGGAAACTACTGTGGTGCTGGTATGGTTTCACTCAACACTTATCTGTGTGGTGGCTGTAGGTTCTGCACACTACTGTGTTGTGCTGAGTAGGATTCTGCTCACAGCTACTGTAGGTGGGCTGTTAGAATTTCTGCAAGCACTACTGTGGTGCTGGTAGGTCTCTAACACTACTAGTTGTGCTAGGTATTGGTTGCACACATTAACACTACAGTGGTGGGCTGTAGGTTCTTCAACATCTACTGATGGTTGGTGGGCTGGTAGATTTCATCATGCACTACTGTGGTGGCGAGTATGTGATTCTGCAAACACTATACTGTGGAAGCTGGTAGGTTCTCACACTAGCTGTTGGTGGGCTGGTAGGTTTCCAGATTCAGCAGGACCGTGGGTGGCTGTAAAGGTTCTCAACACTACTGAGGTGCTTGGTAGGTTCTCAAGCACTACATGTGGTGTGGGTCTGGTAGATTGCAGTGCAACACCTACTGATGGTGGCTGGGTAGGTTCTCTAAACAGGCTACTAGTTTGGTTGCTGTAGGTCACAAGACACTAGCTTGGTGCTGTGCTGTAGGGTTCAGGCCAGGCAGCTTACTTGGGTGGCTGGTGAGGAAATCAAGCGAGCACTATTCTGTGGTGGCTGGACAGGGTTACAGGGCATGCGTTATCTACCGTGTAGCTGGTAGGTTGCACAGCGACTACTGTGGTGGCTGGGTAGAGGTTCATCAGCAGTCTACTGTGCGTTGCTGGTTAGGATTCAGCGATGCTGCTACGCTGTGGTGCATGGTAGTGTTCACAGGCAGTACGTTGTGGGGGCTTGTAGGTATCTCATAGCATATCTGTTGGTGTATCTGGGTAGGATCTCAACACTACTAGTGGTGGGCTGAGTATGGGGGTTTGGCACAACACTACTAGTGTTGGTGGCTGGTTTAGGGTTCTCAACACTATGGCTGTGTGGCTGTAGGGGTAGTTCTCAAGCACTACTGTTGGGGGCTGGATGGTTCATTCAAACCAGCTACTGGTTGTGGGCTGGTAGGTTTCAAAGGCACATATACTGTGGTTGCTGGTAGGGGTTTCTCAGCGCTAGGCTTGTAGTTGCTTGGGTAGGGTTCTCTTACCCTACTTAGTAGCATACTAGTGTGTGTCTAGGTAAGGTTTCTCGTCATATTCACCTACTGTGGTGCTGTAGGTTCTCAACACTACTGTGGTGGCAGGTAGGGGTTGGCTGCAACACTAACTGTGAGTGCTGGTAGGTTTCTTCCAACATCATACTGTGGTGGTTGGTTAGGGTTTCTCAAGCACTATCTGTGGTGGGCGGTAGGTCTCAACACTACGGTGGTGCTGGTATGTTCTCAACACTACTGAGGTGCTGGTAGGTGGGGGGGGGGGGGGGGGGGGGTTCTGCAAACACAACTGGTGGTGCAGTGGTGAGGTTGCAGTCTAGTCAGCTACGAGTGGTGCTGTGTAGAGTTCAGTCAAACACTACTGATGGGGTGGCTGGTGGGTTTCTCAACGACTGACTGTGGTGGCTGGTAGTTCCATCATATCACATAACTAAAGTGTGTATTTGGTAGGGTATTCTTCAACACTAAACAGTTGGTGGCTGGTAGGTTCACTAGCACTACCTGCGTTGCAGAGGTAAAGGTTCAGCAAGGGAAAAAAACACTATCTGGTGGTGGCGGTAAGGTTCACAGCACTACTGTGGTAGGCGTTGGTAGGTTCAACAGCTGCACTAGGCCGTGGTGCTGGTTAGGAGTTTCAGTGCAGTCAGCTACTGTGGTGGCTTGTGAGAGTTCTGTCAGACACTTCTGTGGTGGCTGGTATGTTTTCGAAACTACTATTGGTGGTGCATGGTATGTTCTCTAACACTACTGTGGTGGCTGGTAGGTTCTCTAAATACTACTGTGGGGTGCTGGTAGGGGTTCTCAAGCACTAGAAACTAGGGTGCTGGTAGGGTTCTTCACAGCTAGGGGGGGGGGTGGTGGGTCTGTGGTGGCTGTATGTGTTCTTGGGCGAGATAGGCATCTAGCTGTGGTGGTTGTAGGTTTCTCAACTCTACTGGTAGGTGCTGGCTAGGATTCTCATACACTTAGCTGTGGTGGAGCCTGTAGGTTCTGACAACACTACTGTGGTGCTGGTTAGGTGGCTCATCATTCACTTACTGTTGTTGCTGGTAGGTTTTCTGCACAGCTTCTGGTGGTGGCGTGTAGGCTCGTTCAACACTACTGTGGTGCTGGTAGGTTCTCAATACTATTCTGTGGTGGCTGGTAGGTTCGTCAACCAGCTACTTGTGTGCTGTATGTTCTGCAAGGAATCACTACTGTGGTGTGGGCTGGTAGAAGTTCAGCACCACTACGTGATTTTGCTGGAGGTAGGAGTTTCTCAACACGTACTAGTGGTGCTGTAGGTTCTCAATCACTACTGTGGTGGCTGGTGTAGTTCTTCCAAAACTACTGTGGTGCTGGTAGATTCTTCAACGCACCACTGTTGTGGCTGGTATGGTTCTCACTACTTAACTGTGGTGGTGCTGGTATGGTATTCTGCAATACACTACTGTGGTGCTGTAGGGTTCTCAACACTACTGTGGTGCTGGTAGGTTCTCAGGTACACTTAAGGCTGTGGTGGCTGGTAGGCTCTCAACACTAGCCTGTGGTGTGGGCTGGAAGGTTCTCAAGGCGACTATCTTGGGGTGGCTTGGTAGATTCTGGCAACATTCACTTGTGTGCCTGGTAGGTTCTCAAGAAACACTACTGTGGTGTCTGGTAGGTGTCATCGATTCACTCCTGTGGTGGTGGGATTAAGTTTCTCACATCATACTGGTGTTAGCTGGTAGGACTCTCAACCTACTGTGGTGGGCTGAATGTCATCAACACTACAGTGGTGGCGGGAGTAGGTTTGCTTTACTCAACACTGACTGTGGTGGCTGGTAGATTCTCAACAGACTACTGTGGTGGCTGGGTGGAGGTTGGCTCAACACTTACTGAGTGAGTGGCTGGGTAGGTTCAGCACATCACTAGTGGTGCTTGTAGGAGTTCATGCAAGCACTACTTGTGGTGCTGGTAGATTCTCAACAGCTAGCTGGTGAGTGCTGGGGTATGGGTTCGCAACATTCTAATGGTGGTGCTGGTAGGTTCTGCAACCACTACTTGTGGGTGGGCTGGTAGGTTCTGGCCAACTACTACAGTGGTGCTGGTAGGTTCTCAAGCACTATGCTGGAGAGTGCTGGTATGGTTCTTGCAACACTACCTGTGTGGTGCAGGTAGATTTCTCAAACACTACTGAGATGGTGCGAGTAGTGTTTCTGCAACACTTACTAGTGGTGGCTGGAAGGGTTCACAAACACTTACTGAGGTGTGGCTGGTAGGTATCAAATGGGCACTACTGTGAGGTGGCGTGTGATTAGGTATGCATCCAGACGACAATCTGATGAGAGGGCTGTTAGTATTTTCACAAGGACTACATACTTGAACCGTGGTGTCTGGTGTAGGTTCAGCACAAGTGCAGCTACAGTGGGTTCTGGAATGGTCAGCTTAGGGCACAACTAGTGGTCAGGTAGGAATTCAACAAGGTTCACTACCGTGGTGCTGGTAGTACAGTTTCTAGCAGTACTGTGGTTATGGCTTGATGTATGTACTCACACTTCAGTGGTGCTGTTAGGTTTTCAAGGCACTATTTGTGGTGGGCTGGTAGGG
>NC_069441.1:16849881-16864881 GCF_026875155.1 Cherax quadricarinatus
AACACAGCACCACCCGGCATAACACAGCAAAACACAATGTAGCACCAGTCTACTGCAACTAGCGAGCATTTCTTGCAGTTGCAACTTGTTTATTTCTCTGTTTAATATCATTCATCCCGTGTGGGACCTAGGCCACACAAAATCACTTTCTGGCATGTCATCTTAGGACGTGTGCAGGGTCGTGGTGCTGCTAACTACTGTATGTTCTGCTGCTGTCTCATGCCTCAGAGGGTGAAGTTACCTCACATTTAGGAACAGCCTAGACACTCAGTCCCTCACTTACCTCGAGATGCCTTACACCATATATTAGATCTGACTGTGTGGGTGTATACAGTTGTAGCAGCCAGAGTGTTCTCATGCTCTCTCTGTTCAAACTCTATTTATTGTTAAGTTTATTTTGTCCATGAACTCTGTAAATGATACATAAAAATTGTACAGACTTTGACCAGTGCAATATTATGCAGCCTAGTATTATAAAATACAGCTCGATACCAGAAAATGCCAGAACAAAATGCTGCTTACATCAGACAACACAAGGCAACACAAGAGAACACAGCACAACACAAGACAACACACTGGGAGGGAAGACCGTAAGTCCATCACAAAAATAATCCCATTTACCTTCCCGAGTATATCAATTCCGCCTGAGAAAATACACAACCTTGTTTAGAAGTTATCTTTCTTGACCCTGAGAGACCTTTCTCTCTGTCTCTCTGCCTCTCTCTCTCTCTCTCTCTCTCTGTCTGTACATTTGTCGTGCCGAATAGTTAAAACTTGCGATTTTGGCTTAAATAGCAACACTCTTCTTACTGAATAAGGCAAACAAAAATTTGTGTACTCAATAACATCGCAAAAATCGTTCTGAACCTAACGAAAAAAATTCAGTGTATTTGTTTATCATTAAATTATTGTAAACTTATCTAAATTTCGCTTGTCATAATAAGGTTAGGTAAGTTTTCTAAGGTTCTTTCGGTATATATATATATATATATATATATATATATATAATATATATATATATATATATATATATATATATATATATATATATATATATATATATATATATATATATACATATACTCAGTGGTCATTTTATTAGGTACAACCTTCTAGGACTGAGTAGGGCTCCACTTTGTCCCCAGAACAGACTGAATTCTTGGTGTCATGGATTCAACAAGGTGTTGGAAACATTCCCTAGGGATCCTGGTCCATGCTGTAGAGTTGTCGTCTGCATATTCATGCTGTGAATCCTCCATTTCACTCCATGCCAAAGATTTACTCCAAGTTCTGACTCGACCATCTACATGTCTCAACAGAAATCGTGATTCATCAGACCTGGCGACGTTTTTCTGTTCTCTAAATGTTTAGTTTTGGTGAGCCTGTGCCCACTGTTGTCTCAGTTTCCTGTTCTTACCAAACAAGAGTGGAAACCGGTGTGGTCTTCTGCTGCTGTAGCCCATCCACTTCAAGGTTCGACATGTTGTGCATTCAGAGATGCTCGTCTGCCTACAACTGTTGTAACAACAGATTATTTGAGTTACTGTCGCCATCCTGTCAGCTGGAACCAGTTTGACCATTCTCCTCTGAACTCTGTCATTAACAAGGCGTTTTCACCCACTGAACACCGGGTCACTGGACGTTTTGTATTTTCCACACCTTTCTCTGTACACTCTACAGACTGTTGTGCATGAAAATCTACAGTCAAAGTCACTTAGATCACATTACTTCTCCATTCTGATGTTCAGTTTGAACAACAACTGAACCTCTTAACCATATCTGGTGCTGTTAGGCACAGAGGTTCTGCCACATTGTTGACTCATTAGATATTTGTTTTCCTTTTTAGGCCACCCTACCTTGGTGGGATACGGCCGGTACGCACACACACAGACACAGACACACAGACACACTGACACACAGACACACTGACACACAGACACACAAACACACAGACACACAAACACAGACACACAGACAGACAGACAGACAGACAGACACAACACACACACACACACACACACACACACACACACACACACACACACACACACACACACACACACACACACACCACACACACACACACACACACACACACAAAACACACAGATATGTGTTTATATATATATATATATATATATATATATATATATATATAATATATATATATATATACACATATATATAATATATATATATATATATATATATATATATATATATATATATATAATATATATATATATATATATATATATATATATAGATATGTCGTGCCGAATATGTAAAACTGGTCAATTAGCAAGAACTCATTTAAAATTAAGTCATTTCTAAAATTTTCTCTTATACGTTTAAAAATATATTTTTTTCATTAATGTTGATGTAAAAATTTATAATTTTGCACCAAAAGAAACTTAGAAAACTTACCTAACCTTATTATAACAAGCGCAATTTATTTTAGCCTAACCCAACTAAATATATTTTAGATTTGTATATAATAATTTAATACTAAACAAACACAGTGAAATATATTTTTTTTCGTTAGGTTCAGAATGATTTTGGCGATATTATTGCATACACAAATTTTCACTTGTCTTATATGGCAAGATGAGCCTTGCTATTTAAGCCAAGATGGCAAGTTCTGTCTATTCGGCACGACATATATATATACATATATATATATATATATATATATATATATATATATATATATATATATATATATATATATATATATATATATATATATATATATATATATATATATATATATATAAGAACAACAGAAGTGAAAGTTAGTGATATGACCCTTAATTACCATCAGAAATTGAATGACTAAGAACTCAGTGATTATATGTGAACACGAGGATAAGTGCAGTGTGCTACTCTCTCACTAAATATGAGCGATATAGAAGTCTTGACACGTTAAACTGCTCTGTGATTCTGAACATTAACGAATCAGCTGTGTCAGACGAACTACCAGCTGGGTATCACAGGTTTCTAGGAAGGCATTAAATAGAAACCAGAAAACCAGGCCAGGGCGTTGATTAAATGATCAGCCCTCTTGATTACCGTCTTATTTACAACAAGTAAATGGAAAATTGTCTGAGTGGAGAGAAACGAAAGCAGTACAATGCGATTCTTCTATTGTCAACGTTTCGCCTCTGACAGTGAGCGAAACGCTGTCAATAGAGGATCGCATTTTAATGCATTTGTTGCCCTCCTTCGTACCTTGTTTGATTTATCAAGTGTCTGAGTGACAAGACAGAATTATCTGAGTGGCTGAATGGAGAAACGCTTAGTGGCTGGACAAGTATCTGAGTGGCTGGACAAGTGACTATCTGAGTGGCTGGACAAGTGACTATCTGAGTGGCTGGACAAGTGACTATCTGAGTGGCAGGATGAAGCCAGGTTCTCGGGAATCAGCCTCCGGAACAATCATTTTCACGATTTACGTAAGTAGTTTTCCAAAGAAGAATTTACATCGACAACTTCCTGAGTGTTGACGCAGTCAAAAATATCTGGATAAACTGGCTTATAAATACACCATATACGCATAATGCACTATACACACAGTATACACTATACATCACACACAGTATACACTAGACATAGCATATATTATACACATAATACACTGTACACAACAACTATTACTGCTACCACTACCAGTACTACCACTACTATTACTACTACTACTACTACTACTACTACTACTATTACTACTACTACTACTACTACTACTATTACTACTACTACTACTACTATTACTACTACTACTACTACTACTACTACTACTACTACTACTATTACTACTACTACTACTACTACTATCACTACTACTACTACTGCTACTACTACTACTACTACTACTACTACTACTACTACTACTATTACTACTACTACTACTACTATTACTACTACTACTACTACTACTACTACTACTACTACTACTATTACTACTACTACTACTACTACTATCACTACTACTACTACTGCTACTACTACTACTACTACTACTACTACTACTACTACTACTACTACTACTATTACTACTACTACTATTACTGCTACTATTACTGCTGCTGCTACTACTACTACTACTACTACTACTCATAATAATAATAATAGTAATAATAACAATAATAATTAACATCTACAAAAATACACCTTCAACAATATTAACAACAACAGCAATACAACAACAACAACAGGTGATGCTTCACAAAACAGCTGCAGCAGAGGCAGCTGCAGACGCGCACATTAATGAAACAGCAATAACTAGCATTTAACATCACCGTATCATCAATAACAACAATAACTAGAGTTTAACATCATTAACAACAATAACTAGCGTTGAATGTGACCGTATCATCAATAACAGCAATAATTATAGCTTAAAAGGATCTTATCAACAATAACAGCAATAACAATGATAACAGTAATAAAAATAACATGAATATCTAGCATTTAAGGTATCCTCTCTGTCAATAACATCAATAAATAACATTTAAGGGACCCCTCTCAATCAATAACATCAATAAATAACATTTAAGGGACCCCTCTCTATCAATAACATCAATAAATAACATTTAAGGGACCCCTCTCTATCAATAACATCAATAAATAACATTTAAGGGACCCCTCTCTATCAATAACATCAATAAATAACATTTAAGGGACCCCTCTCCATCAATAACATCAGTAATCAACATTTAAAGTACTCCCAGTATCCGCTCTGGCCCCAAGAACTGGAAGATTTGTGATACCTCACTGTAAAGTGACGAGTCCGTCTTGAGGTGTAATATCAGACATGCATGAGCAAAAGATCACCAGTTAGCAGAAACCTAATAAGCAAAAGTGCATATAGACACAGCCAAACTTTTCACTCATTGAACGAGAAGTTGATTCTCATTAAATCCTTGACACTGCCGGTCTATCCCTGGTTAAAGACTCTCACAGCAGAGCAAACCTCTCCCTGGACAACGTTACACCCACAGGCCATTTTTTTCCCCCTCAAAGTGGCGAGCACATTCATACTGTGGCTGCTGAACCACGGGTCTGAGAGGATGATGCAGCGTGCCAGACACCACAGTTTGAGAAGACGCATCGTTCAAAACTTGAGAGGCTGGAGCTGGTGGCGCAGTTGTTTAAAAACTTTGAATCCACCTGGAGTGTGCTCGTATATAACCAAACTGTCTCGCTCTGGGATTATAAGACCAAGTGGAAATTTTGACTTTGTTTGCTGTCTCTCTCCCTCTCTTTTTTTTTTTTTTTTTTTTTTTACACAGGATTTGACAAGGTTAAGGATCCCTAGCTGTATTGACAAGCTATTTAGAGGTTAAAGGTTCCTAACTTTATTGGCAAGCTAAGAGCTGTTACCTACATCAGCTCTCTCTCTCTCTCTCTCTCTCTCTCTCTCTCTCTCTCTCTCTCTCTCTCACTTCTCTCTCTCTCTCTCTCTCTCTCTCTCTCTCTCTCTCTCTCCTCTCTCACTTTTTTTTTCTCTCTCTCTCTCCTCTATCTCTCTCTCTCTCTCTCTCTCTCTCTCTCTCTCTCTCTCTCTCTCTCTCTCTCTCTCTCTTTCTCTCACTCTCTCAAAAATTAATGAAGGCGATACCTGAACTGAGGCATTGTCCTTAATGAGAGAGGTGTGACGGCCAATCTCACCTCCTTAATCGGCTCATAATCACCTTGTTCCGTCGTGAAGAGGGTAGTTAGCACCTTTGCTTGGGTCGTTCACCTACTTGTTCCAAAGATAGTTTGCGTGCTGTTAACTCCCCAATTTATCAATTGTGGCCGACTTAGTTTGTGTGTGGTTGTCAAGGTCTTGTTATTATCGTAGTTTATGGATCGTTAAGTGTTCCCTTAGTCCCGTTTTTTGTTATTGTGATTGTCTTTTGTCCCGTTTTCTGTTACTGAGAGGATCTTTTCTCCCGTTTTCTGTTTTTAGTGACTTTTCTTCCGTTTTTTGTTATTAAGAGGAATTTTTGTTCTGTTTTCTGTTATTTCTGGCATTTTTGTCCCACTTTCTGTCATTAAGAGTGATTTTATCCAATTTTCTGTTATTTGGAGGGATTTTTCTTCCGTTTTCCGTTATTGAAAGGTATTGCCGTCACGTTTTCTATTATTGCGACGAGTCTTTCACTCCGTTTTCTGTTATTTCTAGGATTTTCTCCAGGCGTAGATTATCAGGTATATTTCTCGCCTACGTTCCAAGTAGTACAAGTCAAGGGACTTCAGACGTTCTCAGTACTGAAGGCGCTTGACGGTATTTATACCTGCAGTGAAGTTTCTCTCTACATGTTTCTAACTCTGCTAATTTGTTTACATTAAAATGGTGGGAATGTTAGGAGGAATATTGGAACATGATTGATTTTAGAAGAGGATGGAACACGAGGGAGCGTGTTATTGATGGAGAGGGGTCCCTTAAGGGGCCCAAAACATCCTTTTTCAGGTATGAATTTGTTCGTAGAGTTCATATGTGCATTTCAAATCATGATTATCAGCTTTCGCGAAACGTCGTCTTGGGCTCCTCTCTATATGTGCGGGTTATTTGTGTATTGTTCCAGTCACGGTATTGTGTCTTTTTGTTCTTCATGGAGAATGATTGGTCCATAGGCTATGAAAAGATATTTGTACAGCTTGTTTATGTTCCTAGCTGTACACGAGGGCGCTTACAGCCTGGGGAGTGATGTTGCTTTTAATATCTCCTGAGAGACATACAAAAAATGTTCTGAGAGATGGAACAAACGTTTTACCACTGGCACACAATGAAACAACATTGCACTAAGCTATGGCATCCAGCAACGGCGAAAATTCCATATCAAACCTGAGTGCTAGATATTTAACATATCGGCCGTTTCCCACCAAGGCAGGGTAGCCCGAAAAAGAAAAAAGAAAAACTTTCATCATCATTCACTCCATCACTGTCTTACCAGAGGCATGCTTACACTACAGTTATAAAACTGCAACATTAACACTCCTCCTTCAGAGTGCAGACACTGTACTTCCCATCTCCAGGACTCAAGTCCCGTGCTAGACATGTCAGGTCAAAATCTTGGTTTTAGTATAGAAGCAAGGAGCTCCAGGGACAAGAGACTGTAGGTAACCTGTTGTGAGTTATGTTACCTGATCGCCAAACCATAAGATCCTTCAGTGGCGAACTAGGCACGTTTGATTTCAGTATGGAAGCAGACTGCTAAGAGGGAGAAATGATGAAGAGCAAGAGACTGTGTATATAACCTGTGTAGAGGTGTGTTTTCTCTTGATATGTGTGCTGACTGTGTGTGCTACCTGCTTACCAAAGATCACCGGGGATGAGATCTAAGCTTTGCCGGAAGTCAACACATGAGGAAGGTGACCCATAAATGTTCCTTCATGCTCAGCATGCCTCACACGGCGACTTCAGACCCACAGTCATCACTGCTGAAGTCTCAAATGTGATAATACTGTTTGCCTCATCGATCGGAATTCCTCCCTACTACTGAATCAGAAATATGGAATAGGGAACCGTGCATTGTACAATACGTAGACACTGACAGCCTACATACTCACTCAATTGCACACCTTCAGTGACCATCACTAGTCTTGGAAAGTCCAGTAGATCGAAGTTTCTGAAGGAAAGGAGTGCCTACCAAGAAGCCTTCAAGAAGCTTGGTGAAACGTGAGATGAATCTCCACATTTATCTGACAACAAAATGGAAGACTTTGTATAGGGAATGTACGCACCTTCACCCACCCCCACGGGGTTAGTGCGTCCTGCCACTACCGCTTTTGTGCAAAATGTGCAGAGGTGGAATCTAGTCAGTTTTCAGCATGCAAGAACTCACTCCATATGCATGTCCTCCATGTGGACTATCAGGCTGCAATATGGAGAATATGGCCAGTGACTCAACCGATTGTGCCAGACCCGAAAGGATGTGGCTAGACCACAGATAGTGAGGCCTGCCTGATTGCCTGCCTGTCTTCTTACTGCCTGCCCTGCCTGTCTGACCTGCCTGCCTGCCCTGCCTGCCCTGCCTGCCCTGCCTGACCTGCCTGCCCTGCCTGACCTGCCTGACCTGCCTGCGTGCCCTGCCTGCCCTGCCTGCCCTGCCTGCCCTGTCTGCCCTGCCTGCCCTGCCTGCCCTGCCTGCCCTGCCTGCCCTGCCTGCCTGCATGTCTGCCTCCTCCCCACCAACATTTCCCAACGGGTTCTTCTTCTACATCCCATTCCTCTTCGTACTCTTCCTCTTCTTCCTTTCCATTTCGTTTCCCACCCCCACAGGCCTCTCCCACCGTCGTCTGGGAAGGGGGAGAGAGGAGGATCATTGGGAATTCCGTCCACATTCCCAGCCCGGGGGAGGGAGATCAGGGGGAGGGGAAGGGAAAGGGGGAAGGGACGGAGAAGGGGGTACTTGGCACTGGCTGAGCTGTTAAAGGGGGAGTGTTCAGACTAGCCTGCCTCAGTGTGTGTGTCCCGTACACTCAACCACTCCATCACCTATTTCACCCACACACACACACACAAAAAAAAAAGGATGAGGACGTCATAATTAAAGACGTGACACACACACACACACACACACACACACACACACACACACACACACACCACACACACACACCAAAACTTACACGATACACATATCACGTGAAGGACACAAAAAAAAAGATTTCCAATATTAATATTCGCTCAAAACATGAGAAAAAATCTGCTGAAAACTGGGAGACATGAGGGAGGCAGAGAAGCTGTGCCAAGATCTATCAATTAGGAAGAAACTTGTCGAAGGTGAGAAATGAAGCAATTAAATACGTGGGAACTGCTATATACTAAATATGCAAAGATTAGGGGATTCAAAAAAAAGAGTATTTTATTAACAAATTTACAAAGGCTAACCCACCAATCTCGTAATTTATCATGATAGATGGGGTATAAATAGACTCTGACTCTGACACTGTATTTGCTAGTTTATTGTGCACCTCATATCCATCCTGTGGATGGTAGTGGCTAGTTTACTGCGCACTCCATATGTATTCTGTGGACGGTAGTGGTTAGTTTATTGTACACCCAACATCCATCCTATGGAGAGTAGTGGCTAGTTTATTGTACACTCCATATCTATCCTGAGGACGACAGTGGCTAGTTTATTGTACACTCTATATCCATCCTATATAGTCGGGAATTGTAGGTAATGCAGTAATTGGTATTGCGGGTGAGCTGTTATCTGTTACATGCCCGGAATTGTAGTTCATTCGTGAATTGTTTCAGTCATGGTATTATAGGTTAGTAATAAAATACTGTAGCCACGGTAATGTAGATTAGTTGTTACAACAACTGTGTTTGAGATTAGTTGTGAATTGTTGCAGTCACGGTATTGTGACGTTTATTCTTGAGTGCTGACAGATATACCAAAAAAATAATAAATAAGAACTCGTGAATATTACTGAAAGAAAGTTTGAGAAATATACTAAATGAAAAGAGACAACAGAAGGGAAGGAATTCTAAGTTTAAATATCAAAGACTTAAATACTTGTTTAATATACTCATTCAGATTCAACACACAAATCCTGTCGATGTTTTTTTTCAGTTGGGAATCCCAGGCACAGATGACTGTTTTTAAGATTTATCACTGAACGTATTACTATAATGACAGTACTGGTGAGTGGCACTCATTATATGAGTGAACATGCCACTATAATTACAGTATTGGCCAGAGGCACTCATGTTGTGAGTGAATATATCAAAGATATACCCAGACACAGAATTAAACCAGCCATCAGCTTGAAGAACCCAGCCATCAACTCCAAGAACTCAACCATCAACTCCAATCACTAAGTACAAAAACTTATTTACAAAAAATCTTTACTGACCATTACTCCAGAGAACACGAGACGACAACGTTCCTCACTCTCTAATTCACGTACTTACCAATCAGCATATGATAAGTGAAAAAATCTGACAACAGGACAGCTCATATAATCATAATAATAATAATAATAATAATAATAATAATAATAATAATAATAATAATAATAATAATAACAATAATAATAATAATAATAATAATAATAATTATTATTATTATTATTATTACTATTATTATTATTATTATTATTATTATTATTATTATTATTAATTATTATTATTATTATTATTATTATTATTATTATTATTGAAATTCTGAGCAAGTACCCAGTCATACAGCTTCAGTGGAATAATATGGAGTCAGGGTTGAGCCGAGGAAGGAGAGGGCAGCTCACATTCCCTGGAACAAATCCCTTTATCAGCATCAAGGAAAAAAGATCTCGTTTAAAGGAACTTTAAACTACAGATACTTACGCCTGGGTAGCTGTAGGTCCCAGACCGTGGTGAGGCTGGTCTGTGGATCTTCCTGGGTAGCTGCAGGTCCCAGACCGTGGTGAGGCTGGTCTGTGGATCTTCCTGGGTAGCTGTAGGTCCCAGACCGTGGTGAGGTTGGTCTGTGGATCTTCCTGGGTAGCTGCAGGTCCCAGACCGTGGTGAGGCTGGTCTGTGGATCTTCCTGGGTAGCTGTAGGTCCCAGACAGTGGTGAGGCTGGTATATGGATCTTCCTGGGTAGCTGTAGGTCCTAGACCGTGGCGAGGCTGGTCAGTGGATCTTCCTGGGTAGCTGTAGGTCCCAGACCGAGGTGAGGCTGGTCTGTGGATCTTCCTGGGTAGCTGTAGGTCCCAGACCGTGGTGAGGTTGGTCTGTGGATCTTCCTGGGTAGCTGCAGGTCCCAGACCGTGGTGAGGCTGGTCTGTGGATATTCCTGGGTAGCTGTAGGTCCCAGACCGTGGTGAGGCTGGTCTATGGATCTTCCTGGGTAGCTGTAGATCTTAGACCGTGGTGAGGCTCGTCTGTGGATCTTCCTGGGTAGCTGTAGGTCCTAGACCATGGTGAGGCTGGTCTGTGGATCTTCCTGGGTAGATGTAGGTCTTAGACCGTGGTGAGGCTGGTCTATGGATCTTCCTGGGTAGCTGCAGGTCCTAGACCGTGGTGAGGCTGGTCTGTGGAGCTTCCTGGGTAGCTATAGGTCCCAGACCATGGTGAGGCTGGTCTGTGGGTCTCCCTGGGTAGCTGTAGGTCCTAGACCGTGGTGAGGCTGGTCTGTGGATCTCCCTGGGTAGCTGTAGGTCCCAGACCGTGGTGAGACTCGTCTGTGGATCTCCCTGGGTAGCTGTAGGTCCTAGACCGTGGTGAGGCTCGTCTGTGGATCTCCCTGGGTAGCTGTAGGTCCTAGACCGTGGTGAGGCTCGTCTGTGGATCTCCCTGGGTAGCTGTAGGTCCTAGACCGTGGTGAGGCTCGTCTGTGGATCTCCTGGGTAGCTGTAGGTCCTAGACCGTGGTGAGGCTCGTCTGTGGATCTCCCTGGGTAGCTGTAGGTCCTAGACAGTGGTGAGGCTGGTCTGTGGATCTTCCTGGGTAGCTGTAGGTCCCAGTCCGTGGTGAGGCTGGTATATGGATCTTCCTGGGTAGCTGTAGGTCCTAGACCGTGGCGAGGCTGGTTTGTGGATCTTCCTGGGTAGCTGTAGGTCCCAGACCGAGGTGAGGCTCGTCTGTGGATCTTCCTGGGTAGCTGTAGGTCCTAGACCATGGTGAGGCTGGTCTGTGGATCTTCCTGGGTAGATGTAGGTCTTAGACCGTGGTGAGGCTGGTCTATGGATCTTCCTGGGTAGCTGCAGGTCCTAGACCGTGGTGAGGCTGGTCTGTGGAGCTTCCTGGGCAGCTATAGGTCCCAGACCATGGTGAGGCTGGTCTGTGGGTCTCCCTGGGAAGCTGTAGGTCCCAGACCGTGGTGAGGCTGGTCTGTGGATCTTCCTGGGTAGCTGTAGGTCCCAGACCGTGGTGAGGCTGGCCTGTGGAGCTTCCTGGGTAGCTGTAGGTCCCAGACCGTGGCAAGGCTGGTCTGTGGATCTTCCTGGGTAGCTGTTGGTCCCAGACCGTTGTGAGGCTGGTCTGTGGGTCTTCCTGGGTAGCTGTAGGTCCCAGACCATGGTGAGACTGGTCTGTGGATCTTCCTGGGTACCTGTAGGTCCAAGACCTTGGTGAGGCTGGTCTGTGGATCTTCCTGGGTAGCTGTAGGTCCTAGACCATGGTGAGGCTGGTCTGTGGATCTTCCTGGGTAGATGTAGGTCTTAGACCGTGGTGAGGCTGGTCTATGGATCTTCCTGGGTAGCTGCAGGTCCTAGACCGTGGTGAGGCTGGTCTGTGGAGCTTCCTGGGTAGCTATAGGTCCCAGACCATGGTGAGGCTGGTCTGTGGGTCTCCCTGGGTAGCTGTAGGTCCCAGACCGTGGTGAGGCTGGTCTGTGGATCTTCCTGGGTAGCTGTAGGTCCCAGACCGTGGTGAGGCTGGCCTGTGGAGCTTCCTGGGTAGCTGTAGGTCCCAGACCGTGGCAAGGCTGGTCTGTGGATCTTCCTGGGTAGCTGTTGGTCCCAGACCGTTGGGGAGGCTGGTCTGTGGTCTTCCTGGGTAGCTGTAGGTCCCAGACCATGGTGAGACTGGTCTGTGGATCTTCCTGGGTACCTGTAGGTCCAAGACCTTGGTGAGGCTGGTCTGTGGATCTTCCTGGGTAGCTGTAGGTCCTAGACCATGGTGAGGCTGGTCTGTGGGTCTTCCTGGGTAGCTGTAGGTCCCAGACCGTGGTGAGGCTGGTCTGTGGATCTTCCTGGGTAGCTGTAGGTCCTCGACCGTGGTGAGGCTGGTCTGTGGATCTTCCTGGGTAGCTGTAGGTCCTAGACCGTGGTGAGGCTGGTCTCTGGGTCTTCCTGGGTAGCTGTAGGTCCCAGACAGTGGTGAGGCTGGTCTGTGGATCTTCCTGGGTCGCTGTAGGTCTCAGACCGTGGTGAGGCTGGTCTGTGGAGCTTCCTGGGTAGCTGTAGGTCCAGACCGTGGTGGGGCTGGTCTGTGGAGCTTCCTGGGTAGCTGGTGGTCCTAGACCGTGGTGAGGCTGGTCTGTGGGTTTTCCTGGGTAGCTGTAGGTCCCAGACCGTGGTGAGGTGGTCTGTGGGTCTTCCTGGGTAGCTGTAGGTCCCAGACCGTGGTGAGGCTGGCCTGTGGAGCTTCCTGGGTAGCTGTAGGTCCCAGACCGTGGCAAGGCTGGTCTGTGGATCTTCCTGGGTAGCTGTTGGTCCCAGACCGTTGTGAGGCTGGTCTGTGGGTCTTCCTGGGTAGCTGTAGGTCCCAGACCATGGTGAGACTGGTCTGTGGATCTTCCTGGGTACCTGTAGGTCCAAGACCTTGGTGAGGCTGGTCTGTGGATCTTCCTGGGTAGCTGTAGGTCCTAGACCATGGTGAGGCTGGTCTGTGGATCTTCCTGGGTAGATGTAGGTCTTAGACCGTGGTGAGGCTGGTCTATGGATCTTCCTGGGTAGCTGCAGGTCCTAGACCGTGGTGAGGCTGGTCTGTGGAGCTTCCTGGGTAGCTATAGGTCCCAGACCATGGTGAGGCTGGTCTGTGGGTCTCCCTGGGTAGCTGTAGGTCCCAGACCGTGGTGAGGCTGGTCTGTGGATCTTCCTGGGTAGCTGTAGGTCCCAGACCGTGGTGAGGCTGGCCTGTGGAGCTTCCTGGGTAGCTGTAGGTCCCAGACCGTGGCAAGGCTGGTCTGTGGATCTTCCTGGGTAGCTGTTGGTCCCAGACCGTTGTGAGGCTGGTCTGTGGGTCTTCCTGGGTAGCTGTAGGTCCCAGACCATGGTGAGACTGGTCTGTGGATCTTCCTGGGTACCTGTAGGTCCAAGACCTTGGTGAGGCTGGTCTGTGGATCTTCCTGGGTAGCTGTAGGTCCTAGACCATGGTGAGGCTGGTCTGTGGGTCTTCCTGGGTAGCTGTAGGTCCCAGACCGTGGTGAGGCTGGTCTGTGGATCTTCCTGGGTAGCTGTAAGTCCTCGACCGTGGTGAGGCTGGTCTGTGGATCTTCCTGGGTAGCTGTAGGTCCTAGACCGTGGTGAGGCTGGTCTCTGGGTCTTCCTGGGTAGCTGTAGGTCCCAGACAGTGGTGAGGCTGGTCTGTGGATCTTCCTGGGTCGCTGTAGGTCTCAGACCGTGGTGAGGCTGGTCTGTGGATCTTCCTGGGTCGCTGTAGGTCCAGACCGTGGTGAGGCTGGTCTGTGGAGCTTCCTGGGTAGCTGGTGGTCCTAGACCGTGGTGAGGCTGGTCTGTGGGTTTTCCTGGGTAGCTGTAGGTCCCAGACCGTGGTGAGGTGGTCTGTGGGTCTTCCTGGGTAGCTGTAGGTCCCAGACCGTGGTGAGGCTGGTCTGTGGATCTTCCTGGGTTGATATAGGTCTTAGACCGTGGTGAGGCTGGTCTGTGGATTTTTCTGGGTAGCTGTAGGTTCCAGACCGTGGTGAGGTTGGTCTGTGGATTTTCCTGGGAAGCTGTAGGGCCCAGACCGTGGTGAGGCTGGTCTGTGAATCTTCCTGGGTAGCTGTAGGTCCCAGACCGTGGTGAGGTCGGTCCGTGGATTTTCCTGGGTAGCTGTAGGTCCCAGACCGTGGTGAGACTGGTCTGTGAATCTTCCTGGGTCGCTTTAGGTCCCAGACCATGGTGAGGCTGGTTTGTGGGCCTTCCTGGGTAGCTGAAGGTCCCAGACCGTGGTGAGGCTGGTCTGTGGATCTTCCTGGGTAGCTGTAGGTCCTAGACCGTGGTGAGGCTGGTCTGTGGATCTTCCTGGGTAGCTGTAGGTCCTAGACCGTGGTGAGGTTGGTCTGTGGATTTTCCTGGGTAGCTGTAGGTCCCAGACCGTGGTGAGGCTGGTCTGTGGATCTTCCTGGTTCGCTGTAGGTCCCAGACTGCGGTGAGGCTGGTCTGTGGATCTTCCTGGGTAGCTGTAGGTCCTAGACCGTGGTGAGGCTGGTCTGTGGATCTTCCTGGGTAGCTGTAGGTCCTAGACCGTGGTGAGGTTGGTCTGTGGATTTTCCTGGGTAGCTGTAGGTCCCAGACCGTGGTGAGGCTGGTCTGTGGATCTTCCTGGTTCGCTGTAGGTCCCAGACTGTGGT
>NC_069441.1:16869881-16872381 GCF_026875155.1 Cherax quadricarinatus
TGATGGTGGAACTGTGGGTGATGGAGGCTGGTTGATGGTGGAACTTTGGTTGATGGAGGCAGGATGATGGTGGAACTTTGGTTGATGGAGGCTGGTTGATGGTGGAACTGTGGTTGATGGAGGCAGGTTGATGGTGGAACTGTGGTTGATAGAGGGAAGTTGATGGTGTAACTGTGGTTGATGGAGGGAAGTTGATGGTGGAACTGTGATTGATGGAGGGAAGTTGATGGTGGAACTGTGGGTGATAGAGGCAGGTTGATGGTGGAACTGTGGGTGATGGAGGCAGGTTGATGGTGGAACTGTGGTTGATGAAGGCAGGTTGATGATGGAACTGTGGTTGATGGAGGCAGGTTGATGGTGGAACTGTGGTTGATGAAGGCAGGTTGATGGTGGAACTGTGGTTGATGGAGGCAGGTTGATGGTGGAACTGTGGGTGATGGAGGCAGGTTGATGGTGGAACTGTGGGTGATGGAGGCAGGTTGATGGTGGAACTGTGGTTGATGAAGGCAGGTTGATGATGGAACTGTGGTTGATGGAGGCAGGTTGATGGTGGAACTGTGGTTGATGAAGGCAGGTTGATGGTGGAACTGTGGTTGATGGAGGCAGGTTGATGGTGGAACTGTGGTTGATGGAGGCAGGTTGATGGTGGAACTGTGTGTGATGGAGGCAGGTTGATGGTGGAACTGTGTGTGATGGAGGCAGGTTGATGGTGTAACTGTGGTTGATGAAGGCAGGTTGATGATGGAACTGTGGTTGATGGAGGCAGGTTGATGGTGGAACTGTGGTTGATGGAGGCAGGTTGATGGTGGAACTGTGGTTGATGGAGGCAGGTTGATGGTGGAACTGTGTGTGATGGAGAGAGGTTGATGGTGGGAGGGAAAGAGAGTTAGGGAGGGAGACAAGGAAGGAGGGAGTGTGTGTTAAGTATTGCATTAGTGTGTTAGGTATTGTGTTAGTGTGTTAGGTACTGTGTTAGTGTGCTAGGTATTGCCTAAGTGTGTTAGGTATTGTGTTAGTGTGTTAGGTATTGTGTTAGTGTGTTAAGTATTGCCTAAGTGTGTTAGATATTGTGTTAGTGTGTTAGGTATTGTGTTAGTGTGTTAGGTATTGTGTTAGGTATTGTGTTAGTGTGTTAGGTATTGTTTTAGTGTGGTAGGTTTTCTTTCAATAACTTCGAAATGAAATAAGTGTGTTAGATATTGCGTTAATGTGTCAGGAAGTGTGATAAGTAGCGTGTTAATAACTGGGTTAGTGTGTCAGAATATGTGTTAAGAACAGAACCAATTAACTACAGGAAGATCATTTAGTCTACAGTTCACCTGTATACTAACACCAAGAACACTTTAACACTACAATGGGAACTAAAGTGAACTTTCCGTGTACATCCTTGGAGGTGGGCTGATCCACCAGGAGGCCTGGTCACAGACCGGGCCGCGGGGGCGTTGACCCCCGAAACTCTTTCCAAGTAAACTCCAGGTGTACACTTCTTGTGTATATACAATGATAAATATACATCCTTTTGTGTATACGCACGAAGTGATATAAAACTCTTAGTGTATATACATATATGTCATGCAGAATAGGTAAAACTGGTCAATTAGCAAGAACTCCTTTAAACTTAAATACAGTTTTCTCTTATACGTTTAGAGATATATGTTAACGTAAAAATTAATAATTTTGTACCAAAAATTTTACTTATTCGGCACATTATATATATATATATATATATATATATATATATATATATATATATATATATATATATATATATATATATATATATATATATATATATATATATATATCTTTCAATCTATATACCCTAATAAACATAGACGTTTTAGAGTATATACACAAGAAGATATTAAACGTTCTCGTGTACACGCAGTACTAGACATTCCTGTGCTTCACCCACGTACTTAACCACTGTAGAAATCAATCACTAAATTTCCTATATTGCTGTGTGCTCAGAACCGCCTCTAGCTCGCTTTTAAATAATTTAAACCCATTTGAGGCCGTGTTCGGAAGACAGTAATCGAGGCTATCTGGCTATCAGGATAGCCCCTCCCTCTGATGTCTTAAAGACGTGCATTGACTCAGCCTCTTTATCTTCGTCTAGCTGAGAAAATAAATTGATCTCTTGAGGGGAAACAGGTTCCAGGTGACTTATTTTCCAGCAAGGTATTCTTAGCGTCGCTGGGAGATAAACACACACTTATATTAGTCTTTATCATCCCTCTCAATAAGGGTCAAAACTATTAGCAATATTCTAGAATAGGACGTCCTGAGAAATATTCTAGAATAGGGCCAACTCACTCAGTACTCTAGAATAGGGCAAGCTATAACAATATTGTAGAATTGGATCTCTCCAGAAGAGAACCTTTCAAAATAATATTTTAGAACAGAACCTTTCAAAGCAACAATTTAGAAAAAAAGAATATTTCAAAGCAATATTTAGAATAGAACATTTCAAGGAATATTTTAGAGGAGAACTTTTCAA
>NC_069441.1:16877381-16907381 GCF_026875155.1 Cherax quadricarinatus
CACGCCAGCCATGCAAATGCAGTGTTCATGTTGCCAGGTTGGAGTCTCAGGTATTATCAATCACAGCTCTGCTACTGGTTACTCCTTCCGCTGCTGTGGCTGCTGTTACTGTTGAGAGTCAGCACCAGGATAGCTTCGTGGTGGGCTGTTGTTGTTGTTGTAATTGTGTTGTCGCTGCTGTTACTGTTGTTGTTCTTGTTATTGTTTTCGTTGTTTTTTGTTTTGGAGGTTGTCGTGATGTTGGTTAATGGTGGTGGTGGTGGTAGTTAATGGTGGTGGTAGTAGTGGTGGTTAATGGTGGTGGTAGTAGTGGTGGTTAATGGTGGTGGTAGTAGTGGTGGCTAACGGTGGTGGTAGTAGTGGTGGTTAAAGGTAGTGGTAGTAGTGGTGGTTAATGGTGGTCGTAGTAGTCGTGGTTAATGGTGGTGGTAGTAGTGGAGGTTAATGGTGGTGGTAGTGGTGGTAGTGATGTTGGTAGTGGTGGCAATGGTGGTAGTGGAGGTGGTGGAAGTAATGGTAGGAGCGGTAGTAATGGTAGTGATGTTGGTAGTGGTTGTAGAGATGATGGTAGTAGAGGTGGTGGTGGTGGTAATGGTTGTGGTGGCGGTAGTGGATGTGGTTGTGGTGGTGGTAGTGGTGGTGGCGGTGGATGCGTCTACGGTGGTGGTAGTGGTGGTGGTGGTAATGGTTGTGGTGGCGATAGTAGTTGTAGTGGAAGTGCCTGTGGTGGTGGTAGTGGTGGTGATGGTTGTGTCTGCTGCGGAAGTAGTGGTGGTGGCAGAGGTTTGTGGAGGAGGTAGTGCTGATGATGGTAGTGGTTCGGTGGTGGTGGTGGTGGTAGTGGATTATGGTGGTGGTAGTGGTGGTGGTAGAAGTGGTGGCGGTTGCGGTGGTGGTAGTGGTGGAGGTGGTAGTGGGTTGTGGTGAAGGTAGTGGCGGTGGTAGTGGCCGCGGAGGTAGTAGTGGCTGAGGTGGTGCTAGTGGTGGGGGCAGTGGCGATGGTGGAAGTGGTTGCGCTGGTGATAGTGGTGGTGGTGGTGATAGTGGTGGTGCGGAGGAGGTGGTAGTGGCTGCGGTAGTGGTGGTGGTGGAACTGGTTTGTGGTGGTGGTAGTGGTGATGGTAGTAGCTGTGGTGGTGGTAGTGTTGGTGGTGGTGGTGGTGGTGGTAGTGGTTACGGTGGTGGTATTGTTGGTGGTGGACCTGGTTTGAAGTGGTGGTAGTGATAGCGGTGGTAGTGGCGGAGGTGGTACTGGTTAAAGTACTTTGTGATGGTGGTGGAGGTAGTGGTAGTGGTGGTAGTGGAAGTGGTGGAAGTGGTGGTGGTGGTGATGGAGGACGTAGTGAAGGTAGTGGTGGTAGTGGTGGTGGTAAAACTTGTGGTAGTAGTGGTGGTGGTAGTGGTGGTGGTAGTTGTGGTGGTAGGGGTGGTAGTGGAGGTGGCGGAAGTGTTTTTGTTGGTGGTAATAGCAGTGGTGGCAGTGGTAGTTGCGGTGGTAGGGGTAGTGGTGGAAGTGGTGGTAGTGGTGTTAGTGGTGTTAGTGGTGTTAGTGGTGTAGTGGTGTTAGTAGTGGTAGTGGTGGTAGTGGTAGTTGCGGTGGTAGTGGTAGTAGTGGAAGTGGTGGTAGTGGTGTTAGTGGTGTTAGTGGTGTTAGTGGTGTTAGTGGTGTTAGTAGTGGTAGTGGTGGTAGTGGTAGTTGCGGTGGTAGTGGTAGTGGTGGAAGTGGTGGTAGTGGTGTTAGTGGTGTTAGTGGTTTTTGTGGTGGTAGTGGAAGTGGTGGTAGTGGTAGTTGGGGTAGTGGTAGTGGTGGTAGTGGTGGTAGGAGTAGTAAAGGTGGTGGTGGTGGTAGTGATGTTAGTGGTAATGGTGGCGGTGGTAGTGGTGGGGGTGAAAGTGGTTTGAGGTGGTGGTAGTGGTAGTGGTGGTAGTAGTGATAGTGGTACTAGTGATGATAGTGATGGTAGTGGCGGTACTGGTGGAAGTGGTGGAAATGGTGGTAGTTGTAGTGGTGATAGCGGTGGTAGTGGTGGTAGTGGTGTTACTGGTAGTGTTGGTAGTGGTGGTAGTGGTGGTGATAGTAGTGGTGGTGGTGGAAGTGGGTTCTGGTCGTGGTGGTGGTGGTAGTTGCGGTAGTGGTGGTAGTGGAGGTAGTGGTAGTGATGGTAGTGTTGGTAGTGGTGGTAGCAGTGGTAGTGGTGGAAGTGGTGGTAGTGGTGGTAGCAGTGGTAGTGGTGGTAGTGGTGGTAGTAATGGTAGTGGTGGTAGAGGTGTAATGGTGGTAGTAGTGGTTAGTAGTGGTAGTGGTGGCGTGTGGTACACTCTGTTAGTGGTGGTAATGGGGGTAGTAGTTGTAGTGGTGGGAGTTGGCTCTAGTAGTAGTAGTAATGGTACTGGTGGTAGTGGGGTTGTAGTGGTATTGGGGTAGTGGTGGTAGTGGTAGTAATTGGTTTAGTAAGTGGTTAGTGATGTTAATGGTGGTAAGTGGTAGCAGTGGTGGTAGTGGTGGGAGTGGTGTATGGTGGTGGTGGTGGTTTGTAGTGGTAGCGGCGGTAGTGGTGGCATTGGTGGTAGTAGTGGTAGTAGTGGAAGTGGTGGCAGTGGTGGTAGATCAGTAGTGGTGGTAATGTGGTAGTAGTTGTCGTGGTGGAGTGGCTCTAGTAGTGGTAGTAAAATGGTAGTGGTTGGTAGTGGTGGTAGTGGATGGTTGTAGTGGTATTGGTGGTAGTGGGGTAGTGTAGTATTTGTTTCAGTAATGGTAGGATGGTAATGTGGTAGTGGGGTAGTGGTAGTAGTGGTGGTAGTGGTGGTAGTGGTGGTGGTGGTAGTGGTGATAGAAGAGGGGTGGTAGTACTGGTAGGGTGGTAGTGGTGGTAGTAGTGGTAGTAGTGGTAGTAGTGGTAGTGGTGTATGGTGGTGGCAGAGGTGGTAGTTGTGGTATTGGTGGTAGTAGTCAGGTAGTGTTGGCAGTGGTTGTGGTACTCCTGGTAGTGGTAGTAATGATGGTAGTAGTTTGAAATGGTGGTAGTGGCAGTAATAGTGGTAGTAATGGTAGGTGGTGTAAGTGTTAGTTGTATGGTATGTTGGTAGTGGTGGCATTGGTGGTAAGTAATGATAGTGGGTAGTAGTGGTAGTGTTGCAGTGGTGTGGTAGTGGTGGTGGTGGTAAGTGGTGGTGGTGGTGGTGGTGGTGGTGGTTGGTGATGGTAGTTGTAGTGGTGGTATTGGTGGTAGTGGTGGTGGTGGTGTGGTGGTGTGTGGTGGTAGGGTGGTGGTAGTGAGGTGGTGGTAGTGTGGTGGTGGTGTGTAGTGGTGTGGTAGTGGTGCCTGGTGGTAGTGGTGGCGTGGTGGTGGTAGTGTTGGTGGGTAGGTGGTGGTGGTGGTAGTGGGTGTGTGGTGGTGGTGGTAGTGGTAGTGGTGGTAGGTGGTGGTGGTGGTGGGTAGTGGTGGTGGTATGGTGGTGGTGGTAGTGGTGGTGTGTGGTAGTGTGGGTGATAGTGGAGGTGGTGGAGTGGTGTTGGTGTGGTGGTGGTGGTGGTATGTTGTGGTGGTGGTGGTGGTGGTGGTGGTGGTGTGGTAGTGGTGGTTGTAGTGGAGGTGGTGGTAGTGGTGTGGTGTGGAGGTAGTGGTGGTGGTAGTGAGGTGTGGTATGTGTGGTCGTGGTGGTGGTAGCGTTGTGGTAGTGGTGTGGTGTAGTTGGTGGTGGTGGTGGTGGTAAGTGGTAGTGGTGGTAGTGTGGTGGTGGTGGTAGTGGTGGTGGTAGTGGTGGGTGGTATTGGTGGTGGTGGTGGTATAGTGGTGATAGTGGTGGGGTGGTAGTGGTGGTGGTGGTGGTGGTGTAGTTGTAGTGGTGGTAGTGTGGTGGTGGTGGGTGGGTGTAGTGGAGGTGGTAGAGGACGGTGGATGTAGATTAGAGGAGGAGGTCTATGGAGGTGATTCGTGGGTAGGATGACCGTGGAGGTCGTGAGGTGGAAGTGAGGTGGTATTAGAGTAGGAATGTAGTAGTGTAGTTTGATTTACGAGGTAGATAGGCGTGTGGTGGTAGAGGTGGGAGGTAGTGGAGGAGGAAGGACGAGGTGGTGGTGGTGGTAGAGGGAGATAGTGGGAGGTGGGGTAAGTGGATGAGAGGTAGGGTCGATGTATGAGGTAGTGGAGGAGGATCGTAAAAGAGGAGGTATTGGTAGTATGGAGTGTGGGGAATAGTTGAAGATTTAGGAGGATGTACAGGAGGTGTAGAGGAGGGACTATTAACTAATTATTACACGATTATTATTATTATTGTACTAGGATTAGGAGAATTATTATTACTAATGTAGTAGTTATGTCGAGTGTTTATTTTATTATTAATGTTGGAGGTGTTTGGTACTATGTACATGATTTATAGGAAGGAGGATGTGAGACTTGATGATGACATTTAATTATGATTGACTAGGATGATGTGAGTTTGGACTAGGATTATTACCTATTATATTACGATTATTAGTGATGACTATTATGATGATGTACAGTACTATGAGATGAATATTATTATTACTTATTAGGCGGTTTACTTTGGAGGAAGGATGTGAGGACGATTAGGAGTACTAGTCTTATATACGACGAGGTTGGATGTTGATAGGCGATAGTAGTACGTATGATGTGATGTAGGACTTGGAGTGAGTGACTAGAGGATGGGTATTACTATTATTATGTAATACGATGTAGTTGATTGACTTTGAGTATGGAGGAATTACATTATTATACTAGGAGGTGATGACAGTTAGTATGATTACTAATACTATTAGTACGAGTATTATTATTATGACTAATTATTATTACTATTAGGAGTATTACTATTTAGTATATTACTAGTTATTATTATATTACCATGTATTATTACTAGTTATTATTATTTCTATTATATTATTACTATTATTATTACGTATATTATTATTTAGGTATTACTATAATTATTATTACTATTATTATTATTACTATTATGATTATTACTATTATTAAGTATTACTATTATTATTATTAATATTTATTATTTAAATAGCTATATTATTTACTATTATTATTACTATTATTTTATGCTTACTATTATTATTATACGACTATATTATGACTATATGTATCACTATTATTAGTACTATGATCATTGATTAGCTATTATTATTATGAACTATTATTACTATTATTATTATTATTTACTATTATTATAATTACCTATTATTATTCTTACTATTATTATTTATTACTATTATTCATTACTATTATTATTACACACTAGTATTATACTATTATTTTTATTACTATGATTATTACTATGATTATTAGTACTATTATATTATTACTATTATATTATTATTACATATTATTATTCTTACTATTATTCTTATTACCATTATTATTGACATTATTATTATTATTCCTTATTATTATTATTATTCTTTACTACTATTATTCTTACTATTATATTATTACTATTATTATTACTATTATTATTACATTACTATTATTATGACTATTATTATTACTATTATTATTACTATTATGATTATTACTATGTATTATTATTACTATTTATGATGATTTACTATTATTATTACTTATTATATCTATTATTCCTTTATATTAACTATTAATATTATTACTATTATTAGTACTATTATTATTATTACTATTTATCAGTATTACCTATTATTATATACCTATTATTATTATTACTATTATTATTATTACAATTATTATTACTATTATTTATTACTATTTTTTATTATTCTTACTATTATTATTATTACTACCTATTATCTTACTATTCTTATTACTATTATTATTACTATATCTTTATTACTATTATATTACTATTATCAATATTACTATTATTATTATTACTACTATTATTATTACTATTATATATTTATTACTATTATTATTTATTATTACTATTATTATTACTATTATTATGATTATCTATTATTATTCTTACTCATTATTATTATTACTATATTATTACTATTATTATTACTATTACTATTATTACTACTATTATTTTGATTACTAATGAGTATGACATATTACTATTATTTCTATCATTATTATGACTATTATTATTATATACTATTATTATTCTTACCGATTTTTATTATACTATTATTCTTACTATTATTATTACCATTCTAGCTTATTACTACTATTAATTTTTATACTATATTTATTACCGATTATTACATTATTATTCTTCTTATTACTATTATTATCCTTACTATTATTAGTACTATTTAGTATTACTATTTTATTACTATTTACTATTATTATACTTATTATTTATTACTATTTTATTACTATTTTTATTATGACTATTATTATTATTAATTACTAATTATATATTACTATTATTATTACTATTAATTCTTACTATTATTCTTATATTACGTATTAATATATTCTATTATTATTACTATATTATATTACTATTATTATTATTACTATTATTATTATTACTATTATATTGTCACTATTATTATTTCTATTATTATACTATATCATTATTATTACTATTATTATTACTAGTTATTATCCCTATTTATTATTATTTATTACTATTTATTATTATTCCTATATTATTATTACTATTAATATTTATTACTATTATATTCCTATTATTATTATACTATTATTATTATTACTATTTCATAATTACTATTATTATTACTATTATTATTACTATTATTATATTACTATTATTATTACTATTATTATTGATTACTATTATTACTATTATTACATAATATAACTATTTTATTACTATTATTATTATTACTATTCTTATTACTATATTATACTACTATTATTATAATGTCTATTATTCATTACATTATTATATTATCTATTATTATTTTACATTATTATTACTATTATTATTATTACTAGTTATTATAATTACTATATTATTCCTATTATTATTTATTATACTATATATTATTATTACTATTATTATATATTACTCTTTTATTATTACGATCATTAATATTACTATTATTATTAATACTATTATTATTACATATTATGATTACTATTTATTATTATTACTATTATTATTATTATTACTATTATTATTAATACTATTATTATTATTATATATTATTATCTATTATTATTAATTATTATTACTATTATTATTATTACTATTATTATTATTACAATTATTATTACTATTATTCTTATTACTATATTATTATTATTACTATGATTATTATTACTACTATTATTATTACTATTATTATTACTATTATTATTATTACTATTAATACTATATTACATGTATTATAACTATTATTTTACTATTATTATTATTACTATTATTAATTATTACTATTAATATTACATTTCTTATAAAATTCTATTATTATTCATTATTTTATTACTATTATTATTATTTACTATTATATTACTATTATTATATACTAGTTATTATTATTACTATATTATAGATTACATTATATTACATTATTTATTATACCTATTATTTATTATTACTATGATTATTATTATCTCCTTATTATTATTACATTATTTATTATTACTATTATTATTAATACTCTTATTATTACTATTATTATTATTCCTATTATTATGATGTACGACTATTATTAATACTATTATTATTACTATTATTATTATTACTATTATTATTATTACTATTATTATTAATACTATTATTTATTAACTATTATTATTATTACTATTATTATTATAATGATTATTATTAATACGATTATTATGTACTATTATTATTGTAGTACTATTATTATTATTACTATTATTAGTAATACTATTATTACTAATTATTATTATACTATTATTATTTATTATTACTATATGATTATTACTATTATGATTAATACTTATTATTATTACTATTATTATTATTACTATTAATTATTATTACAGTTATTATTAAGACTATTATTATTACTATTATTATAGTTACTAAATAATCCCCCCCATCAGTTAATCCCACACACACCATATACAACCATCAACACCACACCATACACAACCCAAAACCACACCAAAAACACCAGCAACAGCACAGCTCACCACTTTTCCAACTCACCTTAATGCATACACTTTGAAACAAGATCCGAAGTTAAGATTGTTAGTCGGATAGAAACCATATAATTTGCTCCCGATTATTACAAGTCTAGAAATACTAACTACTGAAATTATCGCAATAGTTGGCTCGTTCGTACTGCCGGCTTCTGTTTCCGAGCTGCAGTCTGTCCACGGAGCTAACCACGTATCGAGGGGGGGTGACCTCACCTCGCCTTAAGAATTCAGTCCCTGGTCAAGACTCACTTGGTGGTTGGACAGATCGTCTGTCTCATTATTCTTGTTAGTTTCAGTAGAACTACTCTGTTCACAGAACATGTATAGACATAGTGATTTTCGACTTGTACTGAGGTTGTGTGTCTCAAAGGCACTCTGAGCAACTCAGGTCCTGAGCTTAGCTTCTGACCTAGCTTTGTACTGGTATCCTGTATTATCACAGGGGGGGGGGGGGGGGGGGGGGGGGGGGAATTTTCTTATACTGAACTAGATTCAGTAGTATGGGAGTTTTGTGACTCTTGCGGAGGATCTTCAGATGGCCCCTACTTAGTGTCCTTATATTATCTCCTTGTTTCCTGATTCTGTGTCACAGTTGCTTGTTGTATTGCTATTGGGCATAGCATACCTTTTTTTGTTCAATCAGAACTGTTTCTGGTTTGTCCAGTCGGTCAAAGAAGTTAGTTTTATTTGAGGACTTTTGTCAGTCACTTGTTAAGTCCTAGGTCCCAAGGTCTCGTCGAGTCGTTGAGACATAGCGAACTACTTACAGCACTTACAACACATACTATACACACTTACTTGTACATATTTGTTAATATCTTATTAAAAATGTTAAGTAAACCAGAACGGTACTTAAGAATTATAAATGTGATATGTGCTTTCATCACAATAATATTGCTCTCGAAGAAGTGATATTATTTTGATTAACTGTGATTAATTTAATTTAATTTAATTTGATAATATTAACTCTAGACTTAATAAATTTATTAAATTTTAATTTCATCTAGTTATGCCCTACCAGTTGTAATCCTGAAGCACTATTGAATCATACTGAATTTAATGGATAATTGGACAAGGATACTGACTACTTGTTACGAAACCCAGTAATAAGGCTGGAAGCTAGAAGGGCATCCTTTCTAGTATTTCAACTGAGATCTCTAAGCTTTTTTAGAATCGGCTTTTTTTGAAACAGTAGAGTGTGTGGGAGGTGGTGGTAGTAATGGTGGGTGGTAGTGGTGGTGGTGGTAGTGTGGGTGGTGGTATGGTGGTAGGGTGGTGGTAGTGGTGTGGTGGTGTATTGGTGGTGGTAGTGTGGTGGTGGTAGTGGTGGTGGTGTAGTGGTGGTGGTGGTAGTGGTGGTAGTGGTGGTGGTAGTGACTGGTGGTGGTAGTGGAGGTGGTAGTGGTGGTAGTGGTGGTGGTGGTAGTGGGTGGTTGTAGTGGTGGTAGTGGTAGTGGTGGTGGTATTGGTGGAAGTGGGTGGTGGTAGTGGTGGTGTAGTGGTGGTATGTGGTAGTGGTGGTGTGGTGGTGGTGTAGTAGTGGTGGTAGTGGTGGTAGTGGTGGTAGATGGTGGTGGTAGTGATGGTGGTGGTAGTGGTGGTGGTAGTGGTGGTAGTGGTGATTGGTGGTAGTGGGTGGTGGTAGTGGTGGTGGTGGTAGTGGTGGTGGTAGTGGTGGTAGTGTGGGTGTAGTGGTGGTGGTAGTGGTGGTAGTGGTGTATGGTGGTGGTGGTGTGGTTGTAGTAGGGTGGGCAGTGGTGGTAGTGGTGGTAGTGGTGGTGGTGGTGGTATGGTGGGTATGTGGTGGTAGTGGTGGTAGTGGTGTAGTAGTGGTGGTAGTGTGGTAGTGGTGGTAGTGGTGGTAGTGTGGCGGTGGTAGTGGTGGTAGTGGTGGTATGTGGTAGGTGGTGGTGGTGGTGGTGGTGGTGGGTGGTAGTGGTGCAGTGGTGGTAGTGGTGGTAGTGGTGGTGGTGGTGGAGTGGTGGTATGGTGGTAAGTGGTGGTGGTGGTAGTGGAGGGGGGGGGGGGGTGGTAGTGGTGGTAGTGGTGGGTAGTGTGGCGGTGGTAGTGGTGGTAGTGGTGGTAGTGGTGGTAGGGTGGTGGTGTGTGGTGGTGGTGGTAGGGGTGGTGGGGGTGGTGGTGGTATGGTTGTGGGGTAGTGGTGGTATGGTGGTAGAGATGGTAGTGGTGGTGGTGGTGCATGGTGGTAGTGGTGGTAGTGGTGGTGATGGTGGTAGTGGTGGTGTGGTGTGGTGGTGTGGGTGGGTGGTAGTGGGGGTAGTGGGTGGTATGTGGTGGTGTGGTGGTATGGTGGTAGGGTGGTGGTGGTAGTGGTGAAAAGGGGTTGCAGTTCTTCTTTACTGACACTTAGACACTGCTGCTGCTGCTGCTGCGCTGTTGCTGCTGCTGCTGCGTGTTTGCACTGTTGCTGCTGCTGCTGCACTGCGCTGCTGCTGCTGCACTGCTGCTGCGGGCTGCTGCTGCTGTGCTGCTGCTGCTGTGCTGCTGCGCTTGCGGGCTGCTGCTGTTTGCGCAGTGCTCGCTGCTGGCTGCTGTTTGCTGCTGATGCTGCTGCTGCTGCTGCTTGCTGCGCTGCTGCTGCTGCTGCTCCCTGCCACTGCTGCTGCTGCTGCTGCTGCACTGGCTGCTGCACTGCTGTGCTGCTGCTGCACTGCTCTGCTGCGCTGCTGCACTGCTGCTGCTGCTGCTGCTGCTGCTGCGCTGCTGATGCTGCTGGTTTGCTGCTGCGCTGCTGCTGCTGCTGCACTGCTGCTGCTGCTGCTGCTGCACTGCGCTGCACTGCTGCTGCTGCTGCTGCATTTGTTTGCTGCTGTTTGCTGTTTGCTGCTGCTGCTGCACTGCTGTTTGCTGCTGCTGCTGCTGCTGCTGCTGCTGCTGCTGCTGCTGCTGCTGCTGCTGCGCACTGCTGCTGCTGCTGCGCTGCACTGCTGCTGCACTCCTGCTGCTGCTGTTGCACCTGCTGCTGCTGCTGCTGCTGCTGCTGCTGCTGCTGCTGCTGCATGCTGTGCTGCTGCTGCTGCTGCACGGGCTGCTGCTGCTGCTGCACTGCTGCTGCACTGCTGCTGCACTGCTGCTGCACTGCTGCTGCACTGCTGCGGGCACTGTTTGCTGCTGCTGCTGCGCACTGCTGCTGTTTGCTGCTGCCTGCTGCGCTGCTGGCTGCTGCTGCCTGTTTGCTCTGCCTGCTGCTGCTGGCCGGGCTGCTGCCTGCTGAGCTGCGCTGCTGCTGCTGTCTGCTGCTGCTGCTGCTGCTGCACTGCTGTGCAGCTGCTGCACTGCTGCTGCACTGCGGGGGCTGCTGCTGCTGCACTGCTGCTGCTGCTGCTGCTGCACTGCTGCTGCTGCTGCTGCTGCTGCTGCTGATGCTGCTGCCTGCCTCCCTGCTGCTGCTGCTGCTGCTGCACTGCTGCTGCTGCTGCGGGGCGGGCACTGCTGCTGCACTGCCGGCTGCTGCTGCGCACTGTTTGCTGCTTGGCTGCTGCGCTGCGGCGGGCACTGCTGCTGCTGCTGCTGCTGCTGCTGCTGCTGCTGCTGCTGCGCTGGCACTGCTGCTGCTGCTGCTGCTGCACTGCTGCTGCACTGCTGCTGCTGCTGCTGCACTGCTGCTGCTGCTGCTGCTGCTGCTGCTGCTGCACTGCTGCTGCTGCTGCTGCTGCACTGCTGCTGCTGCTGTTTGCACTGCTGCTGCACTGCTGCTGCACGCGCGCACTGCTGCTGCACTGCTGCTGCACTGCTGCTGCTGCTGCTGCTGCACTGCTGCTGCTGCTGCTGCTGCTGCTGCTGCTGCTGCTGCTGCTGCTGCTGCTGCTGCTGCTGCTGCTGCAACGCTGCTGTTTGCTGCTGCTGCTGCTGCGGGCTGCGGGCTGCTGCTGCACTGCTGCTGCTGCTGCTGCTGCCCCTGCTGCTGCTGCTGCTGCTGCTGCTGCTGCTGCTGCTGCTGCACTGCTGCTGCTGCTGCTGCTGCACTGCTGTTGCTGCTGCTGCGCTGCAGCTGCTGCTGCTGCGCTGCTGCTGCTGCTGCTGCTCTGCTGCTGCTGTTTGCGGGCTGGCTGCTGCTGCTGCACTGCTGCTGCTGCTGCTGCTGCACTGCTGCTGCACTGCTGCTGCTGCTGCTGCACTGCTGCTGCTGCTGCTGCTGCACTGCTGCTGCTGCTGCTGCTGATGCTGCTGATGCTGCTGGTGCTGCTGCTGCTGCTGCTGATGCTGCGGGCTGCACTACTGCTGCTGCTGCGCTGCACTGCTGCTGCACTGCTGCTGCTGCTGCTGCACTGCGCTGCTGCTGCTGCTGCTGCTGCTGCTGCTGCTGCACTGCTGCTGCTGCTGCTGCGCTTGCTGCTGCTGCTGCTGCTGCTGTTTGCTCCCTGCTGCTGCTCGCTGCACTGCTCCCTTGCTGCTGCTGCTGCTGCACTGCTGCTGCACTGCTGCTGCTGCGGGTTTGCACGCGCTGCTGCTGCGCTGCCTGCTGCTGCACTGCTGCTGCTGCTGCTGCTGCACTGCTGCTGCTGCTGCTGCACTGCTGCTGCTGCTGCTGCTGCACTGCTGCTGCTGCTGCTGCTGCTGCACTGCTGCTGCTGCTGCTGCTGCTGCACTGCTGCTACTGCTGCACTGCTGCTGCTGCACTGCTGTTGCTGCTGCTGCTGCTGCTGCACTCCTGCTGCTGCACTGCTGCTGCTGCTACTGCTGTTGCACTACTGCTGCTGCACTGCTGCTGCTGCTGCTGCTGCACTGCTGCTGCTGCATTGCTGCTGCTGCACTGCTGCTGCTGCTGCACTGCTGCTGCTGAAAACTCCCTGCTGCTGCTGCACTGCTGCTGCTGCACTGCTGCTGCTGCTGCTGCTGCTGCTGCTGCACTGCTGCTGCTGCTGCTGCTGCTGCTGCTGCTGCTGCTGCTGCTGCTTGCTGCTGCTGCTGCGGGCTCCCAACTGTTGCTGCTGCTGCTGCTGCTGCTGCTGCTGCACTGCTGGTGCTGCTGCTGCTGCTGCTGCTGCTGCTGCTGCTGCTGCTGCTGCTGCTGCTGCTGCTGCTGCTGTTGCTGCTGCTGATGCTGCTTCTGCTGCTGCTGCTGTTGCGCTATTGCTCTCACGGGAACCCAGGTGCCTTACATCTGCTGCTGGACTGCCTTGGGCTACTGCTGTCACAGCTGTTGCAGAGATATTGTTTGCTGCCTTTGCTGTGCTGTTACTAGGATACACCATGTTCAGATGATTCTCAACCCTTTACTACACTCATTTGCTACAGTTGCAAATGAGTGTTACTGTTCTTACTGCTACTGTTGTTGGTGCTACTGCTGTTATTGTTGGTGTTGCTGCTGCAGCAGCTGCTGCTGTTGTTATTGTTGCTGCTGTTGCCGTTGTTGTTGCTGTGATTACTGGTGGTGTTGTTGTTACTGCTGGTAGCGCTACTGCTGCAGGTGTTGCTGCTAGTGGTGCTAGTGGTTCCGCTGCAGGCGCTGCTGTTGCTGTTGCTGGTGGTAGTGGTGACAGTACCTCTGGACGGACTTACTGGCAGTGACGGAAGTAATTGCCTTTCTTTTATTATTGATAAAATTGGCTACATCAGCAGCGTGCTGCTACCCAATTCTAAGTCAAAGTTTCACAGTGGGTCCAAGAGCTATGTTTCCCTTCCATGTTCCATCATTGTGGTGGCGCTGGGAAAGGGGTGGGAGGGGAGTGAAGGATGGAGCGGAGGGAAGGAGGGAGGGGAGGGACTGAGGGAGGGGAGGAATGAGGAAGGGGAGGGAATGAGGGAGAGGAGGGAATAAATGAGGGAAAGGAATGAGGGAAGGGAGACATGGGGGAGGGGAAGGAATGAGGGAAGGGAGGCATGAGGGAGGGGTGCAGTAAACTGTCTAATGCCTGAGTAGGGTAGAGGATTACATGGTGTTGCTGTGTTAATGTGGTGCTGGTGGTGGTGGTCTACCTGGAGTCTACCTGGAGGGTATTCCGGGCGTCTACGCTCCCGCGGCCAGGTCCACGACCAAGCCTCCTGGTGGATCAAGGCCTGATTAACCATGCTGTTACTGCTAGCCGTACGTAGTCCAGCGTACGAACCAAAGCCCGGCTAATCTGGCACCGACTTTAAGTATCTGTCCAGCTCCATCTTGAAGGCAGCCAGGGGCCTATTGGTAATTTCCCTTATGCTTGGTGGGAGGCTGTTGAACAGTCTTGGGCCCCGTATACTTATGGTTTTTTCTCTTAGTGTACCAATGGCGCCCCTACTTTTAACTGGGGATATTTTGCACTGCCTACCCAGCCTTTTACTTTCATGGGGAGTGATTTCTGTGCGCAGATTTGGGACCATTCCTTCTAGGATTTTCCAAGTGTAGATTATGATATATCTCTCTCGCCTGTGTTCCGGCGAGTACAAGTCAAGTGCTTCCAAGCGTTCCCAGTAGTGGAGGTGTTTGACAGAACTTATATGTGCAGTAAAGGTTCTCTGTACACTCTCTAGCTCTGCAATTTCGCCTGCTTTGAACGGAAATTTGAAAAGGGTCATCACTGGCTTGGCATCTTTAGTTTTGAACTTTCTCATTATCCATCCTATCATTTTCTTTTCAAATGTGATCATGGCACTGTTGTGATCATTGAAAGTGATCCTCATACATTACCACTCCCAGGTCCCTCACATTATTTTTCACTCTTTTCTATGATCAGAGTTTGTAGTATACTCTGTTATAATTATTACCTCCTCCAGTTTTCCATAACGGAGTAGTTGGAATTGTCTTCATTGAACATCATATTGTTCTCCGTTGCCCACTGGAAAACTTGGTTTATATCTTCTTGGAGATTTGCCGCATCCTCAATGGATGACAAACTCACGCAGATCCTAGTAACGTCTGCAAAGTATGACACGGTACTGTGGATTACATCTCTGTCTATGTCTAATATGAGGATGAGGAACAGAATAGGGGCGAGTACTGTGCCTTGTGGAAGAGAGCGCTTCAATATGGCAGCTTCCGATTTAACTCTGTTTAACTCTGTTTATTCCTTTAGCACGTATATTGTGTACTATTACACCATGATCGCACTTGTGAAAGACTTTAGCAAAGTCAGTGTGTAATACATCTGCATTCTGTTTTTCTTTCAGTGCATCCAAGACCATATCATAGTGGTCCAGTAGTTACGAGAGGCAGGAGCGACCGGCTCTGAACCCATGTTGCCCTGGATTGTGCAACTGATGGGAGTCCAAGTGGTTTGCAATCTTGCTTCTTAGTACTCTCTCAAAGATGATTTTTATGATGTGGGACTTTAGAGCAAATGGTCAATAATTCTTAGCTAATGCTTTGCTGCCACCTTTACGGAGTGGGGCTATATCCGTTGTTTTAAGTGACTGTGGAATTTCATCCATGTCCAAGCTCCTTCTCCATAGCACTTAGGGCACGCGAAAAGGGTTTCTTCCAGTTCTTAATGAACACAGAGTTTCACGAGTCTGGACCTGAGGCTGAGTGCATGGTGGTGGTGATGGTGGTATTGGTGGTGATGGTGGTGGTGGTGGTGATGATGATGGTGGTGATGATGGTGGTGGTGAAGATGATGGTGGTAGTGGTGGTGGTAGTGGGTATGGTAGTGGTGGCAGTAGCTCGGGGGGGGGGGGGAAGGGAGTTGTAGTGAGTGTTACTGTGATGAGAATAGTGGTGGTGGTGACTGTGGAAACAAGAATGGTGCTTGTGGTGATGCCATTGGTGCTGCTGATGGTTGAGGTAATAATAATAATAATAATAATGATAATAATAAAAACACAGATTATGGGAGAAAATATTTATCATTATTTTAATTTTTACATTTCTCAAGCATCTTGCAGCTCCCGGGAGCTGGTGAGTGTGTGGACGAGGCAACGAGCAATACCTCTCTAGATTGCAATGCTTCGAGCCTCAAACAAAGTATCTGCGCTGGAATCCTTAGTGTCTCCTGATGAGTGGTTTGCCTAACCCTTTCTGAAACTTGATTAATGTGGTTTAAAGCTTATCGACCACACGAGGGTCTTGAAACCTCTCCACCGCCAGTTAAGAATACTTTAATAACTAAAACATAGATTAGAGTTAATTATATAGCATATATATATATATATATATATATATATATATATATATATATATATATATATATATATATATATATATATATATATTGTGTGTGTGTGTGTGTGTGTGTGTGTGTGTGTGTGTGTGTGTGTGTGTGTGTGTGTATGTATATATAAGGTGTGGGGTTTAATAAAAGTATTAGTCAGAGGGCTGAAGAGGGATTGTAGAGGTGGTTTGGTCATTTAGAGAGAATGGATCAAAGTAGAATGACATGGAGAGTGTATAAATCTGTAAGAGAAGGAAGGCGGGATAGGGGTCGTCCTCGAAAAGATTAGAAGGGGTAAGGGAGGTTTTGTGGGCGAGGGGCTTGGACTTCCAGCAGGCGTGCATGAGCGTGTTAGATAGGAGTGAATGGAGACGAACTGTATTTGGGACCTGACGAGCTGTTGGAGTGTGAACAGGGCAATATTTAGTGAAGGGATTCAGGGAAACCGGTTAATATATATATATATATATATATATATATATATATATATATATATATATATATATATATATATATATAAATATATATATATATATACATATATATTTAACAAGTCGACCGTCTCCCACCGAGGCAGGGTGACCCAAAAAAGAAAGAAAATCCCCCAAAAAGAAAATACTTTCATCATCATTCAACACTTTCACCTCACTCACACATAATCACTGTTTTTGTAGAGGTGTTCAGGACACAACAGTTTAGAAGCATATACGTATAAAGATACACAACATATCCCTCCAAACTGCTAATATCCCGAAACCCTCCTTTAGAGTGCAGGCATTGTACTTCCCATTTCCAGGACTCAAGTCCGGCTATATAAAAATAACCGGTTTCCCTGAATCCCTTCACTAAATATTACCCTGCTCACACTCCAACAGATCGTCAGGTCTCAAATACCATTCGTCTCCATTCACTCCTATCTAACACGCTCACGAACGCTTGCTGGAAGTTCAAGCCCCTCGCCCACAAAACCTCCTTTACCCCCTCCCTCCAAACTTTTCGAGGACGACCCCTACCCCGCCTTCATTCCCCTACAGATTTATACGCTCTCCATGTCATTCTACTTTGATCCATTCTCTCTAAATGACCAAACCACCTCCGACCGAAACGTCGTCGTAAGCTTCTCTCTTTTGTGTGTGGGTTATTTGTGTACCTCTTCAGCCCTCTGACTAATACTTTTATTAACTCCACACCTCCTAATTTCCACACTCCGAATTTTCTGCATAATATTTACACCACACATTGCCCTTAGACAGGACATCTCCACTGCCTCCAACCACCTCTTCGCTGAAGCATTCACAACCCAAGCTTCACACCCATATAAGAGTGTTGGTACTACTATACTTTCATACATTCACTTCTTTGCCTCCATAGATAACGTTTTTTGTATTCACATGTACCTCAACGCACCACTCACCTTTTTTCCCTCATCAATTCTATGATTAATCTCATCCTTCATAAATCCATCCGCCGACACGTCAACTCCCAAGTATCTGAAAACATTCATTTCTTCCATACTCCTCCTCCCCAATTTGATATCCAATTTTTCTTTATCTAAATCATTTGATACCCTCATCACCTTACTCTTTTCTATGTTCACTTTCAACTTTCTACCTTTACACACACTCCCAAACTCATCCACTAACCTTTGCAATTTTTCTTTAGAATCTCCCACGAGCACAGTATCATCAGCAAAAATCAACTGTGTTAATTCCCATTTTGTATTTGATTCCCCATAATTTAATCCCACCCCTCTCCTGAACACCCTAGCATTTACTTCTTTTACAACCCCATCTATAAATATATTAAACAACCATGGTGACATTACACATCCCTGTCTAAGACCTACTTTTACTGGGAAGTAGTCTCTCTCTCTTCTACACACCCTAACCTGAGCCTCACTATCCTCATAAAAAAAACTCTTTACAGCATTTAGTAACTTACCACCTATTCCATATACTTGCAACATCTGCCACATTTCTCCCTTATCCACTCTATTATATGCCTTTTCTAAATCCATAAATGCAATAAAAACTTCCCTACCTTTATCTAAATACTGTTCACATATATGCTTCAATGTAAACACTTGATCTACACATCCCCTACCCACTCTGAAACCTCCTTGCTCATCTGCAATTCTACATTCTGTCTTACCTCTAATTCTTTCAATTATAACCCTACCGTACACTTTTCCTGGTATACTCAGTAAACTTATTCCTCTATAATTTTTACATTCTCTTTTGTCCCCCTTCCCTTTATATAAAGGGACTATACATGCTCTCTGCCAATCCCTAGGTGCCTTTCCCTCTTTCGTACATTTATTAAACAAAAACACCAACCACTCCAACACTATATCCCCCCCTGCTTTTAACATTTCTGTCATGATCCCATCAGTTCCTGCTGCTTTACCCCCTTTCATTCTACGTAATGCCTTACGTACCTCCACCACACTCACATCCTGTTCTTCACTCCTAAAAGATGGTATACCCCCCTGGCCAGTGCATGAAATTACCGCTTCCCTTTCTTCGTCGACATTTAAAAGTTCCTCAAAATATTCTCGCCATCTACCCAAAACCTCCATCTCCCCCTCTACTAACTCCCCTTCCCTGTTTTTAACTGACAAATCCATTCGTTCTCTAGGCTTTCTTAACTTGTTCAACTCACTCCAAAAATTTTTCTTATTTTCATTAAAATTTTTTGACAGTGCCTCTCCCACTCTATCATCTGCTCTCCTTTCGCACTCTCTCCTTGGATGATTGTTATGTAATAATTGATAATGAAATATAGAAATGAAATTCAAATCAGTTCTCTTTAAAAGTGTCACTGATCCTGGTATAAAAACACATAATGCAGTCTTTAATTCCCACATTTCGCTCAGTCTTAAGCGAAATATTGCTTGGGAAAGCGTCTCTGTAAAGAAAAAATTTGGCTTCTTGCCCCAATGACCACAATTTGAACTGCTCTTCCGAAGACCAAAATTTGTTGCCACAAGTAACGTGAGTTGGTCCTCAGACCAGGATTTGTTATGGTGAAAAATTAGACACGTGTCCAACATCTGGGTATTTTTATTTGTAGACGTTTCGCCAACCAGTGGCTTCATCGATACAAAACAAGGATATAATGTGAAGAATGTAGAATAATACACAAACAATGAGGTAATCAGTCCCTCAGTCTTGGTGTAGGTGAAGAGCTCCGTTGTCTTGAAGATTCTTCAAGTCTTCTTTCTTCACATTATGTTCTTATATTGATAAATTCTCTGGTTGTGATACTACAGATAAAGATACTAAGATATTGCACTTGTGTATAATTCTTCATCTTGTCGGTATTGTATACAAATCATGTACAAGATTTGTTTTACTAGTCATATCGAAATTCTTTTCCATGGGGAAGCGGAAGAGAATTCTACCTCCGTAAGCCATGCGTTTCGTAAGAGGCGACTAAAATGCCGGGAGCAAGTGGCTAATAACCCCTCCTCATGTATACATTACTAAATTTAAAAAAGAGAAACTTTCGTTTTTCTTAATGGTCACCCTGTCTCAGTGGAATACGGCCGGTTTGTTCAAGAAAAAATCGAAATTCTTAAATAGATAAAGAGGGAGAGACAATACGAGAGCCATCAAGGAAGGACAACAATCCCTCTGAACTAAATGAAGAGAGTTTAACTTGTAGTCAGACTGGAAGAGAGGCTGGTCCGCTCCAAGTCTTCCTTTGAAGCTGTCGCGTCTGGGTCGGAGGCGGCCACGCTCAAAGACACTAGCCTTCTTTGGCGTTATAACTTTATTTCCGAACAAACTCGGCCTTTTGGCCGCCTGGGAAAACACCCAAGTTCTCTCTGTGGCGTCCTGTTGAGCTCTGTGGCGTTCTTGTGGAGTTCTGTGACACTCTAGTTGAGTTCTGTGTTATGCAGGTTGAGTTATATTGCGTCCAGGTTGAGTTCTGTGGCGGTCTAGTTGAGTTCTGTGCTCGTAGTTGAGCTCTTTGTCATGGTGATTGAGTTCTGTGGCGTTCTGGTTGAGTTCTGCGTCCTGCTGGTTGAGTTTTATTGCGTCCTGGTCGAGGTGGAGTCCTTGGCTTGCCTGTTTCAGGCAGACTCTCATGCCGACGTGGTTCAGAGAGCACAGAGTTGTTTTGTTGACATGATGGTGGAGGATGCCTTCTGTAACTCCCTGCTCAGGAAAAAGTCCTCTGTCCTCTTATCCGGAGCAGGATGCCTAAAACGTCCTTGTAAAGACAGAGTCCTTTGACATTTTCCTCCCAACAGAGTCCTACGATATCCTGGTAAACGCTAAGCCTATTGTTCATCCATATAATCATCTAAACAGTCCCACATATTTTTTTTTAACATTAGTCAAAACAGAATCTTCATCAACTCTGGAAATTCGAGTACATAGTTGAATTATCTACAGTGAAATTCACCCGTGAAGAGCAAAAATTGTATTGTATAATACAATGTTATTTGTTCATTCATTTTTGTGTTGATGCTGCTTCCAAGATCAGGGTTTCGTTCACTTTGATGTCGCAAAAGCCAATGGATTTAGCTGGGCTCTGAATCGCTCTTTCGAAATTCCAAGTTCTCGTCTGATTTCAAACAACAATTTTAAAAATTCGACGGCGTAGTAGAGTGAGGCTTGTTGCTTGTAGCGTCTACACACACACACACACACACACACACACACACACACACACACACACACACACACACACACACCTTCACACCACCTTTAAGAGCATTTTTATAACCAATAACAACAATACATAAGAGGTATTACCTCGGCACTTACAAGCCAGGAAGAGCATCATGCCGAGGACAGCGAGACTGGCACATAACTTACGTAGAAAGACGCATTTAAAATTCCGATACCAGCGACCTACGCATAAGACACTGCCTGGGAATCCTCTCCGAGATGCTGAGTAAATACTTGACCTGCCGGAAGCATCAACTCTACCGTCAGGAGAGACGATGGGAAGATGTTATTTGAAATCGTTGAGATGCTGTATTTAAAGAGGATGGGATGTTGTATCTGAAGATGTTCGGATGCTGTATCTGAAGAGGATGTGATGCTGTTTCTAAAGACAGTGAGATGCTGTTTAGTGTCTAAAGAGGACAGAATAACGTACTACACTCTAACTCAACGACTACTAACGTGACTCAATAAAATTCAATAAAATTCTCCCTGATGACTCAACATTATAGTGATAGTAATAAGGGAGACGCGCTGAATGGCAGGTATTGGGAACAAGTATGGTATGGTACCATGACATACTGAAGCTCTACACAGAGTGAACTGTGACTTGATAAAGATCTACACAAAGTTAAACATGACTTGATAAATTTACACACTCACACACAAACACACACACACACACACACACACACACACACACACACACACACACACACACACACACACACACACACACACACACACACACACACACACACACACACATACACACACACACACACACACACACACACACACACACACACACACACACGCACACACACACACACACACACACAGGAGCTAGGACTCGACCCCTGCAACCACAAATAGGTGAGTACACACAGACGCAGGATTCCTACTTACAGACATGCAGTCGTAACTCCTACACACCCACGTACACATGCACTCGTAACTGACGCACGCACGCTCGCAGGATTCCCCCACGTACGAACATCCTCAGGAGACAGCAGTTACGAGATGTAAGCAGCAGAAGGTGGTGCATCAGACACTTGCAACCACCTTCAGGAACTCGAGCAAAACAACTTACTGACGGGGTACTCTACTGACATTACTGGCGTGCTGTCACGACCTTCCTGGAGGGAGTGCTGGTGGAGGAGTGCTGGAAGGGTTGCTGGGGGAGGTGTTGGCAGTGTTGGGAGGGGATGACGTAGGGAGAGTTAATGTGGGTGGCTGTAATGGATGGGGCTTTGCAGGAGGTATGGGAAGGATGCGGGAGAAGAGGTGATGGTGAGGTATTGGAAGAGGTGTTGGTGGAAGTATTGGAGGAGGTGATGGTGAGGCATTGGAAGAGGTGTTGGAGTGGGGGTTAGTTGGGGTGTCGGAGAGTGTGTTTGGAAGTGTGTTGGAGGGGGGCATTTTAGAGTGGCGAGCTGAGTGGCATGTGAGAGGGAATGAGACACGGAATGGAGTTGGGATGAGAGAATAGTGAGAAATATAAATTCTAGTAGATAGATAGATAGATAGATAGATAGATAGATAGATAGATAGATAGAGAGAGAGAGGGAGAGAGAGAGAGAGAGAGAGAGAGAGAGAGAGAGAGAGAGAGAGAGAGAGAGAGAGAGAGAGAGAGAGAGAGAGAGAGAGAGAGAGAGAGAGAGAGAGAGAGCAGAGAATCAACAAGACATCCTCCTGGGGCAAGTGTTCCACAAGGAAGTGTGCTGGGACCATTTTTATGGAATGTCTACTTCAACGACCTTCTTCATCTCATCCCAGAATCCCATGCATATGCAGACGACTGTACACTGACATTCACTTATCCAAGAGATGAAATGCCAGCTGCTCTAAGCTACATCAGTCACCAGCTAAAAGCTGTATCAGCTTGGGGAAGTAGATGGCAAGTAACATTTGCACCTGAGAAAACACAAATGATGATGGTCTCTGGGCACCATGATGGTAATGCCGGTGCAGTAGTGAGGATGAATGGGAGAGTGTTGGTACCTGTGGAAGAAGTTGATATACTTGGAGTGAAATATGGCTCCAAACTGACCATGAAAAACCACGTTGTAAATCTTGCAAAGAAGGCAGCCAGGAAGCTTACTTCGCCGTATCTCACATCTGCTTGACAGCAGGGATTGCAAGATTTTGTACGAGGCACAAGTACGCTCACACCTTGAGTATGCTCCACTTTCTTGGTTCGCCTGCACCCCTTCTCATCTGCGACTGCTTGACAGAGCAGTAAACTGAGCAAGACGTCTCATCTCTCGCCTGGACCAACCCTGGATAGATTTGTCATTTCAGCAGAGCCTTCAACACAGGAGGGATGTGGTTGGCCTTACTGTTATGTACAAGGCCAATATTGTCAAAGTACCACACTTGGATCCACTTCGAGGACAGCGTGAAGCAAGCTTCTATACCACAAGACGGGCAGAAAGCAGCAACTTCACTCTGGTTGTACCCTTCTCCAGAACATCACTTCATCTGAGATCTTTTATCCCCAGGATGACTCGAGTATGGAACACATTCTTACAGCATTATGATGCTGGCCCACAGATGGCTCCAACTTCATTCTGTTCGCTACTTGTATGTCTCATAACAATAAAAATGCTTTCAAATGAGCTGATGTAGGTAACAGCTCTTAGCTTGTCAATAAAGTTAGGAATCCTTAACCTGTAAATAGCTTGTCAATAAAGCTATGGATCCTTAACCTAACCTTGTCAAACCCTGTGTGAGAGAGAGAGAGAGAGAGAGAGAGAGAGAGAGAGAGAGAGAGAGAGAGAGAGAGAGAGAGAGAGAGAGAGAGAGAGAGAGAGAGAGAGAGAGAGAGGAGAGAGAGAAGAGAGAGGAGAGAGAGGAGAGAGAGAGAGAGAGAGAGAGAGACGGACAGAGAGACAGACAGACATACAGACAGAGACAGAGAAGGAGGAAGGGAAGAGAGGGAATGCGATAATTGAAAAACAAGTATGTAGGGAAGGGTGTCGACCATAACTATGATGGACAAGTGTGAAGGAGGTTGTGTCGTCAGGGGAGGGAAGGAGGGAGGAGAAGGGAGAAGGAGGAGGGAGGGAAGGAGGGAGGGAAGGAGGGAGGGATGGAAATGAAAGAGGGAGAAATGGAAATGGAAATGAAAGAGGGGGAAGGAAGGCACGGATAATAGAACACATTTATAAAGGAAAGAAATGAGGGAGGAAGAGAGAGAGAGAGAGAGAGAGGGGAGAGAGAGAGAGAGAGAGAGAGAGACAGAGAGAGAGAGAGAGAAAGAGAGAGAGAGAGAGAGAGAGAGAGAGAGAGAGAGAGAGAGAGAGAGAGAGAGAGAGGCAGTGTCAAAGGTAACAGTGATCAGAGGTGAACATTGAATACCACTATTAACAACACAATGTAGCAGAATGATCAGCAATATTCACCAGTGAATGATTGTCGTTCCGTCGGTTCGTTTTTAAGATGAATGGTGGCCACTTAACCCCTTAAAGCCCAGCCAAGGGGTCAAGGGGGAGGGGAAAAATGGACAGGAAGGAGGGGAGACTTTCCCTAATGAACCCCTCAGATTCACTCTTATAATATCACGCACTCAAGCACTGTAATTACTACTCAAACTCATTAATATTGAATATCTTGCTATAACGGACTCAAAGATAATGGTCTAGTAATGTATCAATGGCCGTATGATTCAGGTAAAATATTACAGCAAAGTATCATACATTAATCGTACACAACACCGACAAGTTGAAACATTCAACACCTGTACAACACCTGGGTATCTTTATTGCAGAAACATTTCGCCTGCGTAGCAGGCTTTATCACCTGAATACAGAGGCGACTTAAATTTATACTGGAAACAGAGGAATATGTGGTTAGGCATTGTTAAGTCACTTACCGTCCTGAAGAGTTCATAGATACATTAGTCTCTTAGCCTTGATAAAAAGTGCTAGCGCAGTGTTGTTATTGATATACGTATATATATATATATATATATATATATATATATATATATATATATATATATATATATATATATATATATATATATATATATATATATATATATATATATATATATATATATATATATATATATATATATATATATATATATATATATATATATATATATGTCGTTCCGAATAGGCAGAACTTGCGATCTTGGCTTAAATAGCAAATCTCATCTTGCCATATAGGACAAGCGAAAATAATTTCGCCAAAATCATTTTGAACCTAACGAAAAAAATATATTTCACTGTGTTTGTTTAGTAGTAAATTACTGTAAACAAATCTAAAATATATTAAGTTGGGTTAGGCTAAAATAAATTGTTCTTGTTATAATAAGGTTAGGTAAGTTTTCTAAGATTCTTTTGGAGCAAAATTAAAATTTTTTACATTAACATTAATGAAAAAAATATATCTTTAAACGTATAAGAGAAAATTCTAGAAAGGACTTAATTTTAAATGAGTTTTTGCTAATTGACCAGTTTTACATATTCGGCACGACATATATATATATATATATATATATATATATATATATATATATATATATATATATATATATATATATATATATATATATATATATATATATATATTTGTATATATTCTATGTGAAATTTATTAACAGACATAATACATTGACAGAAAAAACAAACATGAATACATTGGTACAATATATCAAAGATTATGAATCTCCTCCAGCTCCTCCGAAGCCGGACGCGAGCCCAGTATGCAGCAAGTATTTCCCCTCTGGTTGGCCACACTGAGGAGCTGGAGCATGAAAGTGGCTGCCCTTGGGTCCCTGGTGGTGTCGATGAGTCTGGAACCCAATTCTTTAAGGAAACGTGTGGCATTGTTTCCCCATGATCCCAAGGTCTCTGATCCCACTGGGACAAATTGATACTGTTGTCTTATGTCCCTGTACTTGTTGACCTTGTACTCCTCCCTGTCTCAAACACTCTGATGGATGTACGTGTCAGCCAGCATCGACACACAGGTATAGTCCCATGCTAAGAGCTTGCCATTCTTCCAAGGATAGATGGTGATCCCGCCGACGTAGTTTGCTGGGTTGTGGGTATTGTTGGCTACTAGTGATCAGGGCTCCCTCTCGGCTGGGCATCCAGCTGTACCAAGGCTTATCTTTACGATGTCGTTGACTTCATTGTGTCTTGCATGCCAGCCCTTGGTTTTGGAACAGTTAAAACCATGTAGACCATATTGATCAGCTTGCGCATCGCCGCAAATACACGTATATTCTGTGTGAATTGGGGCAGCAAGGCGCAGAGCCACTGCAATACGGAGGGTCTTAGAGTCGAAGCGTGTTCCCATTGCCGAAATGGGAATTGTTTGGAGGAAGTCCACTGAGTGAGGTCTACTCACAGCTTGGAGACAGGCAGTCTCCCTGTCTGACGTTACAGCCCTAAACATGTTGGCAAGCACCTTTTCAGCGATGGGGCCATCCCAACTTGACTGTTTGTAGGTCAGTGATGCACTACGTTTTGGTGTTGGAGCTACAAGAGTCTCCCATTCAGTGATGGCACTGGTGTAGTTAGGGTTCTGTATTCCTGCTGAGTCACTTAGGCTGTCCGGAAGAATTTGTCTTATTAACTCGCTTGATGCTATGGAAGAGGATAGGAAAGCTGGTGGGGCAGTCTTTGATTAGTTGCGAACTCCCAGTCCCCCAAGCCTGACTGGAAGTGAGGCTTGCAACCACTGTCCATCTTCGAGGGAAAGATTCAATACACTCTCTAGCATGGTCTTAAGGAGAGAGTCATATTCCTTGAGCTTCGGACTGCTGAAGGCTGGGGAGCTTCCCAGGAAGTAGGTAAGTTTTGAGTAGGTAGAAGGCATCATATGTATCTATGTCTTTCATCCTGCCTTCTATCGTCCTGAGGTCTGAGATTTTTTTTTCTAGAATCAAATCAATGGTACTGGGCCCAAGAGGAGCACCAAAGAGAGTGCTGTTGCCTGGATCAATGGCTCGTGCTCCTGGTAAAATAGCACTAATATTCTGCATCATCAGTCGATTGATAGAAACTATTTCACATTTGGTGGGATTTTAAAGATAGGCCTAGGCTCCCTCCCATATCTATAATTTTTCTGATGTCCTCTAGGAGAGATTCTGTAGTGCCAGTTAGGGTACCATCATCCAAGAACCAGATATTGAGCTCACCGGAGAGCGCTTCTGTGACTTCCTTGATGACCAGACAGAACAGAAAGGGGGCGAAAGGGTCCCCTTGTTGCACACCCTCACATGAGTCAATTTCATGGTCCCCAAACAATAGTTTAGAAGCCACACTGTTACACGGTTCTGTGAAGGGATAGATGGAAGGGAAGTGTCTAGAAACTGCTTGGAGAGCAGCATCCCTTCTGACTAAGTTGCAAGCATTGGCAAAGCTCAATTTAATCAAGGCTTTATCATCGGACATGTTGTTGATGTATACTCGTGCTGCGTGGGCAACTGCTTCACAGCCCTGTTGAACACCAGAACCGAGCTGAGTTGGTTACAACATTGCAGCAGCCTCTTGACTCACCATTCTTACTGCAGCCGTGGCGACTAGGCACCGAAGGGTGTTGCCCACTGCAATGGGCCTGATTCCTCCATCCTTTTATCAGGAGGGCACATAGTGATGCACCAAAGAAAAGGGGTCTAATGGCCTCTGGGACACTGCCAGCCAGGCACACATTGAAAAATTTGGTGAGTCCAGACAACAACCTCTCTGAAACATCACCAAGTGCTGGGTTGAGCATTTGTTTTAAGTGTTGTGGCTTAAACCAGTGAAACCGTCTGCTGAGCCCTATGGAAATGACATAGCAGCTTTATACACATCAGCGTCCTGTATATATATACATGTATACACATACATACATACATACATACATATATATATATATATATATATATATATATATATATATATATATATATATATATATATATAAATATATATATATATATATAATATATATATATATATATGGAGAGAGGAGAGTCAGTATGTAGTCCTTATTCTTCGTTTATTATTTAATGTACCCAGACTTAAAAATCACTATTCGTTTTTTAGTTTATTACATTCACGGAAGGAAATAAGCTAAAACATTATCGTCCGAGGCCTCTTAAATTTAACATAGCTTTAGGCCTGAACATATCAAGCTCTGATCCTGTGTGTGTGAAAGCCAATCGACACCGTAGAGCTTGGAGCTTATTACACACTCAGGAGTCGTCCGCTGGGGTGATGGACAGGGTATAATCAACGGTAATGGAATACCTGAACAACAGAAAGCAGGTAGAGGAGTCCCTCAAGGCTCACTCCTGTCTCCCGTACTCCTATAATAAACTAGTAACTAGGCAAGATAATCTCCTGTTATACACTAGTAAATAGGCAAAACAATCTCCTCTTGTTATATGAACCCCAGTACGCAATAATTGAACCCCTAGTACACTATAATTGAACCCTAGTACATTATAATTGAACCCAATACACTATAAGTGAACCTCAGTACACTGTTATTGAACCCCAGTATACTATAATTGAACCCAAGTACACTATACTTGAAACCCAGCACATTATAATTGAACCCCAATAAATTATAATCGAATGTATGGAGTCAGTCAGTCAGCCAGCAGAGCCCACTCCATGGAGGGGTGGAGGAGGGATGTGGAGGGGAGGCATGGAGGTGGGGTCAATAGGTCGCTGACACTACTTTTTACCTACCCTCTCCCTTCTCCCTCCTCCCTCTCCCACCCCTTACTCCATCACTCCACTTACACTCCTCCATCACTCTTCCCACACTTCCTATCCCTCCTCCCACACTCCTTATCCCTCCTCCCACAATCCTTATCCCTCCTCCCACACTCTTTCAGCCAGCCTCAAAGCCGAAATGCAATTGTCATGAACGTGAAGAGAGAGAGAGAGAGAGAGAGAGAGAGAGAGAGAGAGAGAGAGAGAGAGAGAGAGAGAGAGAGAGTTACCTGAAGCTGCCATTAACGAACGAAGTATAGAACCTCCATCATCCTTCAAGAGGCAAGAGGTGAGTACCTCACACCTGACCGCCAAGACTCGAACATCATCCGGTACAGAAGAGTGGAACTAGCTGCCTGACGGTGTTAAAGCTAGTCTCAGCACAAGCCAGTTCAGGAAAAAGAGCTAAAAATCGCACCTTATGATTAAAAAACCACTGGAATGGGAAAAAATATGATTTCTTGTATACAGCTTCCACTACTACTGCTTCCACTACCAGTCTTACCACTACCACTTCTTGCTCTTCCTCTCCTGGCCCCGTCCGTCTTGATCGCTTATTATACTGGCTCCCTCACTCTCTCTTGTTAGTGTGACTTGTGAATGGTCCAAGACAGACCGAGACATCGTTGTAAGCCTCTCTCTCTCCTGTGTGTGTGTTTGTATGTGTCTTAATGTGTGTGTGTATATGTATGCGTGTGTGTGTGTGTGTGTACTAACCTAATTGTATTCACCTAGTTTTGGTCGCAGGTGTTGAGTCACAGCGCCTGGACCCGCCTCTTCGAAGGCCGCTACTAGGTCACTCTTCCCGCTCCATGAGCTTTATCATACCTCTTCTTAAAGCTGTGTATGGATCCTACCGCCACTGTATCACTTCCCAGACTATTCCACTTTCCGACAACTCTGTGATTGAAGAAATACTTCCTAAGAACCCTGTGATTCATCTGAGTCGTCAACTTCCAACTGTGACCCCTCGTTGCTGTGTCCCATCTCTCGAATATCCTGTCTCTGTCCACCTGTCGATTCCTCTCAGTATTTTGCATGTCGTTATTATATCCTCCCTATCTCTCCTGTCCTCCAGTTTCGTGAGGTCGATTTCACTTAATCTCTCCTCGTAGAACATGCCCCTTACCTACGGGACCAGTCTAGTTGCAAACCTTTGCACTTTCTCTAGTTTCCTAAAGTGCTTGGCTCGGTGGGGGTTCTAAACTGGTGCTGCATACTCCAATATAGGCCTAACGTACACAGTATGCAGGGTCCTGAACGATTCCTTAAGTAATCGGAATTTTGTTCTTAGGTTTGCTAAGCGCCCGTATGCCGCAGAGGTAAGGGCTCTGGTGGTTAACGCTCTAGCTTCACACGGTGAGGGCCTGGGTTCGATTCCCAGCCAGAGTAGAAACATTGGACGTGTTTCTTT
>NC_069441.1:16912381-16914881 GCF_026875155.1 Cherax quadricarinatus
TGACTACAGTTTACCTTGGGTCGTTATGACTGCAGTATACCTTGGGTCGTTATGACTGCAGTTTACCTGGGGTCGTTATGACTGCAGTTTACCTTGGGTCGCTATGACTACAGTTTACCTTGGGTCATTATGACTGCAGTTTACATTGGGTCGTTATGATTGCAGTTTACCTGGGGTCGTTATGACTGCAGTTTACCTTGGGTCGTTATGACTGCAGTTTACCTTGGGTCGTTATGACTGTAATTTACCTTGGGTCGTTATGACTGCAGTTTACCTTGGGTCGTTATGACTGCAGTTTACCTTGGGTAGCTATGACTACAGTTTACCTTGGGTCGTTATGACTGCAGTTTACCTAGGGTCGTTGTGACTGCAGTTTACCTTGGGTCGCTCTGACTGCAGTTTACCTTGGGTCGTTATGACTGCAGTTTACCTTCGGTCGTTATGACTGCAGCTTTCCTTGGGTCGTTATGACTGCAGTTTTCCTTGGGCCGTTATGACTGCAGTTTACCTTGGGTCGTTATGACTGTAATTTACCTTGGGTCGTTATGACTGCAGTTTACCTTGGGTCGTTATGACTGCAGTTTACCTTGGGTCGCTATGACTACAGTTTACCTTGGGTCGTTATGACTGCAGTTTACCTTGGGTCGTTATGACTGCAGTTTACCTTGGGTCGTTATGACTGCAGTTTACCTTGGGTCGCTCTGACTGCAGTTTACCTTGGGTCGTTATGACTGCAGTTTACCTTGGGTCGTTATGACTGCAGTTTACCTAGGGTCGTTATGACTGCAGTTTTCCTTGGGCCGTTATGACTGCAGTTTACCTTGGGTCGTTATGACTGCAGTTTACCTTGGGTCGTTATGACTGCAGTTTACCTTGAGTCGTTATGACTGCAGTTTACCTTGGGTCGTTATGACTGCAGTTTACCTTGAGTCGTTATGACTGCAGTTTACCTTGGGTCGTTATGACTGCAGTTTACCTTGGGTCGTTATGACTGCAGTTTACCTTGGGTCGTTATGACTGCAGTTTACCTTGGGTCGTTATGACTGCAGTTTACCTTGGGTCGTTATGACTGCAGTTTACCTTGAGTCGTTATGACTGCAGTTTACCTTGGGTCTTTTATGACTGCAGTTTACCTTGGGTCGTTATGACTGCAGTTTACCTTGGGTCGTTATGACTACAGTTTACCTTGGGTCATTATGACTGCAGTTTACATTGGGTCGTTATGACTGCAGTTTACCTGGGGTCGTTATGACTCCAGTTTACCTTGGGTCGTTATGACTGCAGTTTACCTTGGGTCCTTATGACTGTAATTTACCTTGGGTCGTTATGACTGCAGTTTACCTTGGGTCGCTATGACTACAGTTTACCTTAGGTCGTTATGACTGCAGTTTACCTTGGGTCGTTATGACTGCAGTTTACCTGGGGTCGTTATGACTGCAGTTTACCTTGGGTCGCTCTGACTGCAGTTTACCTTGGGTCGTTATGACTGCAGTTTACCTTGGGTCGTTATGACTGCAGTTTTCCTTGGGTCGTTATGACTGCAGTTTACCTTGGGTTGTTATGACTGCAGTTTTCCTTGGGTCGTTATGACTGCAGTTTACCTTGGGTCGTTATGACTGCAGTTTACCTTGGGTCGTTATGACTGCAGTTTACCTTGAGTCGTTATGACTGCAATTTACCTTGGGTCGTTATGACTGCAGTTTACTTTGGGTCGTTATGACTGCAGTTTACCTTGGGTCGTTATGACTGCAGTTTTACCTTGGGTCGTTATGACTGCAGTTTACCTTGAGTCGTTATGACTGCAGTTTACATTGGGTCGTTATGACTGCAGTTTACCTTGGGTCGTTATGACTGCAGTTTACATTGGGTCGTTATGACTGAAGTTTACCTTGGGTCGTTATGACTGCAGTTTACATTGGTTCGTTATGACTGCAGTTTCCCTTTGGGGTCGTTATGACTGCAGTTTACCTTGGGTCGTTATGACTGCAGTTTACCTTGGGTCCTTATGACTGTAATTTACCTTGGGTCGTTATGACTGCAGTTTACCTTGGGTCGCTATGACTACAGTTTACCTTAGGTCGTTATGACTGCAGTTTACCTTGGGTCGTTATGACTGCAGTTTACCTGGGGTCGTTATGACTGCAGTTTACCTTGGGTCGCTCTGACTGCAGTTTACCTTGGGTCGTTATGACTGCAGTTTACCTTGGGTCGTTATGACTGCAGTTTTCCTTGGGTCGTTATGACTGCAGTTTACCTTGGGTTGTTATGACTGCAGTTTTCCTTGGGTCGTTATGACTGCAGTTTACCTTGGGTCGTTATGACTGCAGTTTACCTTGGGTCGTTATGACTGCAGTTTACCTTGAGTCGTTATGACTGCAATTTACCTTGGGTCGTTATGACTGCAGTTTACTTTGGGTCGTTATGACTGCAGTTTACCTTGGGTCGTTATGACTGCAGTTTACCTTGGGTCGTTATGACTGCAGTTTACCTTGAGTCGTTA
>NC_069441.1:16921198-16931198 GCF_026875155.1 Cherax quadricarinatus
TGTTGTGTGTGTGTTGGGGTGTGTGTGTGTGTGTGTGGTGTGTTTTTTTGGTGTGGTGTGTGTGTTTGTGTGTGTGTGTGGTGTGTGGTGTGTGTGGGTGTGTGTGTGTTGTGTGTTGTGGTGTGTGTGTGTGGGGTGTCTGTGGTGGGGTGTGTGTGTGTGGTGTGTGTTTTTTTGTGTGTGTGGTGTGTGGGTGTGTGGGGTGTGTGTGTGTCCTGTGTCTGTGTGTGTGTGTGTGTTTTGTGTGGGTTGTGGTGTGTGTGTGTGTGGGTGTGTGTGTGTGTGTGTGTGTGTGTTGGTGTGTGTGTGGGTGTCTGTGTGTGTGTGTTGTTGTGTGTGTGTGTGGTGCGTGGTCGTGTGTGTGTGTTTTGGGGTTGTGTGGGTTGTGTTGTGTGTGTGTGGGGTGTGGGCGTTTTGGGGGTTTGTGTGTGTGTGTGTGTGGGGTGGTGTGTGGTGTGTTGTGTTGTGTGTGTGTGTTGTCTGGGTGTGTGCGTGGTCGTGGTGTGTGTGTGTGTGTGTGTGTGTGGGGTTTTGTTCGTGTGTTGTGTGTGTGGGGGGGGGGGTGTGTGTTGTGTGTGTGTGTGGGGGTTTGGGTGTGTGTGGGGGTGGTGTGTGTGTGTGTGTGTTGTGTGTGGTGTTTGTGTGTGTGTGTTTTGTGTGTGTTGTGTGTGTGTGTGTGTGTGTGTGTGGTGTGTGGTGGTGTGTTTTTGTGTGTGTGTGTGTGTGTGTGTGTGTGTGTGTGTGTTGTGTGTGTGTGGGGGTGTGTGTGTGTGGTGTGTGTGTGTGGTGTGTGGGGGTGTTTTTGGTGTGTGTGTTTTGTGGTGTGTGTGCGTGTGTTTGTGTGGTGTGTGTTTTGGGGTGGGTGTGGGTGTGTGGTGTGTGTGGGGGTGTGTGTATGTGTGGTGTGTGTGTGTGTGTGTGTGGTGTGTGTGTGTGGGTGCATGTGTGTGTGTGGTGTTTTTGGTGTGGGGGTGTTTTGTGTGTGTGTGTGTGTGTGTGTTGTGTGTGTGTTGTGTCTCACCACTTACTCACCAAATTAAGGTTGCAGGGATCGATACTCCCCGGGGCCCCCCCTTTTCATGATCGCTACTAGGTCCTCTCCCTTTTTGTTCCTGAGCTTTGTCATACCCTTCTTAAAACAGTATGGTTCCTGCCCCCACTACTTATTTTGCTAGCTATTCCATTTCCCTGACGACCTATATGAAAAAAATATCCTAACGACCTGCTTCAGTTTTCCAATTGTGACCCCTTTTTTCTTGTCCCCCTCTGGAACATCCTTCTCTGCCACTTTTTTCTTTTCCCCCAGTATCTTTTATTCGTTATCGTCTCCCCCGACCCTTTTGTCCCCAGTGCGCATCCGTTTCCCCCAACCTTTTTCCCCTCGACATTCCCCAGCTCTGGAACTAGCCTTGTTGCAAACCTTGTACTTTCTTTAACTTCTGAAGGCTTTCCAGGGGGGGGTTCCAGGCTGGTGCGCCTACTCCCGTATGGGCCTAAAACACATTGCAGTGCTTAACGATTCTTTTTAAGGTTCGGAACGTTATTCTCAGGTTTGCCAGGCGCCCATTTGCTGCAGCAGTTATGTGGTTGATGTGTGCCTCCGGTGACGTGCTCGGTGTTACACCCCAAGATCTTTCTCCCTGAGTGAGGTCTGTAGTCTTTGTCCACCTAGCCTGTACTCTGTCTGCGGTCTTCTTTGCCACTCCCCAATCTTCATGACTTTGCATTTGGCAGGGTTGAATTCGAGAAGCCAGTTTCTGGACCACGTGTCAGCCTATCCAGGTCTCTTTGCAGTCCTGCCTCATCCTCATCCGATTTAATTCTTCTCATCAGCTTCACATCATCTGCGAATAGGACACTTCATAGTCTATTCCTTCCATCAAATCGTTCGCATATATCAAAAATAGCACTGGTCCTAGAACTGACCCCTGTGGGACCCCGCTCGTCACAGGCGCCCACTGTGATACCTCTTCACGTGCCATGACTCGTTGTTGCCTCCCTGTCAGGTATTCCCTGATCCATTACAGTGCCCTCCCTGTTATATGCGCCTGATCCTCCAGCTTCTGCACTAATCTCTTGTGAGGAACTGTGTCAAAGGCCTTCCTGCAGTCTAGGAAAACGCAATCAACCCACCCCGCTCTCTCTCGTGTCTTACTTCTGTTACCTTGTCATAAAACTCCAGAAGGTTTGTGACACGGGATTTGCCTTCCATGAACCCATGCTGGTTTTCATTTATAATCTTGTTCCGTTCCAAGTGTGTGTGTATGTGTTTGTGTGTGTGTTTTTTTTTTGTGTGTGTGTGTGTGTGGGTGTGTGTGTGTACTCACCTAATTGTGGTTGCAGGGGTCGAGACTCAGCTCCTGGCCCCGCCTCTTCAATGGTCGCTACTAGGTCCTCTCTCTCCCTGCTCTATGAGCTTTATTATACCTCGTCTTAAAACTACGTATGGTTCCTGCCTCCACTGCATCACTTGCCAGACTATTCCACTTCCTAACAACTCTATGAATGAAGAAATACTTCTTAACATCCCTTTGACTCATCTGAGTCTTCAGTTTCCAATTGTGACACCTTGTCTCTGTCTACCTTGTCTTTCCATCGCAGTATTTTGTATGTCGTTGTCATGTCTCCCCTAACCCTCCTGTCCTTCAGTGTCGTCGGGCCGATTTCCTTTAACCTTTCTTCGTAGGACATTCCCTTAACTCTGGAACCAGCCTTGTGGCAAACCTTCGCATTTTCTCTAATTTTTTGACGTGCTTGACCAGACTTGGGTTCCAAACTGGTTCTACATACTCCGATATGGTCCTGACGTACACGGTGTATAGTGTCTTGAACGATTCCTTACCGAGGTATCGCAACGCTATTCTCAGGTTTGCCAGGCGCCCATATGGTGCAGCGGTTATCTAGTTGATGTGTGCTTCCGTAGACGTGTTCGGTATTATACTCACTCCAAGATCTTTCTCCTTGAGTGAAGTCCGTAGTCTTCGGCCACCTAGCCTATACTCTGTCTGCGGTCTTCTTTGCCCTTCCCCGATCTTCATGACTTCGCATTTGGCGGGGTTAAATTTGAGGAACCAGTTGCTGGACCACGTATCCAGCCTGACCAGGTATCTTTGAAGTCCTGCCTGATCCTTATCTGATTTAATTCTCCTCATCAACTTCGTTGTTGCCTCCCTGTCAGGTATTCTCTGATCCATTGCAGTGCCCTTCCTGTTATACGCGCCTGATCCTCCAGCTTCTTCACTATTCTCTTGTGAGGAACTGTGTCGAAGGCCTTCCTGCAGTCCAGGAAAATGCAATCAACCCACCCCTCTCTCTCTTGTCTTACTTCTGTTACCTTGTCATAAAACTCCAGTAGGTTTGTGACACAGGATTTGCCTTCCATGAATCCATGCTGGTTGTCATTTATAATCCTGTTCCATTCCAGTTGCTCCACCACTCTCCTCCTGATAATCTTCTCCATGACTTTGCATACTATACACGTCAGTGACACTGGTCTATAGTTTAGAGACTGGTTTCTGTCTCCATTCTTAAAAATGGGGACTACATTTGCTGTTTTCCATACCTCAGGTAGTTGCCCAGTTTCAAGAGATGTGTTGGAAATTATGGTTAGTGACACACACAGGGTCTCTGCTCCCTCTATAAGGACCCACGGGGAAATATCCGGTCCCATTGCCTTTGAGGTGTCAAGGTCTCTTAGCAGCTTCTTCACCTCCTCCTCAGTTGTGTGTATTTCATCCAACACTTGTTGGTGTGCCCCTCTGTTCTGTCGTCCCAGAGTCCTTTCTGTCTCCACTGTAAATACTTCCACTGTAAATACTTCCTCAGTCTGATTGCTTGGTCTTTGACTGTTGCCTTCCTCCTGATGTGGCTATACAGCAGTTTCGGGTCAGACTTGTCTTTCGATGCTTTGTTGTTTTCGTATTGTCGCTGGGCCTCCCTCCTTATCTGTGCATACTCGTTTCTGGCTCTTCGACTAATCTCTTTATTTTCCTGGGACTTTTGCCTTCTGTACTTTTTCCATTCTCTGGTGCACTTAGATTTTTGCCCCCCTCGGGTATACCAGGGGCTCGTTCTGGTCTTTCCATTATTTCTGTTATCCTTGGGAACAAGCCTTTCCTCTGCCTTCTTACATTTTGTTGTTAAGTATTCCATCATTTCGAGCACTGACTTTCCTACCAATTATTTTTCCCATTGAACCTCCTGCAGGAAGTTCCTCATTCCTGTGTAGTCTCCCCTTATGTAGTTTGGCTTTTCCCATTCTACTGTTGATACCCTCTCCACTTGTAACTCTACTATGTATTCAAAGCACAGAACCACGTGGTAGCTAGCTCCTAGGGGACCCTCATACTTGATGTCCTCAATATCTGAGCTACTCAGGGTGAACATGAGGTCCAGTCTTGCTGGTTCTTCCTCCCCTCTTTCTCTGGTAGTTTCCTTTACATGTGTGCGTGTATGTGTGTGTGTGTGTGTGTGTGTGTGTGTGTGTGTGTGTGTGTGTGTGTGTGTGTGTGTGTGTGTGTGCGTGCGTGTGTGTGTGTGTGTGTGTGTGTGTGTGTGTGTGTGTGTGTGTGTGTGTGTGTGTGTGTGTGTGTGTGTGAGTGTGTGTACTCACCTATTTGTACTCACCTATTTGTGGTTGCAGGGGTCGAGTCCTAGCTCCTGGCCCCGCCTCTTCACTGATTGCTACTAGGTCCTCTCTCTCCCCGCTCCATGAGCTTTATCGAACCTCGTCTTAAAACTATGTATAGTTCCTTCCTCCACTACGTCACTTTCTAGGCTATTCCACTGCCTGACAGCTCTATGACTGAAGAAATACTTCCTAACATCCCTTTGACTCATCTGAGTCTTCAACTTCCAATTGTGACCTCTTGTTTCTGTGTCCTCTCCCTGGAACATCCTGTCTTTGTCCACCTTGTCTATTCTGTGCAGTATTTTATATGTCGTTATCATGTCTCCCCTGACCCTCCTGTCCTCCACGTCGTCAGGCCGATTTCCCTTAACCTTTCTTCATAGGACATTCCCCTTAGCTCTGGAACTAACCTTGTCGCAAACCTTTGCACTTTCTCTAATTTCTTGACGTGCTTGATCAAGTTCGGGTTCCAAACATGTGCTGCATACTCCAGTATGGGCCTGACGTACACGGTGTACAGTGTCTTGAACGATTCATTACTAAGGTATTGGAACACTGTTCTCAGGTTTGCCAGGCCCCCATATGCTGCAGCAGTTATCTGGTTGATGTGTGCTTCCGGAGACATGCTCGGTCTTCTGTGCCCTTCCCCGATCTTCATGACTTTGCATTTTGCGGGGTTAAATTCGAGAAGCCTGTTGCTGGACCAGGTGTCCAGTCTCTCCAGGTCTCTTTGAAGTCCTGCCTGATCCTCGTCTGATTTAATTCTCCTCATTAACTTCACATCATCTGCGAACAGGGACACTTCTGAGTCTAACCCTTACATCATGTCGTTCACATATATCAAAAATAGCACTGGTCCTAGGACCGACCCCTGTGGAACTCCGCTCGTCACAGGTGCCCACTGTGATACCTCATCACGTCCCATGACTCGTTGTTGCCTCCCTGTCATGTATTCTCTAATCCATTGCAGTGCCCTTCCTGTTACATGCGCCTGATACTCTAGCTTCTGCACTAATCTCTTGTGAGGAACTGTGTCAAAGGCCTTCTTGCAGTTCAAGAAGATGCAATCTACCCACCCCTCTCTCTCATGTCTTACTTCTGTTACTTTATCATGAAACTTCAGAAGGTTTGTGACTCAGGATTTGCCTTCCATGAATCCGTGCTGGTTGGCATTTATACTCTTGTTCCGTTCCAGGTGCTCCACCACTCTCCTCCTGATAATCTTCTCCATATCTTTGCATACTATACACGTCAGTGGCACTGGTCTATAGTTTAGTGCCTCTTTTCTGTCTCCTTTTTTAAAAATGGCAACTACATTTGCCGTTTTCCATACCTCCGGTAGTTGCCCAGTTTCCAGGGATGTGGTGAAGATTGTGGTAAGTGGCACAAACAGCATATCCGCTCCCTCTCTAAGGACCCATGGGGAGATGTTGTCCGGTCCCATTGCCTTTGAGGTATCGATGTCCCTTAGCAGCTTCTTCACCTCTTCCTCATTTGTATGTATGTCATCCAACACTTGTTGATATATTCCTTGCTGGTGTCCCCCTCTGTTCTGTCTTCCCAGAGGTCTTCCTGTCTCCACAGTAAATACTTCCTTAAATCTCATATTGAGCTCCTCACATACCTCTTGATCGTTTCTTGTGAGTTCTCCACCTTCTTTCCTCAGCCTTATCACCTGGTCTTTGACTGTTGTCTTCCTCCTAATGTGGCTATACAGCAGTTTCGGGTCAGACTTGACTTTCGATGCTATGTCGTTTTCGTACTGTCGCTGGGCCCCCCTCCTTATCTGTGCATACTCGTTTCTGGCTCTTCTACTAATCTCCTTATTTTCCTGGGTCCTTTGCCTCCAGTACCTTTTTCATTCCCTGTTGCACTTAGTTTTTGCCTCCCTACACCTTCGGGTAAACCAAGGACTCACTTTGATCTTCCTGTTATTTCTATTTCCCTAGGGAACAAACCTTTCCTCTGCCTCCTTACACTTTGTTGTTACATATTCCATTATCTCGTTTACTGATTTTCCTACCAGGTCTCTGTCCCACTGAACCTCCTGCAGGAAGTTCCTCATACCTATGTAGTCCCCCCTTTTGTTGTTTGGCTTTTCCCATTCAATTCTTGTTACCTTCTTCACTTGTAGCTCTACTATATAATCAAAACTCAGAACCACGTGATCGCTAGCTCCAAGGGGCCTCTCGTAATTGATGTCCTCAATGTCTGAGCTACTCAGGGTGAATGCAAGGTCCAGTCTTGCTGGTTCATCCTCCCCTCTCTCTCTGGTAGTGTCCCTAACATGTTGATGCATGAGGTTTTCCAGTACCACATCCATCCTCTTGGCTCTCCATGTGGCTCCAGGTTTTCTCACTCACTCTCCCTGTGGTTGAAATCGCCCATAACCAGTAACTTTGCTCTACTCGAGTGAGTTCTTCTTACCACCTAAGCCAGTGTGTCCACCATTGCTCTGTTGCACTCATCATATTCCTCTCTTGGCCTCCTGCAGTTCTGTGGTGGGTTATATATCACTGCAATGGCTACCTTATGTACTCCAGACTGAATTGTACCTACTATGTAGTCCCTTTCTCCAATCATGTCATGTGTGTGTGTGTGTGTGTGTGTGTGTGTGTGTGTGTTGTTTTCCCTTTCCCTCTACCCACTCCTCTCTCCACCCAATCCCATTTCCACCCATCTCCCCCTCTCCCCCCTCCTCCTCCTCGTACAACTTAAATATCCCCCACTGTCTACCAATTTTTTTCAATTTCAAGGTCACGACTTACATCAAATATTCAGATTTTTCTTCCCTGATTACCTGTGAGAGGGGAGGGGAAATAAGAGGGGAGGGAGGGGTGGGGGTGGAGAAGGAGGAGGAGGAATGAGGGAGGGGAATGTAGAGGGTGAAGAGGGACTTGAAGAAACAAAAAAAAAGAAAATGCGAAAGGGACTTGTAGAAGCAGGCGAGAGGTTAGAGAAAGAGAGAGAGAGAGAGAGAGAGAGAGAGAGAGAGAGAGAGAGAGAGAGGAGGAGTGACGATGAATAGGCAAATCGTATGACAATGAGAAGGTTAAGGATGGGAGAGAAGAGAGAGAGAGAGAGAGAGAGAGAGGAGAGAGAGAGAGAGAGGGGTAAGAGAGAGAGAGAGAAGAGAGAGAGAGAGAGAGAGAAAAGAGAAAGAGAGAAAAGGGAGAGAGAGAGAGAGAGAGAAAGGAGAGAGAGAGAGAAGAGAGAGAGAGAGAGAGAGAGAGAGAGAGAGAGAGAGAGAGAGAGAGAGAGAGATGAGGCTGTCTGGATGTGTTGCAGTCTTGAATTAATCAGTAGCGGGCGAAACTGGTTTTCCCTGGGACAACGTTTCGCTCTTTGTCGTTCTTTATCACTGTATGTTTCGCTGTGTAGAGCTTTATCAAGTGTGAGCGTTAGTGTTGATGTGTGCGCGTGAAATGTTGATGTGTGTGGGTGAAACGTTGATGTGTGTGGGTGAAACGTTGGAGGAAACGAGGGCTTTCTCCCCGTTCCTTCACTCCCCTCATCCTCCATACACATCTACTGTATTTTATTGTATCTTTCCTTAACACTCTTCTTTTATTTCTCCTCCTTGTCGTCCTCCTCTCCTCCATTTTCTTATTTCTTTTTCCCATTCTCCCCCATCCCCCATTCTTCTCTACTTCCTTTTCTTTCACCCTATCCACCCATTTCCTTCGCTTCCTCTACCAGTTCTCCTCTACTCTCTTATTCGCCTCCCTTCTCCCCTATCCACTATACGTCACAACAGACAAGATCTACACTTTACCATTCCAGTTCCCCCACCCACATCCCCCTCCCCTCTCTTCCCCCTCCTCCCTCACTCCTACCACTTAGAAACAGGGGGGGGGGAGATTTTCACACCGTGAACAGTCTCTTCCCCTCCTCAAAGCAACCTCCTCCCCTCCCCAAGGGTAAACCCCTTAGGTAACCCCTTAAGTAACCCCTTAGGTAACCCCCTAGGTAACCCCTTAGGTAACCCCCTAGGTAACCCTCTAGGTAACCCCCTTAGGTAACCCTCTTAGGTATGCCCTCTTAGGTAACCCTTACATCAGGTCCTCCCTGATGTGGGACGCTCCGTTGGGGTAGTATTCCAACTGTTTCCTTTTGTGTCTGTCTTCCAGGCTGTTTTTTAGTCCTCCGTTTTCAGTCTTTCACGTGTTTCACCTTTTAAAATGCCTTAGTGAATTCATATATATACATATACATACATACATACATACTTATAATATATATATATATATATTTTATATATAAAATATATATATATATATATATAATAAATATAATATATAATATATATATATATATTGTATATATGTATATATAACTACAAGGACACACACACACATACAGTTATACACATACATATGTATATGCATTAAAACATGTCGGAATACGAGTCACATCACTGCATAACTAAGAGAGAGAGAAAGAATAGGAGAGAGAGAGAGAGAGAGAGAGAATAGGAAAGAGAGAGAATATGAGAGAGTAGATCCTTTGCCAATGGCATCATCTCAACTTTGCTCATATTTCTCACCGCGAGACACATTTGTTATAATCTTTCTCATCTGAATAAAGTGTCGTGGAATAAAGTCGTGTAAGAAGCCGCCATCGCTGCCACAAAACACATTTACTGAACCAAGATTTTTGTATTCTTGTTTTCCCAGTTTGTTCACTGGCTGGATTTGTGGAATTTTGGCAGATATGGTATTTTGTACAAATAATATTTTGGAGAAGTGTGCGGGCATTTTTGTCTGAGATTATCTTAGATGTATAGAAGAGTAGAGAGAGAGAGAGAGAGAGAGAGAGAGAGAGAGAGAGAGAGAGAGAGAGAGAGAGAGAGAGGGAGGGAGGGGGGAGAGAGAGAGAGAGAATAGAGTACAGTTCTGGATGTGGAGAAGGTAAGCAGGCAGGTGGCCAGGTAAAGGAAGGGGTGAGAGATGTGATGGATGATGGGAATTTTTTGTATTTAGCAAAATGGAAACACCAGCAGTGTGTTGCTACACTCTTCTGTCTGATAGTTACATTGTGGGAACACCAGCAGTGTGTTGCTACACTATTCAGTATGATAGTTACATTGTGGGAACACCAGCAGTGTGTTGCTACACTCTTCTGTCTGATAGTTACATTGTGGAAACACCAGCAGTGTGTTGCTACACTATTCAGTATGATAGTTACATTGTGGGAACACCAGCAGTGTGTTCCTACACTATTCTGTATGATAGTTACATTGTGGGAACACCAGCAGTGTGTTGCTACACTATTCTGTATGATAGTTACATTGTGGGAACACCAGCAGTGTGTTGCTACACTATTCTGTATGATAGTTACATTGTGGGAACATCAGCAGTGTGTTGCTAC
>NC_069441.1:16936198-16938698 GCF_026875155.1 Cherax quadricarinatus
AACAACAGATTACGTTAATTCTAGTAAAATCAGTATTAGTAACCATGACAGCAGGAGCAATCGAATATAAAAAAAATAAAGTATCAATAACTGAAAATACAAGAGTTTATAACAAATTAAGAAAATGAAGAAATACTCTTTTGTTATCAGGGCAATCACAGGAAATATACACCGACGGGTGTATTACTTTCAGTGTGTATTTCTCTCAGCGTGTGTATAACGAGGGTTTATAGTGATCCCTATTTTAGGTATTTAGGTATTTTAAGTGGTGGTGAACAGGTTACGTGCAGCCTTAATTAGGTGAGGGAGTGGTGGTTTGGGGTCAGGGATGGGTGGTCGGGGGTCAGGGACAGGTGGCAGGTCAGAGATGGGTGGTTTGGGGTGAGGGGTGGATAGCTGGGGGGTCAGAGAGTGTGGTTGGGGTTTGGATGGGTGGTTTGGGTCAGCGTTTGGGTGGTTTGGGGGGTCTGCGAGGGGGTAAGATTGGTGTGTACCCCCTGTCTGCCGGGGAGGGGGGGCCCTTCCTTAAACATCTACATTCCCGAGATTTTTTCGATTGTGATCTGGGCACCCCCTGCCCCCCTCCACTTATGCGGGCTGTGCCTGTGGTTGTGTGTGCTGTGCTGTTGCTGTTTTTTGTTATTTGCTGCTGCCCCCTGCTCTTGTTTTTTGTTTGTTTTCTGTTAAGTTCTGTGCTGCCCCTTCGGGTTGTTCTGTTTCGGGATTTTGTAACTGTTGCCAAAGGTTGTTCTTATTTGGAATTCTGTTGTTTTTTGGTTGCTGCTGCTGGCAAGCAACTTGGCTTTTTTCCATGGTCCCATTCATATGCTGTTTTGGTTACAGTACATTACCACGGCATTTATGTTCCCCATTAATGCTTTTTTTTTCCTCCGGCTCCCCGCCGCTTTTTGCGGCCCGGTGTCTATCGATGTTCTTCATTTAAAAAGGCTGTTCGCCCGCATGTCGGAAAGTCCATGGAATTCGGGAAGGGGTGGGGAAAAGAAAAAAGAATTTTTTTTTGCCCGTATTCCCGCCTGCTTTGCTTTCCCTTTAAACCCCACATCGGGCCCGGGGAATCACCTCAAAAGACTCGGGAAGGAAAAAAGTTTCCGGCCCCCCTTTTAAAAAGGGTTTAAGGGGAGATTTGGTGAGCTTGGTAGGTTTACATTAGTTTTGTTCCCCCATCCGTTAGCGGGCCCCGAAACAGGGGCCGGGCCGAAAGGTTCCCTTGGGGGTTTCCCCCAGGTGCTCCCCGGCGGGAAACCTCTGGGGTTCCACGGGGTTCGAAAGCCCTTTTGGGGAAACCCCGAAAAACTCCCACTGTGTATCTGTCACCAGGGTCCAAACCCTAAGGGGATAAATCAAAGGGGTTGGGGTTTGAGGGGGGGCCCGTATTTAAAGGGGGGCGAAAAAGGGGGTGTTGGGCGTGCTCCCGGCACCCTCGTGGACTGCTACGTCTCCTTAGGGAAACCCTTTTTTTAATGAAAATTTTTTTCACCAGAGTAAAAAGATTTCCCAATTTAAATTTCCCTTTTCACGTGGTCAGTCAGGCCCCGTGGAGGCAGGCGGTGGTCGGGGCGGACGGGCGGCGGGGGGGCGGGGGGAGAGGCTTTTTGGCGGGAGAGAGAAAGACTTTAAGGGCGGGGAGAGAAAAGTTTAGGGTTTTTTTTTTTTGGGGAAAAAACAGGTATTTCGGGGGGGAGAGAAAAGTAGCCTTTTTTTTTTTTTTTTTTTGGCGGGACACAGGTTTATTTTATAAATTTTTTTTTGGGGGTTGGGGGAGGTTTTCAGGCGGGCTAAAATTTAAGGGGCCTTTTTTGGGGGGAAAAATTAAAATTTTTTTGGCGGGGGAAGTGAGAAGAAAAGAGGGGAAAAGGGGGCTAGGCGATTTGGGAGGAAGGTTTGAGGAGAAAAGAAAAGGGGGGGTTTGGGAGAAGGGGAGATGGAAAGGGGGAGAAAAGGGAAATGAAGGGGTAGGCTGGGGGAAGGAGAGATGACAGAAGGAAAGGGAAAAAGGGGAGATGAGGTGGGAAAAAAGAGACGAGAGGGGGGGAGGAAAAGAGAGAAAGAGAAAGGGTGGGAGGTAGAGGGAGATGAAAAGAGGGAGGGGGGGGGAGGGTTAAAAAGAAAAGTAGGGGTGGTTGATTACAAAAGAGGGGGGGGAAGGAAAAGGGTAGTGGTTTGGGGGAGGGGAGGGGTTTAAAGGGAAGTAACTGAGTGATGGAGGGAAGAGAGAGGAAGTGGAAGAGAGGTCGAAAGGGGGAATAGAAGGAGGATAGATGAGGAGGGGAAGAAAAGATGAATGGGAGAAGATTAAATAGTAAACTATTTTTATATAGTCAAGGCTAGTTCATTGAACCGCGAACTGGTCCAGCGGACCGCGAGCTGGTTCAGTGAACCGCGAGCTGGTTCAGTGAAACGCGAGCTGGTCCAGTGAACCGCGAGCTAGTCCAGTGAACCACGAGCTAGTCCAGGGAACCACGAGCTGGTTCAGTGAACC
>NC_069441.1:16941198-16943698 GCF_026875155.1 Cherax quadricarinatus
TGTGTTTGTGTGTGTGTGTGTGTGTGTGTGTGTGTGTGTGTGTGTGTGTGTGTGTTTGTGTGTTTGTGTGTGTGTGTGTGTGTGTGTGTGTTTGTGTGTTTGTGTTTGTGTGTGTGTGTGTGTGTGTGTGTTGTGTGTTTGTGTTTGTGTGTGTGTGTGTGTGTGTGTGTGTATGTGTGAGTGAGTGTGTGTGTGTGTGTGTTTGTGTGTGTGTGTGTGTGTGTGTGTGTGTGTTTGTGTGTGTGTGTGTGTGTGTGTGTGTGTGTGTGTGTATGTGTGAGTGAGTGTGTGTGTGTGTGTGTGTGTGTGTGTGTTTGTGTGTGTGTGTGTTTGTGTGTGTGTTTGTGTGTATGTGTGTCTGTGTGTCTGTGTGCTCACCTATAAGTGGTAGCAGGGTTCGAGTCACAGCTCCGAGTGTGACCTTGCTAAATAACTGTGCAGGTTTAGAAATATTTCACTTTTATTCAACTTTTATATCACGCTGAATCACATGTTATGATAATGTATTGTAATAACATTTCTAGCTTGGTGCAGCTGTGTGTGCAACTGTGGTGCAGCTGTGTGTGCAACTGTGGTGCAGCTGTGTGTGCAACTGTGGTGCAGCTGTGTGTGTGCAACTGTGGTGCAGCTGTGTGTGCAACTGTGGTGCAGCTGTGTGTGTGCAACTGTGGTGCAGCTGTGTGTGCAACTGTGGTGCAGCTGTGTGTGTGCAACTGTGGTGCAGCTGTGTGTGCAACTGTGGTGCAGCTGTGTGTGTGCAACTGTGGTGCAGCTGTGTGTGCAACTGTGGTGCAGCTGTGTGTGTGCAACTGTGGTGCAGCTGTGTGTGCAACTGTGGTGCAGCTGTGTGTGCAACTGTGGTGCAGCTGTGTGTGCAACTGTGGTGCAGCTGTGTGTGCAACTGTGGTGCAGCTGTGTGTGCAACTGTGGTGCAGCTGTGTGTGCAACTGTGGTGCAGCTGTGTGTGCAACTGTGGTGCAGCTGTGTGTGCAACTGTGGTGCAGCTGTGTGTGTGCATCTGTGGTGCAGCTGTGTGTGCAACTGTGGTGCAGCTGTGTGTGCAACTGTGGTGCAGCTGTGTGTGCAACTGTGGTGCAGCTGTGTGTGCAACTGTGGTGCAGCTGTGTGTGCAACTGTGGTGCAGCTGTGTGTGTGCACCTGTGGTGCAGCTGTGTGTGCAACTGTGGTGCAGCTGTGTGTGCAACTGTGGTGCAGCTGTGTGTGCAACTGTGGTGCAGCTGTGTGTGCAACTGTGGTGCAGCTGTGTGTGCAACTGTGGTGCAGCTGTGTGTGCAACTGTGGTGCAGCTGTGTGTGCAACTGTGGTGCAGCTGTGTGTGCAACTGTGGTGCAGCTGTGTGTGCAACTGTGGTGCAGCTGTGTGTGCAACTGTGGTGCAGCTGTGTGTGCAACTGTGGTGCAGCTGTGTGTGCAACTGTGGTGCAGTTGTGTGTGCAACTGTGGTGCAGCTGTGTGTGCAACTGTGGTGCAGCTGTGTGTGCATCTGTGGTGCAGCTGTGTGTGGGACACAGCTGTGTGTGGGACACAGCTGTAGTGTAGGACACATCTATAGCAGGTTAAGGACCCCTGGAGTGTGTACACAGAACTGTAGACGTCACTCAGACGACATCAAAGATTTGGTTCTGTCTCCGGTCTTTCTAGCCAATCACGGACCTTCTTTTCACATGAACGGATTAGGACCAGCAACTTTGTAACAAACACTCTCTGGGTCTTGGACGACTACACGCAGGTGTGTACCAGGTGTGGCAGCTAACGTGAGATAGGAAAGAATGTATGCAGGGTAGCGCTTTCTGCTTACAACCGAAGTGCCCAGGTTCAGTTTTGGAAGAGGTGTGATGTATGGATACAAGTCTCCTAACATCTCTACTGGTTGTTTTTCACCTAGCAGAAAATAGGTACCCGGGTGTTAGGTGACTCTTGTGTGGGCGCATCCCACAATGGGAATAAGCCAAGCTGGCTTGACTTTGTTCCGGGTTATTTTAAGCTTTCGCTATTAATAACCCGAATAAAACAGTCTCGCTCTCTCTCTCTCTCTCTCTCTCTCTCTCTTCTCCTCTCCTCTCTCTCCTCTCCCTCTCTCTCTCTCTCTCTCTCTCTCTCTCTCTCTCTCTCTCTCTCTCTCTTCTCTCTCTCTCTCTCTCTCTCTCTCTCTCTCTCTCTCTCTCTCTCTCTTCCCTCTCTCTCTCTCTCTCTCTCTCTCCTCTCTCTCTCTCTCCTCTCTCTCTCTCTCTCTCTCTCTCTCTCTCATCTCTCTCTCCTCTCTCTCTCTCTCTCTCTCCCTCCCCTTCTCCTCTCTCCCTCGCCTTACTTCCTAGACCTTTCAGTTTCCTTCCATAGGTCTCTTCCACCCTTCCTTTCCCTTCACCCATCTCTTCCCAACAACCCTCCACCCTTCCTCTGCCCTAGCCTCACCTCCCCTCCCCTCCCCTGCTCTCCACATCAATAGACTGAGACAAACACAATAAGGATCTTGTGTGTAC
>NC_069441.1:16948698-16958698 GCF_026875155.1 Cherax quadricarinatus
CTGGTCACAGGTGCCCACTCTGACACCTCGCCACGTACCATGAGTCGCTGCTGTCTTCCTGACAAGTATTACCTGATCCATTGTAGTGCCTTCCCTGTTATCCCTGCTTGGTCCTCCAGTTTTTGCACCAATCTCTTGTGTGGAACTGTGTCAAACGCCTTCTTGCAGTCCAAGAATATGCAATCCGCCCACCCCTCTCTCTCTTGTCTTACTGCTGTCACCATGTCATAGAACTCCAGTAGGTTTGTGACACAGGATTTCCTGTCCCTGAAACCATGTTGGCTGCTGTTGATGAGATCATTCCTTTCTAGGTGTTCCACCACCCTTCTCCTGATAATCTTCTGTTACAACCCCTGAAAGGGTTACAATGTATATGATGTATATTATGTATATGTTTATAATGTATATTACCTTTTCATATAATTTTATATTGCTTATATTTGCGATAATAGCTAAATCGTAAATTATTTTTATTTTTTTTATTATCACACCGGCCGATTCCCACCAAGGCAGGGTGGCCCGAAAAAGAAAAACTTTCACCATCATTCACTCCATCACTGTCTTGCCAGAAGGGTGCTTTACACTACAGTTTTTAAACTGCAACATTAACACCCCTCCTTCAGAGTGCAGGCACTGTACTTCCCATCTCCAGGACTCAAGTCCGGCCTGCCGGTTTCCCTGAATCCCTTCATAAATGTTACTTTGCTCACACTCCAACAGCACGTCAAGTATTAAAAACCATTTGTCTCCATTCACTCCTATCAAACACGCTCACGCATGCCTGCTGGAAGTCCAAGCCCCTCGCACACAAAACCTCCTTTACCCCCTCCCTCCAACCCTTCCTAGGCCGACCCCCACCCCGCCTTCCTTCCACTACAGACTGATACACTCTTGAAGTCATTCTGTTTCGCTCCATTCTCTCTACATGTCCGAACCACCTCAACAACCCTTCCTCAGCCCTCTGGACAACAGTTTTGGTAATCCCGCACTTCCTCCTAACTTCCAAACTACGAATTCTCTGCATTATATTCACACCACACATTGCCCTCAGACATGACATCTCCACTGCTCCAGCTTCTCCTCGCTGCAACATTCATCACCCACGCTTCACACCCATATAAGAGCGTTGGTAAAACTATACTCTCATACATTCCCCTCTTTGCCTCCAAGGACAAAGTTCTTTGTCTCCACAGACTCCTAAGAGCACCACTCACTCTTTTTCCCTCATCAATTCTATGATTCACCTCATCTTTCATAGACCCATCCGCTGACAACGTCACTCCCAAATATCTGAATACGTTCACCTCCTCCATACTCTCTCCCTCCAATCTGATATTCAAATCTTTCATCACCTAATCTTTTTGTTATCCTCATAACCTTACTCTTCCTGTATTCACCTTTAATTTTCTTCTTTTACACACCAACCAAATTCATCCACCAATCTCTGCAACTTCTCTTCAGAATCTCCCAAGAGCACAGTGTCATCACAAAGAGCAGCTGTGACAACTCCCACTTTGTGTGTGATTCTTTTATCTTTTAACTCCACGCCTCTTGCCAAGACCCTCGCATTTACTTCTCTTACAACCCCATCTATAAATATATTAAACAACCACGGTGACATCACACATCCTTGTCTAAGGCCTACTTTTACTGGAAAAAATTTCCCTCTTTCCTACATACTCTAACTTGAGCCTCACTATCCTCGTAAAAACTCTTCACTGCTTTCAGTAACCTACCTCCTACACCATACACTTGCAAACATCTGCCACATTGCCCCCTATCACCCTGTCAACGCCTTTTTTCCAAATCCATAAATGCCACAAAGACCTCTTTAGCCTTATCTAAATACTGTTCACTTATATGTTTCACTGTAAACACCTGGTCCACACACCCCCTACCTTTCCTAAAGCCTCCTTGTTCATCTGCTATCCTATTCTCCGTCTTACTCTTAATTCTTTCAGTTATAACTCTACCATACACTTTACCAGGTACACTCAACAGACTTATCCCCCTATAATTTTTGCACTCTCTTTTATCCCCTTTGCCTTTATACAAAGGAACTATGCATGCTCCAGGTAAACTCCAGGTATGCTCTCTGCATGCATATATTTACGATGCTCTCATTGGCAGAGAGCATCGTAAATATATTGCTTTATATTATTATTTGACTTAGTTACTTTTGTTAGGTAGGATGTAACATATTATGTGCTCATAGTTCAAGTCTTGATTGTCTAACTACTGTAATTATCGCTCATTGCTCGTTTCCCTGCCGGCTTCTGTGTTGCTGAGCAGCGACTGTTCACGAAGCTATCACGTGATCGAGGGGGAGGCGGGGTGTTCTCACCTCGCCTGAAGTATTCAGTCTGGTCTAGACTCGCTTGGTGGTTGGACGTATTCCAGACAAGAAGTGCCTAAATCTCTCTTATTGGCCCTTGCTGGAAGATCGTCTCTGTCTTATTGTTGTAGGTTCTGGAGATTCTGTTCACAGAACATTGTATAGACTTATTGATTTTCGACATTGTACTGAGCTGTAGCTTCTGACCTAATTTGTACTGGTATCTGTGTACTGTCATAGTCGGGGATTTTCTTATGCTGAACTTAGATTCAGTATTATGGGGGTTTTGTGACCTGTGGAGGATCTGCAGATGGTCCCTACTAGCTGTCGTTATATTATCTCCTTGTTCCTGATTCTGTGTCACAGTTGCTTGTTATATTGCTATTGGGCTTAGCATTCTTTTTATTGTTCAAGCAGACTGTTCTGATTGCCAGTTGGTCAAGAAGTTAGTTAATTTGAGGACTTTGTCAGTCACTTGTTTAAGTCTAGTAGAGTCGTGAGACACAGTGAACTACTTAGGGCACTTACACACATACACAAACTTATTTGTATATTGTATTATTAAATGCTAATGTACCAGATGGTACTTAAGACATAAATATGTGATATGTACTTTCAGCACAATAATACTGTACACGAGAGAAGTGATTATTATTATTTTGATTATTGCGATTAATTTAATTTAATTTAGTTTGATATACGCCTAGACAACTTAATTAATAAATTTATTAAATTTTAATTTCTCTAGTTAGTAGCCTACCAGTTGTAATCCTGAAGCACTATTGAATCATACTGAATTGTAATGGATAATTGGACAAGGATACTGACTAATTGTTACGAAAACCCAATAACAGGCTGGATGCTAGAAGGGCAGTCCTTTCTAGTATTCACTGGAGATCTCTAAGCTTATTAGAAATCGCGTTTTTTGTAACATCTCCATGATTTTGCATATTATACATGTCAGTGACACTGGTCTGTAGTTTAGTGCTTCATGTCTGTCTCCTTTTTTAAAGATTTGGGACTACATTTGCTGTCTTCCATGCCTCAGGCAATCTCCGTTTCGATAGATGTATTGAATATTGTTGTTAGGGGTACACATAGCGCCTCTGCTCCCTCTCTCAGGACCCATGGAGAAATGTTATCTGGCCCCATTGCCTTTGAGGTATCTAGCTCACTCAGAAGCCTCTTCACTTCTTCCTCGGTTGTGTGTACTGTGTCCAGCACATGGTGGTGTACCCCACCTCTCCGTCTTTCTGGAGCCCCTTCTGTCTCCTCTGTGAACACTTCTTTGAATCTCTTGTTGAGTTCCTCACATACTTCCCGGTCATTTCTTGTTGTCTCTCCTCCTTCCTTGTGTATATATATATATATATATATATATATATATATATTATATATATATATATATATATATATATATATATATATAATTAGTATTATATATATATATATATATATATATATATATATATATATATATATATATATATATATATATATATATATATATATAATATATATAATATATATATACCTGGGGAACGAAAGGAAAAGCGCGTTTAATCCAAGGTGTTGGAGGGTACATCCAGAACACGTGTTGAGGAGGAATTTTGGTAAAGCTGGATGTAAAGAGGAGCTGTGGTCAGCTGTCAGCTGTAACGTCAGTAAACAGCTGACCCTGATCAGCTGGGTCTGATCAGCTGACTCTGAACAGCTGGATCTAACCAGCTGGATTTAATCAGTTGGATATGCACCAGTTTGTGCTCGTATAGCACAGTGCACAGGATGTACACCGATCTCTGCCCCGTAAAAGAGTGCACCAGTCCGTGCCCCGTGCAAGAGTGCACCAGTCCGTGCCCCGTACAACAGAGTGCACCAGTCCTTGCCCCGTACAACAGAGTGCACCAGTCCTTGCCCCGTACAACAGAGTGCACCAATCCGTGCCCCGTACAGCAGAGTGCACCAGTCCTTGCCCCGTACAACAGAGTGCACCAATCCGTACCCCGTACAACAGAGTGCACCAGTCCGTGCCCCGTACAACAGAGTGCATCAGTGAACATTAAAATGGTATAAAATACCGACAGATTGTTAGGTAAGACACATATGCAACAGTTAGGTATCTTTATTTCGAAACGTTTCGCCTACACAGTAGGCGAAACGTTTCGAAATAAAGATACCTAACTGTTGCATATGTGTCTTACCTAACAGAGTGCATCAGTCCCTGCCCCGTACAACAGAGTGCACCAATCCGTGCCCCGTGCAGCAGAGTGCACCAGTCCGTGCCCCGTGCAACAGAGTGCACCAGTCAGTGCCCCGTGCAACAGAATGCACCAGTCCGTGCCCCGTACAACAGAGTGCATCAATCCGTGCCCCACACAACAGTGTACATCAATCCGTGCCCCGTACAACAGTGTGCAACAGCCCGTGTCCCGTACAACAGAGTGCACCAGTCCGTGCCCCGTACAACAGAGTGCACCAGTCCGTGCCCCGTACAACAGAGTGCACCAGTCCGTGCCCCGTACAACAGAGTGCACCAAACCGTGCCCCGTACAACAGAGTGCACCAGTCCGTATCCGGTACAACAGAGTGTATAGTCCGTACCCCGTTCAAGAAAGTGCACCAGTCCTTGACCAGTACAACAGAGTGCACCAGTCCGTGAACAGTACAACAGAGTGTACCAGTCCGTACCCTGCACAGCAGAGTGCACCAGTCCTTGCCCCGTACAACAGAATGCACCAGTCCTTGCCCCGTACGACAGAGTGCACCAATCCGTGCCCCGTACAGCAGAGTGCACCAGTCCGTGCCCCTTGAAACAGAGTGCACCAGTCAGTGCCCCGTGCAACAGAATGCACCAGTCCGTGCCCCGTACAACAGAGTGCACCAGACCGTGCCCCGTGCAACAGAATGCACCAATCCGTGCCCCGTACAACAGAGTGCATCAATCCGTGCCCCGTACAACAGTGTGCATCAATCCGTGCCCCGTACAACAGTGTGCAACAGCCCGTGCCCCGTACAACAGAGTGCACCAGTCCGTGCCCCGTACAACAGAGTGCATCAATCTGTGCCCCGTACAACAGTATGCAACAGCCCGTGCCCCGTACAACAGAGTGCACCAGTCCGTGCCCCGTGCAACAGAGTGCACCAGTCCGTGCCCCGTACAACAGAGTGCACCAGTCCGTGCCCCGTACAACAGAGTGCATCAATCCGTGCCCCGTACAACAGAGTGTAACAGCCCGTGCCCCGTACAACAGAGTGCACCAGTCCGTGCCCCGTACAACAGAGTGCACCAGTCCGTGCCTCGTACAACAGAGTGCACCAGTCCGTGCTCCATATAACACAGTGCGCACAGGATGTGCATCAGCCCCATTTTCTCTATATATTTATGTCGTGCACGACACTCTCCTCAAAACCCACGAAAATAATGTCCAGTTTAGGAGCAGACGTGACCTTGCATGAGTCAGAACGTCTGCAACCTTCACCGACGTTCTTGCAAGACAGGCACACGCTCTGAAGGGGTACCAGGCTTAAGGATTCATGTGGAAATCTCACTGACGTTCTTACGTGAACGCCCTTACGTCAGCTGTCTGAATGACACACGCGCAAAGACATCTGTGACCACTGACGTTCGTACGTCAGTTTACGAAAGGGTTTACACACTTAAAGTTTGGTTGCCTAGAGTGACGTTCCATCAAGGGGACGTTCTGACGCAACACACTGATACCACACACACACACACACACACACACACACACACACACACACACACACACACACACACACACACACACACACACACACACACACACACATACCCCTCGTAGGGTTTATCCAACACATCTTCCTCACTCGTTGAGTTATCTAGGAAGAAGGATCACAATCCCATGGCTGCAGCAATGGGCAAAACCCCACATTTTTAGGGATGAAATTGGACGGCGTTTCGATCAGTTATGGCGTTGATAAGGGTCTATAATGAACCGAAACGTCGTGTACATTTATTTCCAATCTTTGGTTATGAATAACTGCGTGTACTGCCTAGTGAGTAGTTGAGTTTGTGGATGTTATTCTTAAGTATTTTGTATGTTCATGTGAGTGTATGTTTGGTGTATGTGTGTGTGTGTGTGTGTGTGTATGTGTGTGTGTGTGTATGTGTGCATGTGTGTGTGTGTGTGTGTGTGTGTGTGTGTGTGTGTGTGTGTGTGTATGTATGTGTGTACGTGTGGTGGTGTGTGTGTGTGTGTGTGTGTATGTGTGTGTGTGTATGTATGTGTGTACGTGTGTGTGTGTGTGTGTGTGTGTGTGTGTGTGTGTGTGTGTGTGTATGTATGTGTGTACATGTGTGTGTGTGTGTGTGTGTGTGTGTATGTGTGTGTGTTATGTATGTGTGTACGTGTGTGTGTGTGTGTGTGTGTGTGTGTGTGTGTGTGTGTGTGTGTGTGTGTGTATGTGTGTGTGTGTATGTATGTGTGTACGTGTGTGTGTGTGTGTGTGTGTGTGTGTGTGTGTGTGTGTGTGTGTGTGTGTGTGTGTATGTGTGTGTGTGTATGTATGTGTGTACGTGTGTGTGTGTGTGTGTGTGTGGTGTGTGTGTGTGTGTGTGTGTGTGTGATGTGTGTGTGTATGTATGTGTGTACGTGTGTGTGTGTGTGTGTGTGTGTGTGTGTGTGTGTGTGTTGTGTGTATGTGTGTGTGTGTATGTATGTGTGTACGTGTGTGGTGTGTGTGTGTGTGTGTGTGTGTGGTGTGTGTGTGTGTGTGTGTGTGTGTGTGTGTGTGGTGTTGGTGTGTGTGTGTATGTATGTGTGTACGTGTGTGTGTGTGTGTGTGTGTGTGTGTGTGTGTGTGTGTGTGTGTGTGTGTATGTATGTGTGTACATGTGTGTGTGTGTGTGTGTGGTGTGTTAGTGTGTGTGTGTAGTATGTGTGTACGTGTGTGTGTGTGTGTGTGTGTGTGTGTGTGGTGTGTGTGTGTGTGTGTGTGTATGTGTGTGTGTGTATGTATGTGTGTACGTGTGTGTGTGTGTGTGTGTGTGTGTGTGTGTGTGTGTAGTGTGTGTGTGTATGTATGGTGTACGTGTGTGTGTGTGTGTGTGTGTTGTGTGTGTGTGTGTGTGTGTGTGTGTGTGTGTGTGTGTGTGTGTGTGTGTGTGTGTGTGTATGTATGTGTGTACGTGTGTGTTGTGTGTGTGTGTGTGTGTGTGTGGTGTGTGTGTATGTGTGTGTTATGTTGTGGTGTGTAGGTGTGTGTGTGTGTGTGTGTGTGTGTGTGTGTGTGGTGTGTGTGTGTGTGGGTGGTGTGTGTGTGTGTGTTGTTGTAGTGGTGTGTGGTTGTAGTGTAGTGGGTGTGTGTGATGTGTGTGTAGTGTGTGTGTGTGTGTGTGGTATGTAGTTGTATAGTGATTGTGTGTTGTGTGTGTGTGAGGTAGTGTGTAGTGGTGTGTGGTGGTGTGGTTGTGTGTGTGTGGTTGAGGTGTGTGTGTATGAATGTGTGTACGATGTGTGTGTGGATATTGTTTGTGTGTATGATGTGTTGTGATGTGATGTTGTGTGTTGTATGTATGGTGTCATGTGTCGACTCTCATGTGTCCGTTACCGTGTATGACATTCAGTGCTCCAGAGGACACAAAACAGCTCTTCCATCACTCGAGTCAACCTCATTCTGACTCTTTATTTTTGTTTTTCGTTTTTCTGTCTGCGTGTTCTGTGTAGCTATTACGTGTAGCCAGTGCAGGTAGGACACTAGGAAGGTCGTCAAACTATCTATACTCTTTTCTCTCTTTCTGCCATGTCCTCATTTACATATCCGTAGACCAAATTGCGACCACAACATTGGGAAGGGTCCGTTCGTAAGTTCTGACCCCTTTATGTAAATCTTCTTCAGCAATTACATAGAGAGAGAGACAGAGAGAGAGAGAGAGAGAGAGAGTGAGAGAGAGAGGAGAGAGAGAGAGAGAGAGAGAGAGAGAGAGAGAGAGAGAGAGAGAGAGAGAGAGAGAGAGAAGAGAGAGAGAGAGACGAGAGAGAGAGAGAGAGAAAGGCAGAAATGCTACAATGACAGACACACAGACACAGGTAGGGACGGCTTGAATCTCCCCCAGCTAATCGCAGTACATAAACACAAGTTTAGCAGCAAAGTTTTACCTGGTTGTGTTGGTGTTGGTGTTGGTGGTGGTGTTGGTGGTGGTGTTGGTGGTGATGTTTGTGGTGGTGTTGGTGGTGATGTTTGTGGTGGTGTTGGTGTTGGTGATGGTGTTGGTGTTGGTGGTGGTGTTGGTGATGGTGTTGGTGGTGATGTTTGTGGTGGTGTTGGTGGTGATGTTTGTGGTGGTTTTGGTGGTGATGTTTGTGGTGGTGTTGGTGTTGGTGATGGTGTTGGTGTTAGTGGTGGTGTTGGTGGTGGTGTTGGTGGTGATGTTTGTGGTGGTGTTGGTGTTGGTGATGGTGTTGGTGTTGTGTGGTGGTTTTGGTGTTGGTGGTGGTGTTGGTGTTGGTAAAGGTGGTGATAATAGTAGTGGTGGTGGTGGTGAGGTTGGTAGAGGTGGTGATAGTAGTAGTAGTAGTGGTGGTAATAGTAGTAGTGGTGGTGGTGGTAGTGGTGGTGTTGGGGAGGTGGTGGTGGTGATAGTAGTAGTAGTGGAAATATAAACACATATGCAGTATAATGTGATCCTTTATTGACAACGTTTCACCCACACAGTGGGCTTTTTCAAGTCACACACGGATCTACCTGGGGTTGGAAGGTACGGGAGTATTTATAGTCATGTTCAGCCTTGACGTGACTTCCCTATTCACCAAAGTACCTACTACACAAGCCATTGATCTCTTGCGCAGGAAAATTGACGATTCACTTGATCTTCCCATTCCAGCCAGCGATTTCATCGACCTTGTTGAACTATGTGTTGGCTTTACGTGTTTCTCTTTCGAAAATCACCTCTTTCAGCAGACTTTTGGACTACCCATGGGTTCGCCACTCAGTGCAGTCCTGGCGAACCTATACATGGAACATCTAGAAGCCGAACGTTTCTCCACCATTATTCCTTCGTCTGTCACCTGGCTCCGTTATGTTGACAACATTCTCCTCATAACTCCTAAACGCTTCAACGTTCAAGCTCTCCAAGACAAGCTCAACCAGGTCGAGCCTTCAATCCAGTTCACACTTGAAGAAGTCGACAACACTCTTCCTTTCCTTGATGTTCTGCTCTGCAAAGCTGACCACGAACTTCGTTTTAAAGTCTATCGAAAACCCACCAACCAAAACGATCTTCTCCACTTCTACTCTCACCACGACACCAAAACCAAACGTGGTGTAATTATAGGCTTCTTCCTGCGTGCACTCAGAATCTGCAGCAACGAGTTCCTTGAGGAAGAATGCACTATAATTGAACAAGTATTTTCTAAACTCCGCTATCCTCGTCACTTCATCAGAGACTGCAGACGGCGGGCATTAAACATCTTCAACACACCCAGAGAAGACACTGCCGAGAAGAGATACATAGTCCTTCCCACCAACTCCATTGCCAAACATGTTTCCAACATCTTTGCCAAAACATCATTCCAAGTATCTACCTCCACAACCACGACCATCAAGGACATCACCAGTAGTAGACAGGACAAGCCTCCATCCTCTGCAGGGGTATACATAATCCCTTGTAATGACTGCAACAAATTA
>NC_069441.1:16968698-16986198 GCF_026875155.1 Cherax quadricarinatus
AGTAAATGTGATTATCTACGTTCATGTTACCACAGTGAGTTACACATCTACACACCCTTCTAAGTTTATTCCTGTGACGATATTATTCCCTATTCAAATTTCCCACAATACTGATTCTAATGCTAGACACAGGCAGGCAAGATTATAATCTTAATTCAGAGTATTGTACGTTGCTTTCGTTGCTTGATTCATCAGATTCATCATGTAGACGTAATTCACTGTGTGATGGAATCCATAAGAATTGTACATTAATTCCTTTCTCTTTGAATTTTGAATATGTATACCTGGCCTCTCCAATGAGCATGTTGGTAGAGTCATTATGCGAGTCAAGTGCCTTTAGTGATGACATAGAATCAGTAATGATCAAGGAGTCAAGTTCATGGTCACAAGGTAAATTTAGTGCCTTTAAAATGACAAACAATTCAATTCTTAAAGTAGAAACCCAGCTGTTAATTCTAATGCCCTACTCAAAATTATTACTATAATTCTTAACTAGGGGTGTGGCAACATCAGCTGCAACCATGCTTGTAGCCTCGTGTTTAGATCCATTATTGTATATAATTTACGATATTTGCTTACTTATACTTAGGCGAGAGAGTTACTCCTTAAAACTTGTATTTGCCGTTAATTTAAGCAAGAAATTATTGGTGATAAGATGCTTGGAAGCTGTTTTAAAAAAAGTGATATTAAATAAACACAATTGCCATGGAGGGATTAAATGCTCTTGTTGTCAATAATGACGCAGATTGTAGAATTAAATATCACTACATGTTTTTGTTATCCCTTTCGATTCGTTTTTACTTAGTTAAGATTTCTGGTGACAGTATTTAGTTAACTTGTGGAGACAGTGTTAGCTTCTCAACATTTCAATACTAGGTACCGTGTTTGGTAATACCATATCATCACTCACACAAGGAGTACCAAGCTCCTTCATCATATTTAGCAGCCTAGTGGTTATAGGTCGACCATGAATAATTCTGAGGGCTTTGCTTTGCATCAACTCCAAAAGTGCAGCAACCCTAGAGTGTAAAGTAAAAGGACACAAGTGCAACTAATGTGACATTTATTGTAGCAACGTTTCGCTCTCCAGGAGCTTTATCAAGCCATTACAAACAATACATGGACACAGAGGGTATATACAGGTTCAGAGTGAGGTGAATACTAGTGAGGTACCATTTCGATGTTCACTAGTGGTAGTAGTAGTAGTAGTAGTGGTAGTGACAAAAGCAATTAATTCGTACATGAGTAAAAGGATATAAAAGCTATTACTTGGGTAACATAAAAATAGGTTGGACAAATATAAACTGGAATGAGGCAGGTTGTTTCAGTGTTCACTCTCTGTGCTTTGTGTAGTATAACAGGAGAGACTATGTGATGGCAGGGTTTACTGTTTTCAGGAGGATTCTTGCTAAGACTTCGGAGATGGTGAAGCTGCCGTTGTTTTGTTTAATTGTATTCGAAACAGCGATCAGTGCTGATTCAAGGCACTTGCGTGTGCGGAAATTAGTTTCTTTTATCACTAATTGGGCGTCTCTGAATTTCATAAGATGATTGGTGGAATTTCGGTGTTGTACACAGGCGTTGTTTAAGTTGTCGTTCCTACATGCGTATATGTGTTCATTGAGGCGGGTGTCGAGGTTTCTTGCTGTTTCACCTACGTAGATTTTGTCACAGCCTCCACAGGGTATAGTGTAAACTCCTGCATTGACTGGTTCGTGGTGCTTGGGTTTTGTCCTGGTTAGATCCTTTATTGAAGTGGTAGAAGCGATGGCGACTCTGGTGTTAGCTTGTGAAAGTACTTTTGAGACGTTTAGTGCAACCTGGCTGTTGGGAAGAATTATAACTTTGTTGGGAGCGGTGTTGATGCGTGGAGAATTGATGATCTGAAGAGCTCTTTTCTTGCAGTCTTTGATGAAAAAAGAAGGAAATTGTAACTTAGTGAATGTTTGGTGAATGTAAGTACATTCCTCGTCAAGAAACTCAGGACTACAAATTCGGTATGCTCTTAGGAAAAACCCGATGATGATGCCTCTTTTGGTCTTGGTATCTTGACTGGAATAGAAGTGTGTGAGATCATTTTTATTGGTGGGTTTCCGATAAACTTGAAATCTTAGGTTGTTGTCTACTTTGTGAATGAGGACGTCGAGGAAAGGTAGCTTGTCATTGGACTCTTCTTCTAGTGTAAACTGAATCGCTGGTTCAACTGCGTTGAGCCTTGCCTGAAGATCCCGTACATCAAAACGTTTTGGAGTTATTACGAGGACATCGTCCACGTAACGTAACCAAGTGACGCTTGAAGGGATGATGTTGGCGAAGTGTTCAGACTCTAGGTGTTCCATGTATAAGTTGGCTAGGACGGCACTTATTGGGGACCCCATTCCCATGCCATAGGTTTGTTTGTAGAGCTTGTTATTGAAGGAAAAACAGTTGAAGTTAACACAGAGTTCAACTGTTTTTCCTTCAATAACAAGCTCTACAAACAAACCTATGGCATGGGAATGGGGTCCCCAATAAGTGCCGTCCTAGCCAACTTATACATGGAACACCTAGAGTCTGAACACTTCGCCAACATCATCCCTTCAAGCGTCACTTGGTTACGTTACGTGGACGATGTCCTCGTAATAACTCCAAAACGTTTTGATGTACGGGATCTTCAGGCAAGGCTCAACGCAGTTGAACCAGCGATTCAGTTTACACTAGAAGAAGAGTCCAATGACAAGCTACCTTTCCTCGACGTCCTCATTCACAAAGTAGACAACAACCTAAGATTTCAAGTTTATCGGAAACCCACCAATAAAAATGATCTCACACACTTCTATTCCAGTCAAGATACCAAGACCAAAAGAGGCATCATCATCGGGTTTTTCCTAAGAGCATACCGAATTTGTAGTCCTGAGTTTCTTGACGAGGAATGTACTTACATTCACCAAACATTCACTAAGTTACAATTTCCTTCTTTTTTCATCAAAGACTGCAAGAAAAGAGCTCTTCAGATCATCAATTCTCCACGCATCAACACCGCTCCCAACAAAGTTATAATTCTTCCCAACAGCCAGGTTGCACTAAACGTCTCAAAAGTACTTTCACAAGCTAACACCAGAGTCGCCATCGCTTCTACCACTTCAATAAAGGATCTAACCAGGACAAAACCCAAGCACCACGAACCAGTCAATGCAGGAGTTTACACTATACCCTGTGGAGGCTGTGACAAAATCTACGTAGGTGAAACAGCAAGAAACCTCGACACCCGCCTCAATGAACACATATACGCATGTAGGAACGACAACTTAAACAACGCCTGTGTACAACACCGAAATTCCACCAATCATCTTATGAAATTCAGAGACGCCCAATTAGTGATAAAAGAAACTAATTTCCGCACACGCAAGTGCCTTGAATCAGCACTGATCGCTGTTTCGAATACAATTAAACAAAACAACGGCAGCTTCACCATCTCCGAAGTCTTAGCAAGAATCCTCCTGAAAACAGTAAACCCTGCCATCACATAGTCTCTCCTGTTATACTACACAAAGCACAGAGAGTGAACACTGAAACAACCTGCCTCATTCCAGTTTATATTTGTCCAACCTATTTTTATGTTACCCAAGTAATAGCTTTTATATCCTTTTACTCATGTACGAATTAATTGCTTTTGTCACTACCACTACTACTACTACTACTACCACTAGTGAACATCGAAATGGTACCTCACTAGTATTCACCTCACTCTGAACCTGTATATACCCTCTGTGTCCATGTATTGTTTGTAATGGCTTGATAAAGCTCCTGGAGAGCGAAACGTTGCTACAATAAATGTCACATTAGTTGCACTTGTGTCCTTTTACTTTACATATTGTCGGTAATTCTACCAACTTTATTACAACCCTAGAGTGAACCTGGAATTGCTGGTAGTCCCTTTTTTTGGAGAGATTTATTATCTTAGGGATCCCTAATACAGGATCCATGAATGCCATCATGGCAACATTGAGCAGAAATCCAAAAGAAAATCTCCACGAATATGGTTGTATATGTCGTTTTTGGCCATAACTTCGCTTCTTATATGATTTTTTAAGATTATTCAAACATCTAAACCTGTGCATGCATATCAGTGATAATATAATACATCGGAGCGTGTAAAGACACAGGGAAGTGATAAAGGTATTGTAAGTTGCAGAATCTCATAACCTTCATGACTCACGAAATCGTAATGACACGATTGCAAACAGACCATACCCCGGCCGGGATTGAACCCGCGGTCATAGAGTCTCAAAACTCCAGCCCGTCGCGTTAGCCACTAGACCAGCTAGCCACAATAAGATTCGTCCAACTAGGTATATTTCTACACCATAGGAAGGTTAGCACAGGCACCACTGTGACCACAAATGCAAGTTGACGGCAGTGAAGGGACTTGAGCTAGAGTTCGTCACGGCCACGCTAGCTGGAGATTCGTCTGTAAAAACTTGCATGTGTGGTCACAGTGGTGCCTGTGCTAACCTTCTTATGGTGTAGAAATATACCTAGTTGGATGAATCTTATTGTAGCTAGCTGGTCTAGTGGCTAACGCGACGGGCTGGAGTTTTGAGACTCTATGACCGCGGGTTCAATCCCGGCTGGGGTATGGCTCATAACCTTCAGTTTAATTTTGCTAAATAAACACAAATGATATATATATATATATATATATATATATATATATATATATTTCAAAAAGCAGTTGAGGACAGACTGTATACTGTTACTTGTTGCTTTCACTGCCACAACACAGGATGTGGCGTGCATCGAGTGCAAAGGCTGGTGCACTTGCGTCTGCAGCTCAATGAGCTCTCTGCTCTATTCGACCTGTATTCGACACACGCCGTACAAAAGCGTTGTCTACAAGTAATCTTCGCCGGCTGGCAGCACGGTTAGCCAGAACTGTGAAGCGATGACAAGTCCGTAGTAGTATTATTCTGGCTAGCTAGCTAGGTTTCATGGCAGGCTGAGGTTGCAAATCTAGAAAACTCAGATGCAACGTAGTCAAAGTGGTCTGGATATATGAAAACAAAACCTCGTTGTGGCAGAGTTCCGTGGTGATTGACTCACCATCTCCACCACTGGATATAGTTTACACAGCGAAGGTATAATGTGAGAAGTATGTTAACAATCTGAGTATGTCAACAGTACATCTGACTACCAGTAGACACATTAAATAGGTACACTGCACGTGAAACGTAAATACCCAGCTCAGAAAGGTTTTCTCATATGAGACGCAGGTGTTTCAATGCTCTTATGCCGTGCGCTAGCTGATGGCACTGCTCAGGTCCTGAGGAAATTAACTGCATCACTACCAGTGCTCCTATGGAAGATGAAGATGATAATGACGATGAAAGTGACGAGGATGACGAAGTTGAAGATGAGGACGAGCAGTTATAAGAAAGCCTGGTCATTAGACTACATAAAACAAGCTTCACATGTCACCAGGTCTCTGTGGATGATCACTTGTGTGTGATGTATATGACTGTTTATATTGCCACCAGTGTTGTTCCTCTTTCATGTTTATATTTATAATTTTATATGATAGCTGCAGTACAGTCGCAAACAGGCGATCTTAAGAATGAAGCACAAGCCACTTAGGAATGGAAATATTTACCCCTAGATCTTTCGCACTCTTGTGCGTCGTCAGGAACTATGCAATGTTGCAAGACAGCAACAAATAGGAGGGAAAATTCTCTGAGGCAAGGTGGAAGGCATCAATGGCAGCCCTTGACACAGTTGTGGGCTGCCACTGAGGTCTATTGGTAATTTCCCTTCCAACAATTCCAGATTCATCAATATACCAGAAACGTGACTGCTTGTCTATAAGAGTCAAAATGATTTTTACTTAATTAGGTGAACATAATGTATTAATTTAAAGGCCTTATATTAGAGAACTTAAATGAATTATAATATATAATATATATTATTATATATATATATATTATATATATATATTATATATATATATATATATATATATATATATATATATATATATTATAATATATATATATATATATATATATATATATATATATATAATATTATATATATATATATATATATATATATATATATAATATATATATATATAAATATATATAATATATATATATATATATATATATATATATATAATATATATATATATATATATATAATATATATATATATATATATATATATATATATATATATATGTATACATATATATAATATATATATATATATATATATATATAATATATATTATATATATATATATATATATATATATATATATATATATATATATATATATATATATATATTATATATATATATATATATATATATATATATATATATGTCGTGCCGAATAGGTAAAACTGGTCAGTTAGAAAGAACTTATTTAAAAATTAATTCCGTTCTAAAATTTTCTCTTATTCGTTTAAAGATATTTTTTAAGTATATGTTAATGCAAAAAGAAATAATTTTGTAGCAAAAGAGCCTTAGAAAACCTACCTGACCCTAATATAAGACGCGCAATTTAATTTAGCCTAATTCAACTAAATATATTTTAGATAAGTTTACAATAATTATATTTACAATGAGTTTACGATGAAATATATTTTTCTCGTTAGTTTCAGAATGATTTTTGCGATATTATTGCATACACAAATTTTCGCTTGCCTTATTCGCAAGAAGATCATTGCTATTTAAACCAAGATCGCAAGTTTAACCTACTCGGCACGACAGCCCCAGAATATACCAACCCCAGAGTATATCAACTCAACTTGCTCTCCCACCCTAGACTAATTACTGACGCCATCCTTGCTCCACACCAGCCTATCCCCCTTCCCCTCAACCAAGTCAACCCTGTCACACCGGCCTACCTTCCCCTTGTGTTTTCCCCTCGGTCGTCCCACAAGCAGGCAAATAGAGGTGAGGGAAGCGCAGGTGTGTGACGTACTCGCTTTCCCTTAACTCTCCCACTCCCTCCTCTCCCCCATCCCAACTCTCACAACTCATTTTTTTTATCATCCTTATTCAGCGAAACCAACCTTACCCCCTTCACCCTCTCAGACACCAGTCAACCTCCCTCCGCACCAACCTTACCCCCTTCACCCTCTCAGACACCAGTCAACCTCCCCTCCACACCAACCTTACCCCCTTCACCCTCTCAGACACCAGTCAACCTCCCCTCCACACCAACCTTACCCCCTTCACCCTCTCAGACACCAGTCAACCTCCCCTCCACACCAACCTTACCCCCTTCACCCTCTCAGACACCAGTCAACCTCCCCTCCACACCAACCTTACCCCCTTCACCCTCTCAGACACCAGTCAACCTCCCCTCCACACCAACCTTACCCCCTTCACCCTCTCAGACACCAGTCAACCTCCCCTCCACACCAACCTTACTCCCTTCACCCTCTCAGACACCAGTCAACCTCCCTCCACACCAACCTTACCCCCTTCACCCTCTCAGACACCAGTCAACCTCCCCTCCACACCAACCTTACTCCCTTCACCCTCTCAGACACCAGTCACCCTCCCTCCACACCAACCTTACTCCCTTCAACCTCTTAGACACCAGTCAACCACCCCTCCACACCAACCTTACCCCCTTCACCCTCTCAGACACCAGTCAACCTCCCCTCCACACCAACCTTACCCCCTTCACCCTCTCAGACACCAGTCAACCTCCCCTCCACACCAACCTTACTCCCTTCACCCTCTCAGACACCAGTCAACCCCCCCTCCACACCAACCTTACTCCCTTCACCCTCTCAGACACCAGTCAACCTCCCCTCCACACCAGCCTCACCACCTTCACCCTCTCAGACACCAGTCAACCTTCACTCCACACCAGCCTCATCCCCTTCACCCTCTCAGACACCAGTCAACCTCCTGACCACACCAACCTTACCCCCTTCACCCTCCCAGACACCAGTCAACCTCCTGTCCACACCAACCTTACCCCCTTCACCCTCTCAGACACCAGTCAACCTCCCGTCCACACCAGTCTCACCCCCTTCACCCTCTCAGACACCAGTCAACCTCCCCTCCACACCAGCCTCATCCCCTTCACCCTCTCAGACACCAGTCAACCTCCTGTCAACACCAACATTACCCCTTTCACCCTCTCAGACACCAGTCAACCTCCCCTCCACACCATCCTTAGTAGCCCCCTTCACCCTCTCAGACACCAGTCAACCTCCGCTCCACACCAACCTTAGTAACCCCCTTCACCCTCTCAGACACCAGTCAACCTCCCCTCCACACCAACCTTAGTAACCCCCTTCACCTTCTCAGACATCAGTCAACCTCCTGTCAAACACCAACATTACCCCTTTCACCTCTCAGACACCAGTCAACCTCCCCTCCACACCATCCTTAGTAACCCCCCTTCACCCTCTCAGACACCAGTCAACCTCCCGTCCACACCAACCTTAGTAACCCCCTTCACCCTCTCAGACACCAGTCAACCTCCCCTCCACACCAACCTTAGTAACCCCCTTCACCCTCTCAGACACCAGTCAACCTCCCCTCCACACCATCCTTAGTAACCCCTTTCACCCTCTCAGACACCAGTCAACCTCCCCTCCACACCAACCTTAGTAACCCCCTTCACCTTCTCGGACACCAGTCAACCTCCCCTCCACACCATCCTTAGTAACCCCTTTCACCCTCTCAGACACCAGTCAACCTCCCCTCCACACCAACTTTAGTAACCCCCTTCACCCTCTCAGACACCAGTCAACCTCCCCTCCACACCATCCTTAGTAACCCCTTTCACCCTCTCAGACACCAGTCAACCTCCCCTCCACACCAACCTTAGTAACCCCCTTCACCCTCTCAGACACCAGTCAACCTCCCCTCCACACCAGCCTCACCCCCTTCATCCTCTCAAACACCAGTCAACCTCCTCTCCACACCAGCCTCACCAACCAAGAAAGCCACCAACCAACCACGTAAAACAAATATAGCCAACCACAGCACCACCACCGGTTCAACCAAAGAGCACAGCACAATTTAAAACTTCAGGAAGCCTAAAACTTCACAGGAAGAACTTCCACCTTGGTGAAACTTACCACTGGCAGCCACCACAGCGGCTCCAGGTTTCACATGATTAAAGGAGAAAGAGGAAAAAAACCAGCAGCCCAGGTGCAAAAAAATACTGAAAAGAAGCATTACACCGCTCTTAAAAAAAGGGTAAAAGTACTATACGGTCTTGAGCAGAAGCTCTTGGTGTGAGTGGGGAGAGTGGGAGTCTTACACTCCATTACTGGCGTGAGTGGGGAGAGTGGGAGTCTTACACTCCACTACTGGTGTGAGTGGGGAGAGTGAGAGTCTTACACTCCATTACTGGTGTGAGTGGGGAGAGTGGGAGTCTTACACTCCATTACTGGTGTGAGTGGGGAGAGTGGGAGTCTTACACTCCATTACTGGTGTGAGTGGGGAGAGTGGGAGTCTTACACTCCATTACTGGTGTGAGTGGGGAGAGTGGGAGTCTTACACTCTATTACTGGTGTGTAGTGGGAGAGTGGGAGTCTTACACTCTATTACTGGTGTGAGTGGGGAGAGTGGGAGTCTTACACTCAATTACTGGTGTGAGTGGGGAGAGTGGGAGTCTTACACTCCATTACTGGTGTGAGTGGGGAGAGTGGGAGTCTTACACTCCATTACTGGTGTGAGTGGGGAGAGTGAGGGTCTTACACTCCATTACTGGTGTGAGTGGGGAGAGTGAGAGTCTTACACTCCATTACTGGTGTGAGTGGGGAGAGTGAGGGTCTTACACTCCATTACTGGAGTGAGTGGGGAGAGTAAGAGTCTTACTCTCCATTACTGGAGTGAATTGGGAGAGTGAGAGTCTTACACTCCATTACTGGAGTGAGTGGGGAGAGTAAGACTCTTACTCTCCATTACTGGAGTGAATTGGGAGAGTGAGAGTCATACACTCCATTACTGGAGTGAGTGGGGAGAGTAAGAGTCTTGTATTCCATTGCTGGAGTGAGTGAGACCCAAACAACCGTACACATTACTGGAGTGAGATCTCGACAGCTATACACACAACTGGAGTGGGACCACAACAAACATGTGCACAACTGGAGTGGGGCTACAACAAACATGTGCACAACTGGAGTGGGGCTACATTAAACATGGATGCAACTGAAGTGGGACCACAACAATCATTCACATCACTGGAGTGGGACTACAACAAACATACACACAACTGGAGTGGGACAATAACAATCAAACACATAACCGGAGTGGGACCACATCAAACATACACACAACTGGAGTGGGACCACAGCAAACATGCATACAACTGGAGTGGGACCACAGCAAACATACACACAACTGGAGTGGGACCACAGCAAGCATACACACAACTGGAGTGGGAATACAACAAACATAAATACAACTGGAGTGGGACCACAACAAACATACATACAACTGGAGTGGGGCCACAACAAACATACATACAACTGGAGTGGGACCACAACAAACATACATACAACTGGAGTGTGACCACAACAAACACACAACTGGAGTGGGATCACAACAAACATACACACAACTGGAGTGGGACCACAGCAAGCATACAACTGGAGTGGGACCACATCAAACATACATACAACTGGAGTGGGACCACAACAAACATACACACAACTGGAGTGGGACCACAGGAAACATACAACTGGAGTGGGACCACAGGAAACATACAACTGGAGTGGGACCACAGGAAACATACAACTGGAGTGGGACCACAACAAACACCCACAATTGGAGTGGGACCACAGCAAACATACAACTGGAGTGGGACCACAGGAAACATACAACTGGAGTGGGACCACAGCAAACACCCACAACTGGAGTGGGACCACAGGAAACATACAACTGGAGTGGGATCACAGCAAACATACAACTGGAGTGGGACCACAGGAAACATGCAACTGGAGTGGGACCACAGCAAACACCCACAACTGGAGTGGGACCACAGCGAACACCCACAACTGGAGTGGGACCACAGGAAACACCCACAACTGGAGTGGGACCACAGCAAACACCCACAACTGGAGTGGGGCCACAGCAAACACCCACAACTGGAGTGGGACCACAGCAAACACCCACAACTGGAGTGTGACCACAGCAAACACCCACAACTGGAGTGGGACCACAGCAAACACCCACAACTGGAGTGGGACCACAGCAAACATACAACTGGAGTGGGACCACAGCAAACATACAACTGGAGTGGGACCACAGCAAACATACAACTGGAGTGGGACCACAGCAAACACACACAACTGGAGTGGGACCACAGGAAACACCCACAACTGGAGTGGGACCACAGCAAACACCCACAGCTGGAGTGGGACCACAGCAAACACCCACAACTGGAGTGGGACCACAGCAAACACCCACAACTGGAGTGTGACCACAGCAAACACCCACAACTGGAGTGGGACCACAGCAAACACCCACAACTGGAGTGGGACCACAGCAAACATACAACTGGAGTGGGACCACAGCAAACATACAACTGGAGTGGGACCACAGCAAACATACAACTGGAGTGGGACCACAGCAAACACACACAACTGGAGTGGGACCACAGGAAACATACAACTGGAGTGGGACCACAGCAAACACATACAACTGGAGTGGGACCACAGGAAACACCCACAACTGGAGTGGGACCACAGCAAACACATACAACTGGAGTGGGACCACAGGAAACATTCAACTGGAGTGGGACCACAGCAAACATACAACTGGAGTGGGACCACAGCAAACATACAACTGGAGTGGGACCACAGGAAACACACAACTGGAGTGAGACCATAGCAAACATACAACTGGAGTGGGACCACAGGAAACATACAACTGGAGTGGGACCACAGCAAACATACAACTGGAGTGGGACCAGAGCAAACACACACAACTGGAGTGGGACCACAGGAAACATACAACTGGAGTGGGACCACAGCGAACACATACAACTGGAGTGGGACCACAGGAAACATACAATTGGAGTGGGACCACAGCAAACACATACAACTGGAGTGGGACCACAGGAAACATTCAACTGGAGTGGGACCACAGCAAACATACAACTGGAGTGGGAACACAGCAAACATACAACTGGAGTGGGACCACAGCAAACATACAACTGGAGTGGGACCACAGGAAACATACAACTGGAGTGGGACCACAGGAAACATTCAACTGGAGTGGGACCACAGCAAACACATACAACTGGAGTGGGACCACAGGAAACATACAACTGGAGTGGGACCACAGGAAACATTCAACTGGAGTGGGACCACAGCAAACACATACAACTGGAGTGGGACCACAGGAAACATACAACTGGAGTGGGACCACAGGAAACATTCAACTGGAGTGGGACCAAGTGGGACCACAGCAAACACATACAACTGGAGTGGGACCACAGGAAGCATACAACTGGAGTGGGACCACAGGAAACATTCAACTGGAGTGGGACCACAGCAAACACATACAACTGGAGTGGGACCACAGCAAACACATACAACTGGAGTGGGACCACAGCAAACACATACAACTGGAGTGGGACCACAGCAAACACATACAACTGGAGTGGGACCACAGCAAACACATACAACTGGAGTGGGACCACAGCAAACACATACAACTGGAGTGGGACCACAGCAAATACATACAACTGGAGTGGGACCACAACAAACACATACAACTGGAGTGGGACCACAGCAAACACATACAACTGGAGTGGGACCACAACAAACACATACAACTGGAGTGGGACCACAGCAAACACATACAACTGGAGTGGGACCACAGCAAACACATACAACTGGAGTGGGACCACAACAAACACATACAACTGGAGTGGGACCACAGCAAACACATACAACTGGAGTGGGACCACAGCAAAACATACAACTGGAGTGGGACCACAGCAAAACACATACAACTGGAGTGGGACCACAGCAAACACATACAACTGGAGTGGGACCACAGCAAACACATACAACTGGAGTGGGACCACAGCAAACACATACAACTGGAGTGGGACCACAACAAACACATACAACTGGAGTGGGACCACAGCAAACACATACAACTGGAGTGGGACCACAGCAAACACATACAACTGGAGTGGGACCACAACAAACACATACAACTGGAGTGGGACCACAACAAACACATACAACTGGAGTGGGACCACAACAAACACATACAACTGGAGTGGGACCACAGCAAACACATACAACTGGAGTGGACCACAACAAACACATACAACTGGAGTGGGACCACAGCAAACACATACAACTGGAGTGGGACCACAACAAACACATACAACTGGAGTGGGACCACAACAATGACAGTAAATATTTAACTGCTGACCAACGGCTGTTACTTTCTGTTCCTAACTGTTACTTGTGTTGCTGTACTTGTTACTGCCTTCTTTTGTGATTTCTTTCCTTCCATCCATCCTTCTTTCCTTCTTTCCTTCCTTCCTTTCTTCTTTCCTTCTTTCCTTCCTTCCTTTCTTCTTTCCTTGTTTCTTTCCTTCCTTCCTACCTACCTAACTATCTATTTACATTCCTACCTACCTACCTACCTACCTACCTACCTACCTACATACCTACCTTCCTACCTACCTACCTACCTACTTACCTACCTATTTGCATTCCGACCTATCTACCTACCTACCTTCCTACTATCTATCTATCTACCTACCTACCTTCCTTCCTTCCATCCTTCCTTCCTTCGTACCTACCTACCTACCTACCTTTCTTCCTTCCTACCGTCCTATTTACCTACCTTCCCACCCACTTCCCTACGTACCTACCTACCGATCTACCTACCTTCCCCACTTCCTCTCTTGCACTGTCTGTTGCAACTTCAGTTGACAGGAACTCGACTCAACATGTTGCACAACTCCAGAATTTTTCTTGCCAGCTGCGAGACGTAATATCAAAAGTATATGGAAGAAGGAAGAACGAAGAAAATGCGATAATGTTGAGTGTTAGGAAGAGAAGAAGGCACCGTAAAGAGGAGGAGGAAAAAAAGGAAGGAGGAGAACAGGAGGAGGAGGAGGAAGAAAAATAAGAAGAGAGAACAGTAATGATATCAAGGATAAAAAAAACAATAATTTGCAACAATAACAGCAACAGTAATAGCAACAGTAATAGTAATAGCAACAGTAATAGCAAAAGTAATAGTAATAGCAACAGTAAAAGCAACAGTAATAGTAATAGCAACAGTAAAAGCAACAGTAATAGTAATAGCAACAGCAAAAGCAACAGTAATAGTAATAGCAACAGTAATAGCAACAGTAATAGTAATAGCAACAGTAATAGCAACAGTAATAGTAATAGCAACAGTAAAAGCAACAGTAATAGTAATAGCAACAGTAATAGCAACAGTAATAGTAATAGCAACAGTAAAAGCAACAGTAATAGTAATAGCAACAGCAAAAGCAACAGTAATAGTAATAGCAACAGTAATAGCAACAGTAATAGTAATAGCAACAGTAATAGCAACAGTAATAGTAATAGCAACAGTAAAAGCAACAGTAATAGTAATAGCAACAGTAATAGCAAAAGTAATAGTAATAGCAACAGTAAAAGCAACAGTAATAGTAATAGCAACAGTAAAAGCAACAGTAATAGTAATAGCAACAGCAAAAGCAACAGTAATAGTAATAGCAACAGTAATAGCAACAGTAATAGTAATAGCAACAGTAATAGCAACAGTAATAGTAATAGCAACAGTAAAAGCAACAGTAATAGTAATAGCAACAGTAATAGCAACAGTAATAGTAATAGCAACAGTAAAAGCAACAGTAATAGTAATAGCAACAGCAAAAGCAACAGTAATAGTAATAGCAACAGTAATAGCAACAGTAATAGTAATAGCAACAGTAATAGCAACAGTAATAGTAATAGCAACAGTAAAAGCAACAGTAATAGTAATAGCAACAGTAATAGCAACAGTAATAGTAATAGCAACAGTAAAAGCAACAGTAATAGTAATAGCAACAGCAAAAGCAACAGTAATAGTAATAGCAACAGCAAAGCAACAGTAATAGTAATAGCAACAGCAAAAGCAACAGTAATAGTAATAGCAACAGTAAAAGCAACAGTAATAGTAATAGCAACAGCAAAAGCAACAGTAATAGTAATAGCAACAGCAAAAGCAACAGTAATAGTAATAGCAACAGCAAAAGCAACAGTAATAGTAATAGCAACAGCAAAAGCAACAATAATAGTAATAGCAACAGTAAAAGCAACAGTAATAGTAATAGCAACAGCAAAAGCAACAGTAATAGTAATAGCAACAGCAAAAGCAACAGTAATAGTAATAGCAACAGCAAAAGCAACAGTAATAGTAATAGCAACAGCAAAAGCAACAGTAATAGTAATAGCAACAGTAAAAGCAACAGTAATAGTAATAGCAACAGTAAAAGCAACAGTAATAGTAATAGCAACAGTAAAAGCAACAGTAATAGTAATAGCAACAGTAAAAGCAACAGTAATAGTAATAGCAACAGCAAAAGCAACAGTAGTAGTAATAGCAACAGCAAAAGCAACAGTAATAGTAATAACAACAGTAAAAGCAACAGTAATAGTAATAGCAACAGTAAAAGCAACAGTAATAGTAATAGCAACAGTAAAAGCAACAGTAACAGTAATAGCAACAGTAAAAGCAACAGTAATAATAATAGCAACAGTAAAAGCAACAGTAACAGTAATAGCAACAGCAAAAGCAACAGTAATAGTAATAGCAACAGTAAAAGCAACAGTAATAGTAATAGCAACAGTAAAAGCAACAGTAATAGTAACAGCAACAGTAAAAGCAACAGTAATAGTAATAGCAACAGTAAAAGCAACAGTAATAGTAATAGCAACAGTAAAAGCAACAGTAATAGTAATAGCAACAGTAAAAGCAACAGTAATAGTAATAGCAACAGTAAAAGCAACAGTAACAGTAATAGCAACAGCAAAAGCAATAGTAATAGCAACAGTAAAAGCAACAGTAACAGTAATAGCAACAGTGGTAAAAACAATAACAGCAGCAAAACAACAGCATTAAGAGCAGTAATAATAGCACTAGTAACAGCGGTAATAATAGTAGTATTATCAGAAGAAATAATAATAGTGGAAGTAATAATAGCAGTAATAATAGCAATGTGGTGTCTTATGTAAGGTGGGAGCAACAACAGCCTGGACGCTCTTATTATTTTAAGGAAAATGAAGTAAAGAGTCAACTGTAGGTGAGTCATTAAGCCAGGTAAGTCCAGGGAGTAGACTCGGTGGTGTAGACAGCTGGAGTAGACTCGGTGGTGTAGACAGCTGGAGTAGACTCGGTGGTGTAGACAGCTGGAGTAGACTCGGTAGTGTAGACAGCAAGTAGACTTGGTGTTGAAAATTGAGTAGACTCGGTAGTGTAGACAGCTGGAGTAGACTAGGTGGTGTAGACAGCTGGAGTAGTCTCAGTAGTGTAGACAGGTGGAGTAGACTCGGTGGTGTAGACAGCTGGAGTAGTCTCAGTAGTGTAGACAGGTGGAGTAGACTCGGTGGTGTAGACAGCAAGTAGACTTGGTGTTGAAAATTGAGTAGACTCGGTAGTGTAGACAGCTGGAGTAGACTAGGTGGTGTAGACAGCTGGAGTAGTCTCAGTAGTGTAGACAGGTGGAGTAGACTCGGTGGTGTAGACAGCTGGAGTAGACTCAGTTGTATAGACAACTGGAGAAAGCTTTATTAGACGTAAAGTCAGGCAGTGGCTAGCAGGATGCCCAGAGGTAAATGTCTAACTCTCTCTACTTCAGAGAAGACGTAAGCGAAGCGAGAATATCCAACAGGAAGGACACAACAAAACAAGGAAGGAAGGAAGGAAGGAAGGAAGGAAGAGGCAGGAAGTGAGGTGTCGTGATGTATTGCTGTGAATGAAGGCCTATTTTTTTCCCCTCATAACTATTTTCTCAATTAACATTTCACAGCCTAGAAGACGTTCAGTGTGTCACTGTTCGACTCCCATCGTGACTCTACTTCCGTGTACCGCACAAGTCTGTAGGAATTTCGAGTGTCTGGTCTCACGATAAAAAAAAAAAAAAACTCTTATGACGACCGAAACGTCGGGTTATTGATGAATTGTTTCAGCCATCTTATAATGACTTACATTCTTTATACTGTGTCAAGGTAACTGTACAGCCTCCAACCTTCCTCCTCACGTCTTGCCCCTCCCTCTCTCCATCTCTCCCTCACTCCTACGTCCCACCATACCTCTCGCCCTCCATCCCACCCTCCATCTCGCCCTCCATCCCACCCTCCATCTCGCCCTCCATCCCACCCTCCATCCCACTAGGGTAATAAATATATAGACTTTATTTTCGTATATAAATAAAATTTCGAGTACAGAATTTAATACCAGAGAACATACCGGCTTCTACAGTGCGCTGCAGGCGTACGTAATGATGGAGTTG
>NC_069441.1:16991198-16996198 GCF_026875155.1 Cherax quadricarinatus
TGGTCAGTGGTACTCATGCTATGAGTGAACATAACACAACACAGTATTGGTCAGTGGTATTCATGCTGGGAGTGAACATAGCACACAGTATTGGTCAGTGGTACTCATGCTGTGAGTGAACATAACACAGCAGAAAGTATTGGTCAGTGTTACTCATGCTGTGAGTGAACATAACACAGCAGAAAGTATTGGTCAGTGTTACTCATGCTGTGAGTGAACATGACACAACACAGCACACGGTATTGAACAGTGGTACTCATGCTGTGAGTGAACATAACATAACACAGCACACAGTATTGGACAGTGGTACGCATGCTGTGAGAGAACATAACACAACACACACAGTATTGCACAGTTGCACTCATGATGTGAATGAACATAACACAACACACAATATTGGTCAGTAATACTCATTCTGCGAGTGAACATAACATAACACATCACACAGTATTGGTCAGTGGTACTCATGCTGCGAGTGAACATAACATAACACAAAACACAATATTGGACAGTGGTACTCATGCTGGGAGTGAGCTTAACTCGACACAACACACAGAATGGGTCAATAGTGCTCATGCAGTGAGTGAGCATAACACAACACACAGTAATGGTCAGTGGTACTAATGCTGTGAGTGAGCATAACACAACACACAGTAATGGTCAGTGGTACTAATGCTGTGAGTGAACATAACACAACACAACACACAGTATTGGACAGTGGTACCAATGCTGTGAGTGAACATAACACAACACACACACTATTGGACAGTGGTACTCATGCTGCGAGTGAACGTAACACAACACACACAGTATTGGACAGTTGTACTCATGCTGCGAGTGAACGTAACACAACACACACAGTATTGGACAGTTGTACTCATGCTGTGAGTGAATATAACACAACACTCACACTATTGGACAGTGGTACTCATGGTGTGTTATGCTGTGAGTGAACGTAACACAACACACACTCTGTTGGACAGTGGTACTCATGCTGTGAGTGAATATAACACAACACACACAGTATTGGACAGTTGTACTCATGCTGTGAGTGAATATAACACAACACACACAGTATTGGACAGTTGTACTCCTGCTGTGAGTGAATATAACACAACACACACACTATTGGACAGTGGTACTCATGCTGTGACTGAACATAACACAACACACTCAGTATTGGTCAGCAGTACTCATGCTGTGGATGAACATAACACAACACACACAGTATTGGTCAGTGTACCCATGCTGTGAGTGAACATAACACAACAATTACAGTATTTTACAGTGGTACTCATGCTGTGAGTGAACATAACACAATACACACACTATTGGACAGTGGTACTCATGCTGTGACTGAACATAACACAACACACTCAGTATTGGTCAGCAGTACTCATGCTGTGGATGAACATAACACAACACACACAGTATTGGTCAGTGGTACCCATGCTGTGAGTGAACATAACACAACAATTACAGTATTTTACAGTGGTACTCATGCTGTGAGTGAACATAACACAATACACACACTATTGGACAGTGGTACTCATGCTGTAAGTAAACATAACACAACACACACAGTATTGCACAGTTGTACTCCTGCTGTGAGTGAACATAACACAACACACACAGTATTGGACAGTGGTACTCATGCTGTGAGTGAACATAACGCAACACACACGGTATTGAACAGTGGTACTCATGCTGTGAGTGAACATAACACAACACACACACTATTGGACAGTGGTACTCATGCTGCGAGTGAACGTAACACAACACACACAGTATTGGACAGTTGTACTCATGCTGCGAGTGAACGTAACACAACACACACAGTATTGGACAGTTGTACTCATGCTGTGAGTGAATATAACACAACACTCACACTATTGGACAGTGGTACTCATGGTGTGTTATGCTGTGAGTGAACGTAACACAACACACACTCTGTTGGACAGTGGTACTCATGCTGTGAGTGAATATAACACAACACACACAGTATTGGACAGTTGTACTCATGCTGTGAGTGAATATAACACAACACACACAGTATTGGACAGTTGTACTCCTGCTGTGAGTGAATATAACACAACACACACACTATTGGACAGTGGTACTCATGCTGTGACTGAACATAACACAACACACTCAGTATTGGTCAGCAGTACTCATGCTGTGGATGAACATAACACAACACACACAGTATTGGTCAGTGGTACCCATGCTGTGAGTGAACATAACACAACAATTACAGTATTTTACAGTGGTACTCATGCTGTGAGTGAACATAACACAATACACACACTATTGGACAGTGGTACTCATGCTGTGACTGAACATAACACAACACACTCAGTATTGGTCAGCAGTACTCATGCTGTGGATGAACATAACACAACACACACAGTATTGGTCAGTGGTACCCATGCTGTGAGTGAACATAACACAACAATTACAGTATTTTACAGTGGTACTCATGCTGTGAGTGAACATAACACAATACACACACTATTGGACAGTGGTACTCATGCTGTAAGTAAACATAACACAACACACACAGTATTGCACAGTTGTACTCCTGCTGTGAGTGAACATAACACAACACACACAGTATTGGACAGTGGTACTCATGCTGTGAGTGAACATAACGCAACACACACGGTATTGAACAGTGGTACTCATGCTGTGAGTGAACATAACACAACACACACACTATTGGACAGTGGTACTCATGCTGTGAGTGAACATAACACAACACACACACTATTGGACAGTGGTACTCATGCTGTGAGTGAACATAACACAACACACACACTATTGGACAGTGGTACTCATGCTGTGAGTGAACATAACGCAACACACACAGTATTGGACAGTGGTACTCATACTGTGAGTGAACATAACAACACACACAGTATTGGACAGTGGTACTCATGCTGTGAGTGAACATAACACAACACACACAGTATTGGACAGTGGTACTCATGCTGTGAGTGAACATAACACAACACACACACTATTGGACAGTGGTACTCATGCTGTGAGTGAACATAACACAACACATACAGTATTGAACAGTGGTACTCATGCTGTGAGTGAACATAACACAACACACACAGTATTGGACAGTGGTACTCATGCTGTGAGTGAACATAACACAACACACACAGTATTGAACAGTGGTACTCATGCTGTGAGTGAACATAACACAACACACACAGTATTGGACAGTGGTACTCATGCTGTGAGTGAACATAACACAACACACACACTATTGGACAGTGGTACTCATGCTGTGAGTGAACATAACAACACACACAGTGTTGGACAATGGTACTCATGCTGTGAGTGAACATAACACAACACACACAGTATTGGACAGTGGTACTCATGCTGTGAGTGAACATAACACAACACACACAGTATTGGACAGTGGTACTCATGCTGTGAGTGAACATAACACAACACACAGTATTGGACAGTGGTACTCATGCTGTGAGTGAACATAACACAACACATACAGTATTGAACAGTGGTACTCATGCTGTGAGTGAACATAACACAACACACACAGTATTGGACAGTGGTACTCATGCTGTGAGTGAACATAACACAACACACAGTGTTGGACAGTGGTACTCATGCTGTGAGTGAACATAACACAACACACAGTATTGGACAGTGGTACTCATGCTGTGAGTGAACATAACACAACACACAGTGTTGGACAGTGGTACTCATGCTGTGAGTGAACATAACACAACACACAGTGTTGGACAATGGTACTCATGCTGTGAGTGAACATAACAACACAGTACTGAACGGTTCCCTCACGATACAATATTTCGACTTAATGGCTCTTCCTTTTCGAATGATCTTAATCTAGTTTCAACTAATCATCATTATGCTTTGCTAGATGATTCCAGCTTTAATGAGACGACTTTTCGCTCTTGATAGAGCTTGATATAACGAAACGTTGTAGATAATTAAGGTTTCGTGTCCCATATGTTTTTGCAACACCTGCTGACGTTTTCCCAACACCTGCCATAGAACACCTCACAATTACTACTCTGCAATTTTTGTTTTGTATTAAACAAAAGGTTAACAATAGCTGAAAGTACGAATAGGAATCCTTATTTCTAAAAACGAATTTATAAAGACTATAAATCCGGATTTCTAAAAACGCGTTCAAGATTCCCGGATTTTCAATTAAAGGCTACTTTTTTTTTTCTTTTATTTGTTTTTACTTGTTAAAGACTTCAAAACAATAATTGTTTCTATAAAAAAAGGGGGGTTGTTTTTAGGGAGGAAAGAGGGGGTTTGTTGTTGTTGCTGCTTTTGTTGCTGTTGTTGTTGTTGTTGCTGTTGTTTTTGTTGCTGTTGCTATTGTTGTTGCTGCTGTTGTTGCTGCTGCTGTTGTTTTTGTTGCTGTTGCTATTGTTGTTGCTGCTGTTGTTGCTGTTGTTGTTGTTGCTGCTGTTGTTTTTGTTGCTGTTGTTATTGTTGTTGTTGCTGCTGTTGCAGTTGTTAGTATTGTTATCGTCGTTACTGTTGTTGCTGTTAATGCTGTTTTTTTATTGTTGTTGTTCTGTTGTTATTGTTGCTGTTGTTATTGAGGTTGTTGTGGTCGATGATGCTGTTGTCACATTTGTTCTTGCTGTTGTTATTGTTGTTCTTGTTTACAGTGTTGTTGTTTTCATTGCTGCTGGAGGATATTGTTGAAGTTACTGTTGTTATTAATACTGCTGTTGCTGTTGTTGCTGTAGCTGTTATTGCTGTTTTTGTTGTTACTGTTGTTGCTGTAGCTGTTGTTGTTGCTGTTGTTGTTGTAGCTGTTGTTGCTGTAGCTGTTGCTGGTGTAGCTGTTGTTGCTGTAGCTGTTGCTGCTGTATGTTGCTGCTGTTATTGTTGTAGCTGTTGTTGCTCTAGCTGTTGTTGTTGTTGTTGTTGTTGTTGTAGCTGTTGTTGCTGTAGCTGTTGCTGCTGTAGCTGTTGCT
>NC_069441.1:17011198-17086198 GCF_026875155.1 Cherax quadricarinatus
CCCCGATGGTGGTAGCGGTGGTAGTGGTGGTAGTGGTAGTGGTGGTGGTGGTGGCAGTAGTGGTAGGGGTGGTGGCAGTGGTGGTAGTGGTGCTAGTGGTGCTAGTGGTGCTAGTGGTGGTAGTGGTGGTGGTAGTGGTGGTAGTGGTGGTGGTAGTGGTGGTAGTGGTGGTGGTAGTGGTGGTGATAGTGGTGGTGACAGCTGTTATTGTTGTTTTTATGTGGTGGTGTTAGTTCCTTCCTTTGGCCTCCTGAAGGCCTGGTCAACCAGGCTGTTACTGCTGGCGTCACACAGCTCACCTGGCTGGCCAGGACCTACTGAGTCGAGGAACTCGCGCGGGATTTTGCGTAACCCCCGGATATCCATCAGTGTCACAAGTATTTCATCCCAAACCCCAGAGACAGTGACAAGGCTACAGCTCTTATCCCGCAAGACTCAACGAATCTGAAGAAAATTAATATTCTCCTTTGGTTTGTATATTGTCTTGTCGCGTTATAGCGACCACTATTTATTATGATTTGTTAGTATAACAACAGAAGCAACTTATTTCCTCTAGTTACATATTTCTCCTCGTCTTCCTACCCTATTATTTTTATCTAATTTCTTTTCCTTTGGTTTCTCTCTTTTATTCTTCTCCTTCATTTGTTATTCTCCATTTTCGTTTCCCATTTTCCCCTCCTTTATCCTCGCGTCTCCTCTCACCAGTACCCAAAATTTCATAGTTCCCAGCTTACCTTTCCATTTGCATTATCTTGTATTCCTGTTTCTTACCTCGTTACTCGGTGTTTTGCTTCTAATGTTTTTACTTACTGCTAAATACCCTATTTATCCTCCTCTCTTCCCTCTTTCCTCTCATCTCCTCCCCTTCTACTGATCTCTCTCTCTCTTCTACCCCCTTACATCCCTCCCCTTATCGTTAACTACTTCCCTCCCCCTCCCTCCTTCCCTCTTTTCACTCTCATCCCCACCACGGCTCATCGCTCTGCAAGAACTCCCTCTAGAGGACAATTACTGTGATTGGTGTACAAGATGGTCCTCTCTCTCCCTCTCTCTCTCTCTCTCTCTCTCTCTCTCTCTCTCTCTCTCTCTCTCTCTCTCTCCTCTCTCTCTCTCTCTCTCTCTCCTTTCTCTCTCTCTCTCTCTCTCTCTCTCTCTCCCTCCTCCTCCTCCCCCTCCACTTCTCCCTCTCCTCCTTCTCACCTCTCTCCCCCCTTTCATAAGATAAACAATCAAAATCGAAATGCAGAAGGTATCTGGAAATTTGAGCACTTACAAAATTTCACGTGCGTACGTAGGAGCATGTTTCCTGCGCTCAAGGACACGGACAGCAGAAATCAAATTGGCGCAGATCCTGGTCCCTCAAGGAAATGGAAATGTCGTGACTGAGTTACGAACTGTGTAATTTTACTGGTTTACGAACTGTGTAATATGACCGAGTTACGAACTGTGTAGCAATGCTGAGTTACGAAGTGTAGACAGGACAAAGAAGACAAAGACGCAGCAGTTAATGGAACGAGGTTAATTTAGACTGACGATCTATCGATCTACTTAGAAAACCCAACTATTTAGACGATCTGTTTAGACAACTCCACTGTTTAGACTCACTATCTATCTATTTAGACAACCCCACTGTTTAGGCTCACGATCTATCGATCTATTTAGACAACACCACTGTTTAGACTCACGATCTATCGATCTATTTTACAACCTCAGACTTACTATGTAACATTAATTCTCAACCCGTCTCTTCGTCAACTCTTCTGTCAAACACACACATACACACACACACACACACACACACACACACACACACACACACACACACACACACACACACACACACACACACACACACACACACACACACACACACACACACACAGATTATATCCTCCGTCACAATAAGTAGCACCAGGAAGCGGTCAGTTTGGGAGTGTTTGCGCCTTGTCGGTCCACACAAACGGTCAGTGACCAACCCCGTGAATACTAGTTGGTCAAGGACCATTGGGTTCCTCTCCGGTGGTCACCCCTACTGAGTAACCTGACACCCCCTGCTTGTGTGTGTGTGGGTGTGTGTGTGTGTGTGTGTGCGTGTGTGTGTGTGTGCGTGTGTGTGTGTGCGTGTGTGTGGCTGGGGATTTCTTACAGATTTCTGTAATAAACACGAACAAATTCATTTATTCCGCTCATTACTACAACAAAGAGATTTACTACTGTCATAAAATAAGATGCCAAGAATTTGTTTTCAGAGAGAAAATAGACGAGCCATAGAAAAAAAAGAAGAAGAGAAGGAAGAGGAAGAAAGATATCATAGGCGGGAGGTATGAAGTCAGGGTTGACCAGGAGCGGGACTGCTGGAACATGTCATCAATGGTAGATGGTCAATAGTTGTTCCCTTTTGATCCTAGTATTATCGCCTTGTCTCTCCTCTCTCTCTTTCTCTCTCTCTCTCTCTCTCCCTGTTCCTCCCTGCGGGGTCACAGGGGGGCGTGAGAGGTCACTAGCGCCCACACAACCACCCACACAAAGGTCATCTGACCTTCAGAATAAGGTTCACACACACACACAACACACACACACACACACACACACACACACACACACACACACACACACACACACACACACACACACACATACACACACACACACACACACACACACACACACACACACACACACACACACACACACACACACACACACACACATACACACACACACACAAAGGTTTGCAAAGGTTTGCAACAAGACTAGTCCCAGAGCTACGGGGATTGTCCTACGAAGAAAGGTTGAGGGAAATCGGCCTGACGACACTGGAGGACAGGAGGGTCAGGGGAGACATGATAATGACATATAAAATACTGCGCGGAATAGACAAGGTGGACAAAGACGGGATGTTCCAGAGATGGGACACAGACACAAGAGGTCACAATTGGAAGTTGAAGACTCAGATGAATCAAAGGGATGTTAGGAAGTATTTCTTCAGTCATAGAGTAGTCAGGCCGTGGAATAGTCTAGAAAGTGACGTAGTGGAGGCGGGACCCATACATAGTTTTAAGGCGAGGTATGATAGAGCTCATGGAGCAGGGAGAGAGAGGACCTAGTAGCAATCAGTGAAGAGGCGGGGCCAGGAGCTATGACTCGACTCCTGCAACCACAAATAGGTGAGTACACACACACACACGCACGCACGCACGCACACACACACACACACACACACACACACACACACACACACACACACACACACACACACACACACACACACACACACAAACAAGCAAACAAACAAACGAGCCATGCATTGTCTATTGTTGTTGTTGTTGTTGAAGGTTCGCCGGTATTCTCACGGCCCGGGCCTTTTCCAAGTGGTGGCCCGGCACTGGCTCCCTGTCTAGGGAGTGTCTGAGACCTAAGTCTTCCATGGGAGGAGGCACAAGTACCCCCTCATCTTGTGAGCTACAACCTCGGGCTCAGGCACCAACCCCACCCTAGAAGGGCTGGGCATGGTGTCCATCGTACTCCTCATCTCCGGGACCAACTGTCCCCAGGCCTAGCCACATTCCCCGCCCTCACTGGGCTCGTAGGGAGAAGCTAGGCCTCTCTGGTCTGCCATCCCCGCCCCAGGGGGGCTAATGGGAATGACAGTCTTGTGAGCTGAAAGCTCTGGCTCAGGCACCTACCCTGCCCTAGAAGGGCTGGGCATGGTGTCGATGCTCCCGCTGAGGTTAAGCCAATGCTCTGCGTCCATTGTCTATTGCAAAAGACAAATATTTTTTCTATTCTAAGGACCATTGTAGCGTGGGTTTCTAAATTATAGTGGAATATTTTGGGTCACTAGATGGACTGGATAATGAATTAGTTGCGGTCTTAGTGGTTTTCTAAGTTCTGGATTAATATTTGCGCCAGTAGACATAATAGAATAATTGATGTTTGTGTTAATAGACATTTTATACCTGAACGCCATGTGGATTCGACACATCCAGAGAGCTTGTAGCAGCGATTCTCCCTGAACATCTTAGGGACAAGATTGGAGTCCAGGACCAAAAGTTCATTGACGGAGCCATGATCTGGCATAATCTAACGGGCTCTGAAACCAGACCTGCTCCCCCCAACAACTACAAACAGTTGCACTGGGATGGCCCGATAATGGAAAAAATAGCCTCAACAGTGCTTCAGAGTGTGTCAGGGAAGGATAGAGACCGCCTCCTGGCAGTGAGAGCCCCTCATGCTGGGGACTTTCTGTTGGCTGTTCCTAACTCCAGCCTTGGCACACGGCTCAACCCACAGACCATCTGTATTGGTGTTGCCCTTCGTCTTGCCGCCCCTATTCTCGCTGAACACAGGTGTATTTGTGGCGTAAATCCGAGGGAAAGATTGCAAGACATGAGGAGGTTAATAACATTATCAAGAGGAGCCTCAAAACAGCCGGATGTCCAGCAGTAAGAGAGCCACCCAAACTATGCAGATCTGATGACAGCCAAAAGCGTCCAGATATTATCACACTTCAAGCCTGGACAGACAGTTAGCAGGTGGTGTGGGACTACACATGTGCATCTACCTTGGCTGATACCTATCTCCAATACTCCAGGGAGGAAGGAGGGGCAGCTGCCAGCTTCAGGGAGTCCCAAAAGTCTAGAAAATATGGAGAACTTGCCCATTATTAAATGTCTGTCCCATAGGCTCGGAGATTCTTGGCTCATGGGTAAAGAGTGCATCTAAGTTCCTCAAGGAGCTAGGCAAAAGACTCATCAGGGTAACTAGGGATCCCAGGGCAGCTAGTTTTTTGTTGCAGCTACTCAGGGCTGCTGTTCAGAGGGGTAATGCCTGCTGTATATTGGGCACGCGCCCCAGTTCTGAAGAGCTGGATGAGATTTTCCGCATTATAAACAGTGACAACACGTAACAATATATACTAGACATGTATCTTCACACCTATTGTACTGTATATGCCGTCTTTATATCAAAAATGTACATCAAATCTTTTGTACCATATTATGTAATAATATATATATATATATATATATATATTATATATATATATATATATATATATATATATATATATATAATATATATATAATATATAAAGAGAGAGAGAAGAGAGAGAGAGAGAGAGAGAGAGAGAGAGATGGGTCCATCTCTGGTGTAAATTGTGGGACCCATAGCCTCGGAGAAGTGGATAAAAGGCTTCAAGGAAGAATATTTGGATTTCTTCCTGAAGCCATATATATATATATATATATATATATATATATATATATATATATATATATATATATATATATAAATATTATATATATATATATATATATATATATATTATATATATAATATATATATATATATATATATATATATATATATATATATATATATATATATATATATATATATATATAATATATATATATATATATATATATATATATATATATATATATTATATATATATATATATATATATATATATATATATATAATATATATATATATATATATATATATATATATATATATATATATATATATATATATATAAATGAAATCTCGAAACAAGTGAATTTGAATCATAAACAGAACTGCGGCTTTGTCAGGACTCGATCCTGCGTTCCCATGCCCGGCCCTGTGAGGACTGAACAAAGTACACTGGTACCCTTGTTTGGGGTAGCAGTGTTCAGTGCTGGACCTGGTCAGCAGGAAGTAGGAAGGAAACGCTGGTAGTGAGTAAGGAGAGGGCGAGCCTTTAATGACAATATGACAGTTGAGTGGGAGGCTAGGTGAGTGGGAGTCTAGGTGAGTGGGAAACTAGGTGAGTGGGAGGTTAGGTGAGTGGGAGTCCAGGTGATTGGGAGGCTAGGTGAGTGGGACGGCAGGTGAGTGAGAACCTATGTGAGGAGGCTAGGTGAGTGGGATGCTTGGTGAGTGGGAGGCTAGGTGAGGAGGCCAGGTGAGTGGGAGGCTAGATGAGAGGGGGAAGAAGGGAGAGAAGCTGTAAGAGACAGGAAAAGGGGGAGAGAAAACATGCAGATAGATAATAAAGGAATATAAGGAGAGATAGTGGGAGATAAGAGATGATAGGAGGAGATAAAGAGTGATTGGAACGCGAAAGACACATTTCCGTACTTGGCCTCAAAACTAGGCACGACACAGAGGGGGATAAGAAGACAACAATCCTAGCCAAAGCAAACCAGGAGTTTGAGCCAACCCAAGAAGGAGCAAATGTATAGACGTACGTACACGCACACGCACACGCACACGCACACGCACACGCACATACGCACACGCACACACGACACGCGCACACACGCACACGTACACGCTAATTACGTCCACAGGTAGGAGATCGAGTGTAGGCAGATCCTACCCTGAGTGAGGTAAGAAGGGGGGAGGGACGGGAGGAGGGGAAAGAGAGGGAAGCAGGGAGGGAGGTTGATGGATGGAGAGGTGATAGAAGGCTGGAGAGGGATGGAGGGAGAGGGTTTGAGGGAGAAGGAAGGGAGGAGAGAAGGGGATTGATGGATGGAGAGGCATGGGGAGGTTGGGGAGGGGGAGGGAGGACGTGGGGTGATAAGGAGGGGAGTATTTGAAGGAAGGAGGGGAAAAGTGGAAGTGGGGCAAGGAGACGAATGAAAATGGGAGGGAGGGGGGTTAGGAGAGGTGGGAGAGGAATGGAGAGGGATAGGAAAGGGAAGAAAGAGATGGGAGAGGGAAGAGTGGGATGGGAGAGGGAAGACTGGGATGGGAGAGAGAGTTAAGGTAGTGTCCATAATGATAGCATCAAATCCTTGTACCAAGCCAACTTAGTCTCTTGATCCTACCAGGAGGAGGACGACGATGATATGTGAATATATATATATATATATATATATATATATATATATATATATATATATAATATATATATATATATATATATATATATATATATATATATATATATATTAAGAAACGTATCTTACATAAACGCTTACCACTTTATGAGCATCACCCTTGTGGCAGTTAGTGGGTGCTATAAGTTATCACATAACCTAGATGGTAGCGAGTAACTGAGATGGTAGCGAGTAACTGAGATGGTAGCGAGTAACTGAGATGGTAGCGAGTAACTGAGATGGTAGCGAGTAACTGAGACGATAGCGAGTAACTGAGATGGTAGCGAGTAACTGAGACGATAGCGAGTAACTGAGATGGTAACGAGTAACTGAGATGGTAACGAGTAACTGAGACGATAGCGAGTAACTGAGATGGTAACGAGTAACTGAGACGGTAGCGAGTAACTGAGACGATAGCGAGTAACTGAGATGGTAGCGAGTAACTGAGACGATAGCGAGTAACTGAGATGGTAACGAGTAACTGAGATGGTAGCGAGTAACTGAGACGATAGCGAGTAACTGAGATGGTAGCGAGTAACTGAGATGGTAACGAGTAACTGAGACGATAGCGAGTAACTGAGATGGTAACGAGTAACTGAGATGGTAACGAGTAACTGAGACGATAGCGAGTAACCGAGATGGTAACGAGTAACTGAGACGATAGCGAGTAACTGAGATGGTAACGAGTAACTGAGACGATAGCGAGTAACTGAGATGGTAGCGAGTAACTGAGAGGATAGCGAGTAACTGAGATGGTAGCGAGTAACTGAGACGATAGCGAGTAACTGAGACGATAGCGAGTAACTGAGATGGTAGCGAGTAACTGAGATGGTAGCGAGTAACTGAGACGATAGCGAGTAACTGAGATGGTAGCGAGTAACTGAGATGGTAGCGAGTAACTGAGATGGTAGCGAGTAACTGAGATGGTAGCGAGTAACTGAGATGGTAGCGAGTAACTGAGATGGTAGCGAGTAACTGAGATGGTAGCGAGTAACTGAGACGATAGCGAGTAACTGAGATGGTAGCGAGTAACTGAGATGGTAGCGAGTAAAAGATTGTAGCGAGTAACTGAGATTGTAGCGAGTAAAAAATTGTAGCGAGTAACTGAGATGGTAGCGAGTAACTGAGATTGTAGCGAGTAAAAGATTGTAGCGAGTAACTGAGACGATAGCGAGTAACTGAGATGGTAGCGAGTAACTGAGACGATAGCGAGTAACTGAGATGGTAGCGAGTAACTGAGATGGTAGCGAGTAAAAGATTGTAGCGAGTAACTGAGATTGTAGCGAGTAAAAGATTGTAGCGAGTAACTGAGATGGTAGCGAGTAACTGAGATTGTAGCGAGTAAAAGATTGTAGCGAGTAACTGAGATGGTAGCGAGTAACTGAGATTGTAGCGAGTAAAAGATTGTAGCGAGTAACTGAGACGATAGCGAGTAACTGAGATGGTAGCGAGTAACTGAGACGATAGCGAGTAACTGAGATTGTAGCGAGTAACTGAGACGGTAGCGAGTAACTGAGATTGTAGCGAGTAAAAGATTGTAGCGAGTAACTGAGATGGTAGCGAGTAACTGAGATTGTAGCGAGTAACTGAGACGATAGCGAGTAACTGAGATGGTAGCGAGTAACTGAGATGGTAGCGAGTAACTGAGATAGTAGCGAGTAACTGAGAGGGTTACCTGGAGGTTACCTGGAGGTTATTCCGGGGATCAACGCCCCCGGTCCATGACCAGGCCTCCCGATGGATCAGGGCCTGATCAACTAGGCTGTTACTGCTGGCCGCACGCAGTCCAACGTACGAGCCACAGCCCGGCTGATCCGGCACTGACTTTAGGTATCTGTCCAGCTCTCTCTTGAAGGCAGCCAGGGGTTTATTGGCTTGATGGGAGGCTGTTAAACAGTTTTGGGCCCCGGACACTTACGGTGTTTTCCCTTAGTGTACCAATGGCGCCCCTACTTTTTATTGGGGGCATTTTGCATCGCCTGCCCAGTCTTTTACTTTCGTAGGGAGTGATTTCTGTGTGCAGATTTGGGACCATTCCTTCCAAGATTTTCCAAGTGTAGATTATGATATATCTCTCCCTCCTGCGTTCCAACGAGTACAAGTCAAATGCTTCCAAGCGTTCCCAGTAGTTAAGGTGCTTGACAGAACTTATACGTGCAGTAAAGGATCTCTGTACACTCTCTAGATCTGCGATTTCACCTGCTTTGAATGGAGATGTTAATGTACAGCAGTATTCTAGCCTTGAGAGAACAAGTGATTTGAAAAAGATCATCATGGGCTTGGCATCTCTCATTTTGAAAGTTCTCATTATCCATCCTATCATTTTCTTTGCACGTGCGATCGTGGCACTGTTGTGATCCTTGAAAGTGAGATCCTCAGACATTACTACTCCCAGGTCCCTTACATTATTTTTCCGCTCTATTGTATGGCCGGAGTCAGTAGGCATACTCTGTTCTAGTTATTATCTCCTCCAGTTTTCCATAACGGAGTAGTTGGAATTTGTCCTCATTGAACATCATATTGTTTACCGTTGCCCACTGGAAAACTTTGTTTATATCTTCTTGGAGGTTAACCGCGTCCTCAGCAGATGACAGCCTCATGCAGATCCTAGTATCATCCGCAAAGGATGATACGGTGCTGTGGTGTATATCTCTGTTTATGTCTGATATGAGGATAAGGAATAAGATGGGGCGAGTACTGTGCCTTGTGGAACAGAGCTCTTCACTATGGCAGCCTCCGATTTAACTCTGTTGACCACTATTCTTTGTGTTCGATTTGTTAGGAAGTTGAAGATCCATCTCCCCACTTTCCCAGTTATTCCTTTAGCACGTATTTTATGGGCTATTACGCCATGATCGCATTTGTCAAATGCTTTTGCAAAGTCTGTGTATATTACATCTGCATTCTGATTTTCTTCCAGTGCATCCAAGGCCATGTCATAGTGATCCAGTAGTTGTGAGAGGCAGGAGCGACCTGCCCTGAACCCATGTTGCCCTGGATTGTGCAGATTTTGGGAATCCAGGTGATTTGCAATCCTGCTTCTTAGCACTCTTTCAAAGATTTTTATGATGTGGGACGTCAGAGCTATTGGTCTATAGTTCTTAGCTAATGCTTTGCTGCCACCTTTATGGAGTGGGGCTATATCCGTTGTTTTAAGTGACTGTGGAATTTCACCCATGTCCAAGCTCCTCCTCCATATTGTACTTAGGGCACGCGAGAGGGGTTTCTTGCAGTTCTTAATGAAAACAGAGTTCCACGAGTCTGGGCCCGAGGCTGAGTGCATAGGCATGTTGTCAATGGCTTTTTCGAAATCTATCGGAGTTAGAGTAATGTCGGAAATCTGGCATACATTTATGGAGTTTTGAGGCTCATTCATGAAGAAATCATTTGGGTCGTCGATCCTCAGACCGATTAGTGGTTCACTAAACACAGTCGTACTGGGATTTCAATATTTCACTCATTTCCTTGTTGTCATCTGTGTAAGTCCCATCCTGTCTGAGTAAGGGCCCGATACTAGATGTGGTATTTGCCTTGTTTTTGGCATATGAAAAGAAATATTTTGAATTTCTTTCAATTTCACTTAATAGCTTTAAGCTCCTCCTGCCTCTCCTGGTTCCTGTAAGAGTCATTTAGCTTAAGTTCGATAGTTTCCACTTCCCTGGTCAGCGCCTCCTTTCGTGTATCAGATATTCTAGCACTCCTGAGGAGCTCAGTGACTCTTCGTCGTCTTCTGTAGAGGGAGCGTCTTTTTCTCTCCAGTTTACTCCTGCTCTTCTTCTTTCTTAGGGGAATATGCCTAGAACATGCTTCGGCTACCAGGAAGTTGATCCTTTCAAGGCACTGGTTTGAATCCATGTCATTTAAGACATCTTCCCAACATGTTTCGTTTAGGACATGGTTTATCTGGTCCCAAATGATGTAGCGAGTAACTAAGATGATAGCGAGTAACTGAGATGGTAGCGAGTAACTGAGATGGTAGCGAGTAACTGAGATGGTAGCGAGTAACTGAGATGGTAATAGGTAACTGAGGTGGTAGCGAGTAACTGAGATGGTAGCGAGTAACTGAGATGGTAGCGAGTAACTGAGATGGTAGCGAGTAACTGAGATGGTAATAGGTAACTGAGGTGGTAGCGAGTAACTGAGGTGATAGCGAGTAACTGAGATGGTAGCGAGTAACTGAGATTGTAGTGAGTAATTAAGATGGTAGCGAGTAACTGAGATGGTAGCGAGTAACTGAGATGGTAGCGAGTAACTGAGATGATAGCAAGTAACTGAAATGGTAACAGGTAACTGAATGATAACAGGTAACTGAGATGATAATGGGTAACTGAGATGGTAATGGGTAACTGTGGAGGTTGAGGTTACAGAATAGCGCTCTACCACATGTGTGATATGGAGCTTCTCCCGGAACTCAGTGGATGTCTAGAAGAAGACGATAATAATAATAATAATAATAATAATAATAAAAAATAATAATAATAAATAATAATAAAATAATAATAATAATAATTTAATAATAATAATAATAATAATAAAATAAAAATTTAAATAAAAAATAATAATAATAATAATAATTAATAATAATAATAATAATAATAATAAAAATAATAATAATAATAATAATAATAATAATAATAAAAATAATAATAATAATAATAATAATAATAATAATATATATATAATAATAATAATAATAATAATAATAATAATAACGAAACATTGCAGCTCGCACACAAGCAGACATATACCCACACACCAGTGCTAGGAGCTGTGACTTAACCCCCTGCAACACATATGAGTACAGACACACACACACACACACACACACACACACACACACACACACAGCCTTCTCTTATCCCAGAGAAACAGTCGCTATACACCCTTCACTCCCCCTTTCTCTTCTCTTTTTATGTGTGTGTTTTTCACGTATGTTTTTTTTTTTTAAGTTAGACTAGCAGGATTTTTACGCCTGCTGATTAGAGCAGTTTTACTTGCTTATCTTGACTCATTTAGGGTAAAAGTGGGACGGGTTTGTTGAGTTAGTGTTTAGCGATGCTCTTAAACTTAAAACTTGGTGTGTGGGTGTTTTTTTCGTACGGATTTTCCGTTTTTTTTTGTAGCTTTTATCATACTTCTTTTGGTTTTATTATCTCCTTGTCCACTCCTCCCTCCTTCTCTCTGCCGTCACTGTAACAGTGACTCCAGGTCTTCTGCCGTCACTGTAAGAGTGACTCCAGTGACTTCCATCATGTAACAGTGACTCCAGTTCTACTGCCGTCACTGTAACAGTGACTCCAGTTCTGCTGCAGTCACTGTAACAGCGACTCCAGTGACTTCCATCACTGTAACAGTGACTCCAGTTCTGCTGCCGTCACTGTAACAGTGACTCCAGTTCTGCTGCCGTCACTGTAACAGTGACTCCAGTTCTGCTGCAGTCACTGTAACAGTGACTCCAGTGACTTCCGTCACTGTAACAGTGACTCCAGGTCTGCTGCCGTCACTGTAACAGTGACTCCAGTTCTGCTGCAGTCACTGTAACAGCGACTCCAGTGACTTCCATCACTGTAACAGTGACTCCAGTTCTACTGCCGTCACTGTAACAGTGACTCCAGTTCTGCTGCCGTCACTGTAACAGTGACTCCAGTTCTGCTGCAGTCACTGTAACAGTGACTCCAGTGACTTCCGTCACTGTAACAGTGACTCCAGGTCTGCTGCCGTCACTGTAACAGTGACTCCAGGTCTGCTGCCGTCACTGTAATAGTGACTCCAGGTCTGCTGCCGTCACTGCAACAGTGACTCCAGGTCTGCTGCCGTCACTGTAACAGTGACTCCAGGTCTGCTGCCGTCACTGTAACAGTGAGTCCAGGTCTGCTGCCGTCACTGTAACAGTGACTCCAGGTCTGCTGCCGTCACTGTAACAGTGACTCCCGGTCTGCTGCCGTCACTGTAACAGTGATCCATCTCTGCCGTCACTGTAACAGTGACTCTAGGTCTGCTGCCGTCAATGTAACAGTGACTCCAGGTCTGCTGCCGTCACTGTAACACTGACTCCAGGTCTGCTGCCGTCACTGCAACAGTGACTCCAGGTCTGCTGCCGTCACTGCAACAGTGACTCCAGGTCTGCTGCCGTCACTGTAACAGTGACTCCAGGTCTGCTGCCGTCACTGTAACAGTGACTCCAGGTCTGCTGCCGTCACTGTAACACTGACTCCAGTCGCTGCCGTCACTGTAACAGGACTCCAGGTCTGCTGCCGTCACTGGGAACAGTGATCCAGGTCTGCTGCCGTCACTGTAACAGTGACTCCAGGTCTGCTGCCGTCACTGTAACAGTGATCCAGGTCTGCTGCCGTCACTGTAAAAAGTGACTCCAGGTCTGCTGCCGCACTGTACAGTGACTCCAGGTCTGCTGCCGTCACCCGAACAGTGACTCCAGGTCTGCTGCCGTCACTGTAACAGTGACTCCAGGTCTGCTGCCGTCACTGTAACAGTGACTCCAGGTCTGCTGCCGTCACTGTAACAGTGACTCCAGGTCTGCTGCCGTCACTGTAACAGTGACTCCAGGTCTGCTGCCGTCACTGTAACAGTGACTCCAGGTCTGCTGGAAGAAAACTTGGAAGTTGTTGTAGCAGATCAACCTTCACTGGAATCCTTGACGATATCCTGACTACCTTAGTGAAGTCTCCCAGCTCAGACTGACACTACTGAAGTCTCCCAGCTCAGAGAGACACTACTGAAGTCTCCCAGCTCAGAGAGACACTACTGAAGTCTCCCAGCTCAGACTGACACTACTAAATCTCCCAGCTCAAACTGACACTACTGAAGTCTCCACTCAGATGGGCACTACTGAAGTCTCCAGCTCAGACTGACACTACTGAAGTCTCCCAGCTCAGGAGACACTACTGAAGTCCTCCAGCTCAGACTGACACTACTGAAGTCTCCCAGCTCAGAGAGACACTACTGAAGTCTCCCAGCTCAGACTGACACTACTGAAGTCTCCCAGCTCAGAGAGACACTACTGAAGTCTCCCAGCTCAGACTGACACTACTGAAGTCTCCCAGCTCAGACTGACACTACTGAAGTCTCCCAGCTCAGACTGACACTACTGAAGTCTCCCAGCTCAGAGAGACACTACTGAAGTCTCCCAGCTCAGACTGACACTACTGAAGTCTCCCAGCTCAGACTGACACTACTGAAGTCTCCCAGCTCAGACTGACACTACTGAAGTCTCCCATCTCAGACTGACATATTTCAACACTGCATGTGACACTAATGTGTAATATTGTATGGCAGGGAAACATAGTTAGCTTTAGTTCTCACACTGCTGGTGTTCCCACAATGTAACTATCATACAGAATAGTGTAGCAACACACTGCTTGTGTTCCCACAATGTAACTATCATACATCATAGTGTAGCAACACACTGCTGGTGTTCCCACAATGTAACTATCATACAGAATAGTGTACAGCACACTGCTGGTGTTCCCACAAGTAAACTATCATAAGAATAGTGTAGCAGCACACTGTGGTGTTCCCACAATGTAACTATCATACAGAATAGTGTAGCAGCACACTGCTGGTGTTCCCACAATGTAACTATCATACAGAATAGTGTAGCAGCACACTGCTGGTGTTCCCACAATGTAACTTTTCATACAGATTGTTAGCAGCACACTGCTGGTGTTCCCACAATGTAACTATCATACAGAATAGTGTAGCAGCACACTGCTGGTGTTCCCACAATGTAACTATCATACAGAATAGTGTAGCAACACACTGCTGGTGTTCCCACAAAGAAAATATCATACAGAAATAGTGTAGCGCACACTGCTGGTGTTCCCACGATGTAACTATCATAAGAATAGTGTAGCAACACACTGCTGGTGTTCCCACAATGTAACTATCATACAGAATAGTGTAGCAACACAATGCTGGTGTTCTCACAATGTAACTATCATACATAATTTGTTGTAGCAAACACACTGCTGGTGTTCCCGCAATGTAACTATCATACAGAATAGTGTAGCAACACACTGCTGGTGTTCCCACAATGTAACTATCATACAGAATAGTATAACAACATACTGCTGGTGTTTCCACAATGTAACTATCATGCAGAATAGTGTAGCTACACACTGCTGGTGTTCCCACAATGTAACTATCATACAGAATAGTGTACAACTACGCTGGTTTCCCAATGAAACATCATACAGAATATTGTAGCAACATACTGCTGGTGTTCCTGCAATGTAACTATCATACAGAATAGTGTAGCTACGCACTGCTGGTGTTCCCACAACGTAACTATCATACAGAATAGTGTAGCAACATACTGCTGGTGTTCCCACAATGTAACTATCATACAGAATAGTGTAGCAACACACTGCTGGTGTTTCCACAACGTAACTATCATACAGAATAGTGTAGCAACACACTGTTTGTGTTCTCACAATGTAACTATCATACATCATAGTGTAGCAACGCACTGCTGGTGTTCCCACAATGTAACTATCATACAGAATAGTGCAGCAACACACTGCTGGTGTTCCCACAATGTAACTATCATACATCACAGTGTAGCAACACACTGCTGGTGTTCCCACAATGTAACTATCATATATCATAGTGTAGCAACACACTGCTGGTGTTCCCACAATGTAACTATCATACAGAATAGTGTAGCAACCACTGTGGTGTTCCGACAATGTAACTATCAACATCATGTGTAGCAACGCACTGCTGTGTTTCCCCCAATGTAACTATCATTTAGAATAGTGTAGCAACACACTGCTGGTGTTCCCACAATGTAACTATCATACATCATAGTGTAGCAACACACTGCTGGTGTTCGCACAATGTAACTATCATACAGAATAGTGTAGTAACACACTGCTGGTGTTCCCACAATGTAACTATCATTAAAAGAATAGTGTAGCAACCCCACTGCGTGTTCCCACAATGTAAATATCATGTAGAATAGTGTAGCAACCACTGCTGGTGTTCCCACAATTGTAACATCCACAAATAGTGTAGCAACACACTGTAGTGTTCCCACAATGTAACTATTCATACATCATTTTGTAACAACACATTTCTGGTGTTCCCACAATGTAACTATCAATACAAGAATGGTAGCAACACACTGCAGTGTTTCCCAAAAATGTAACTATCATACATCATAGTGTAGCAACATACTGCTGGTGTTCCCACAATGTAACTATCATACAAAATAGTGTAGCAACACACTGCTAGTGTTCCCACAATGTAACTATCATACATCATAGTGTAGCAACATACTGCTGTTTTCCCACAATGTAACTATCATGTAGAATAGTGTAGCAACATACTGCTGGTGTTCCCACAATGTAACTATCATACAGAATAGTGTAGCAACACACTGCTAGTGTTCCCACAATGTAACTATCATACATCATAGTGTAGCAACATACTGCTGGTGTTCCCACAATGTAACTATCATACAGAATAGTGTAGCAACACACATGCTTAGTGTTCCCACAATGTAACTATCATACATCATAGTGAGCAACATACTGCGGTGTTCCCACAATGTAACTATCATACAGAATAGTGTAGCAACACACTGCTGGTGTTCCCACAATGTAACTATCATACAGAATAGTGTAGCAACACACTGCTAGTGTTCCCACAATGTAACTATCATACATCATAGTGTAGCAACATACTGCTGGTGTTCCCACAATGTAACTATCATACAGAATAGTGTAGCAACACACTGCTGATGTATGCATTTTAACTAACAAAAACTGATTATTTCGTCCTAGCATAGTTTGCGGTTAGTTTACTTGCTAATAGACACGTCAACTGACCATTCTGCTCTCTTTGTAAAAAGAATTCCAGAGAAGAGAGAATGAGAAGAGAAAGAAATATTAGAAGAGAGACAGCACAACTATGGAATAGATAGAAGAAATGGTTGGAAGAGTTACCAAGAATTAGAAGAGAGACAGCAGAATTAAAGGGTAGATAGCAGAATTAGGATAAAGGACATCAGCATTAGAACGGGATATAGCAGAATTAATTAAAGTACAGAAATATGGCCAGCATTTTTGACGCTAGAGAATAATACAGTAAAGACAGAAGTTGCTTCACTGTGCTGGAACCTGTTCATCTTCTGAGTTTATCGTATTTTTTTCGTGTTTTCTCGTGATTTATCATGTTTATCGTGGTTTATCGTGTTTTATCGTGTTTTACCGTGTTTTTTCGTGTTTTCGTGTTTTATCGTGAATTATCGTGTTTTCTCGTGTTTTATAGTGTTTTATCATATTTTCATTGTTCTATGTTTTTTTTATTGAATTTTATTGCGTTTTGTATTGGCTCGGTATGTTTTATTTTTCTCGCGTTTGTTGTTGCATTGTGTTTTGTCTTTTTTTTTTGCGTTTAGGTGAATCCAAATTTGGCTTTTAATAAAAATGGCTTTTGAAAATATTAATCATGGATCAGTAGGCCTCCTGTAGTGTGTCTCTTCTCCTGTGTGTTCTTGGACTACCATCCATAGGATGATCATGAGGTGCACAATAAACTAGCCACTACCGTCACATCATGGACATGAGGTGCACAATATACTAGCCACTTCCGTCACATCATGAACATGAGGTGCACAATATACTAGCCACTACCGTCACATCATGGACATGAGGTGCACAATATACTAGCCACAACCGTCACATCATGGACATGAGGTGCACAATATACTAGCCACTACCGTCACATCATGGACATGAGGTGCACAACATACTAGCCACTACCGTCACATCATGGACATGAGGTGCACAATATACTAGCCACTACCGTCACATCACGGACATGAGGTGCACAATAAACTAGCCACTACCGTCACATCATGGACATGAGGTGTACAATATACTAGCCACTACCGTCACATCATGGACATGAGGTGCACAATATACTAGCCACTACCGTCACATCATGGACATGAGGAGCACAATATACTAGCCACAACCGTCACATCATGGACATGAGGTGCACAATATACTAGCCACTACCGTCACATCATGGACATGAGGTGCACAATATACTAGCCACTACCGTCACATCATGGACATGAGGAGCACAATATACTAGCCACAACCGTCACATCATGGACATGAGGTGCAACAATAAACTAGCCACTACCGTCACATCATGGACATGAGGTGCACAATATACTAGCCACTACCGTCACATCATGGACATGAGGTGCACAATATACTAGCCACTACCGTCACATCATGGACAATAGGTGCACAATAAACTAGCCACTACCGTCACATCATGGACATGAGGTGTACAATATACTAGCCACTACCGTCACATCATAGCCATGAGGTGCACAATAAACTATCCACTACCGTCACATCATGGACATGAGGTGTGCAATAAACTAGTCACTACCATCACATCATGGACATGAGGTGCACAAAAAACTAGCCACTACCGTCACATCATGGACATGAGGTGTGCAATAAACTAGTCACTACCATCACATCATGGACATGAGGTGTACAATAAACTAGCCACTACCGTCACATCATGGACATGAGGTGTACAATCAATTAGCCACTACCGTCACATCATAGATATGAGGTGCACAATAAACTAGCCACTACCGTCACATCATAGATATGAGGTGCACAATAAACTAACCACTACCGTCACATCATGGACATGAGGTGCACAATAAACTAACCACTACCGTCACATCATAGATATGAGGAGCACAGTAAACTAACCACTAACGTCACATCATGGACATGAGGTGCACAATAAACTAGCCACTACCGTCACATCATGGACATGAGGTGCACAATAAAATAGCCACTACCGTCACATCATGGACATGAGGTGCAAAATAAACTAGCCACTACCGTCATATCATGGACATGAGGTGCACAAAAAACTAGCCACTACCGTCACATAATACATATGAGGTGCACAATAAACTAGGCACTACCGTCACATCATAGTTATGAGGTGCACAGTAAACTAGCCACTACCGTCACATCATGGACATGATGTGCACAATAAACTAGCCACTACCGTCACATCATAGATATGAGGTGCACAATAAACTAGCCACTACCGTCACATCATGGACATGAGGTGTACAATAAACTAGCCACTACCGTCACATCATAGATATGAGGTGCACAATAAACTAGCCACTACCGTCACATCATGGACATGAGGTGCACAATAAACTAGCCACTACCGTCACATCATGGGCATGAGGTGCACAATTAACTAGCCACTACCGTTACATCATGGGCAAGAGGTGCATAATAAACTAGCCACAACCGTCACATCATAGACATGAGGTGCACAATAAACTAGCCACTACCATCACATCATAGATATGACGTGAGCAATAAACTAGCCACTACCGTCACATCATGGACATGAGGTGCACAAGAAACTAGCCACTACCGTCACATCATGGACATGAGGTGCACAATAAACTAGCCACTACCGTCACATCATGGACATGAGGTGCACAATAAACTAGCCACTACCGTCACATCATGGACATGAGGTGCACAATAAACTTGCAACTACAGTCACATCATAGATATGAGGTGTGCAATAAACTAGCCACTACCGTCACATCATGGACATGAGGTGCACAATAAACTAGCCACTACCGTCACATCATGGACATGAGGTGCACAATCAACTAGCCACTACCGTCACATCATGGACATGAGGTGAACAATAAACTAGCCACTACAGTCACATCTTGGACATGAGGTGCACAATAAACTAGCCACTACCGTCACATCATGGACATGAGGTGCACAATAAACTAGCCACTACCGTCACATCATGGACATGAGGTGCTCAATATACTAGCCACTACCGTCACATCATGGACATGAGGTGCACAATAAACTAACCACTACTGTCACATCATGGACATGAGGTGCACAACATACTAGCCACTACCGTCACATCATGGTCATGAGGTGCACAATATACTAGCCACTACCGTCACATCATGGAAATGAGGTGCACAATAAACTAGCCAATACCGTCACATCATGGTCATGAGGTGCACAATATACTAGCCACTACCGTCACATCATGGACATGAGGTGCACAATATACTAGCCACTACCGTCACATCATGGACATAAGGTGCACAATAAACTAACCACTAATGTCACATCATGGACATGAGGTGCACAATACACTAGCCACTACCGTCACATCATGGACATGAGGTGCACAATAAACTAGCCACTACCGTCACATCATGGACATGAGGTGCACAATAAACTAGCCACTACCGTCACATCATGGACATGAGGTGCACAATATACTAGCCACTACCGTCACATCATGGACATGAGGTGCACAACAGACTAGCCACTACCGTCACATCATGGACATGAGGTGCACAATAAACTAGCCACTGCCGTCACATCATTGTCATGAGGTGCACAATATACTAGCCACTACCGTCACATCATGGACATGAGGTGCACAATAAACTAGCCACTACCGTCACATCATGGACATGAGGTGCACAATAAACTAGCCACTACCGTCACATCATGGACATTAGGTGCACAATAAACTAGCCACTACCGTCGCATCATGGACATGAGCTGCACAATAAACTAGCCACTAACGTCACATCATAGACATGAGGTGCGCAATAAACTAGCCACTACCGTCACATCATGGGCATGAGGTGAACAACAAACTAGCCACTACCGTCACATCATGGACATGAGTGGCACAATAAACTAGCCACTACCGTCACATCATGGACATGAGGTGCACAATATACTAGCCACTGCCGTCACATCATGGACATGAGTTGCACAATAAACTAGCCACTACCGTCACATCATGGACATGAGGTGCACAATATACTAACCACTACCGTCACATCATGGACACGAGGTGCACAATAAACTAGCCACTACCGTCACATCATGGACATGAGGTGCACAATATACTAACCACTACCGTCACATCATGGACACGAGGTGCACAATAAACTAGTCACTACCGTCAAATCATGGACATGAGGTGCACAATAAACTAGCCACTACCGTCACATCATGGACATGAGGTGCACAATATACTAGCCACTACCGTCACATCATGGACATGAGGTGCACAATATACTAGCCACTGCCGTCACATCATGGACATGAGGTGCACAATAAACTAGCCACTACCGTCACATCATGGACATGAGGTGCACAATAAACTAGCCACTACCGTCACATCATGGACATGAGGTGCACAATATACTAGCCACTACCGTCACATCATGGACATGAGGTGCACAATATACTAGCCACTGCCGTCACATCATGGACATGAGGTGCACAATAAACTAGCCACTACCGTCACATCATGGACATGAGGTGCACAATATACTAGCCACTACCGTCCACATCATGGACATGAAGGTGCACAATATACTAGCCACTGCCGCACATCATGGACATGAGTGCACAATAAACTAGCCACTACCGTCACATCATGGACATGAGGTGCACAATATACTAGCCACACCGTCACATCATGGACATGAGGTGCACAATATACTAGCCCACTGCCGTCACATCATGGACATGAGGTGCACAATAAACTAGCCACTACCGTCACATCATGGACATGAGGTGCACAATATACTAGCCACTAACCGTCACATCATGGACATGAGTGCACAATATACTAGCCACTACCGTCACATCATGGACATGAGGTGCACAATATACTAGCCACTGCCGTCACATCATGTACATGAGGTGCACAATATACTAGCCACTACCGTCACATCATGGACATGAGGTGCACAATATACTAGCCACTACCGTCACATCATGGACATGAGTGCACAATATACTAGCCACTACCGTCACATCAGGACATGAGGTGCAAATATACTAGCCACTACCGTCACATCATGGACATGAGGTGCACAATATACTAGCCACTGCCGTCACATCATGGACATGAGGTGCACAATATACTAGCCACTGCCGTCACATCATGGACATGAGGTGCACAATATACTAGCCACTGCCGTCACATCATGGACATGAGGTGCACAATATACTAGCCACTACCGTCACATCATGGACATGAGGTGCACAATATACTAGCCACTGCCGTCCACATCATGACATGAGGTGCACAATAAACTAGCCACTGCCGTCACATCATGGACATGAGGTGTACAATATACTAGCCACTGCCGTCACATCATGGACATGAGGTGCACAATATACTAGCCACTGCCGTCACATCATGGACATGAGGTGCACAATAAACTAGCCAAATCGGTGGAAAAAAAATCTAAAAAATTTTTTTTTTTATTTTGTTTAATCGAGTGAGTTATTATAATGTTGTTGTGTCTCCTGGCATCATTTATCTCCTAACATACCTCTGATCTCCTGCCCCCCCCTCCCCTCCCCACTCCTTCACCTCCCTCCTGCATCATTTATCTCCTAACATACCTCTGATCTCCGCCCCCCTCCCCTCCCCACTCCTTCACCTCCCTCCTGCATCATTTATCTCCTAACATACCTCTGATCTCCTGCCCCCCTCCCCTCCCCACTCCTTCACCTCCCCCTGGCATCATTTATCTCCTAACATACCTCTGATCTCCTGCCCCCCTCCCCTCCCCACTCCTTCACCTCCCTCCTGGCATCATTTATCTCCTAACATACCTCTGATCTCCTCCCCCCCTCCCCTCCCCACTCCTTCACCTCCCACCTGGCATCATTTATCTCCTAACATACCTCTGATCCTCCTCCCCCCCTCCCCTCCCCACTCCTTCACCTCCCTCCTGGCATCATTTATCTCCTAACATACCTCTGATCTCCTGCCCCCCTCCCCTCCCCACTCCTTCACCTCCCTCCTGGCATCATTAATCTCCTAACATACCTCTGATCTCCTGCCCCCCCTCCCCTCCCCACTCCTTCACCTCCCTCCTGGCATCATTTATCTCCTAACATACCTCTGATCTCCTGCCCCCCCTCCCCTCCCCACTCCTTCACCTCCCTCCTGGCATCATTTATCTCCTAACATACCTCTGATCTCCTGCCCCCCTCCCCTCCCCACTCCTTCACCTCCCACCTGGCATCATTTATCTCCTAACATACCTCTGATCTCCTGCCCCCCTCCCCTCCCCACTCCTCAACCTCCCTCCTGCATCATTTATCTCCTAACATACCTCTGATCTCCTCCCCCCTCCCCTCCCCACTCCTTCACCTCCCTCCTGGCATCATTATCTCCTAACATACCTCTGATCTCCTGCCCCCCTCCCCTCCCCACTCCTTCACCTCCCTCCTGGCATCATTTATCTCCTAACATACCTCTGATCTCCTCCCCCCCTCCCTCCCTCCCCACTCCTTCACCTCCCACCTGGCATCATTTATCTCCTAACATACCTCTGATCTCCTCCCCCCCTCCCCTCCCCACTCCTTCACCTCCCTCCTGGCATCATTTATCTCCTAACATACCTCTGATCTCCTGCCCCCCTCCCCTCCCCACTCCTCACCTCCCTCCTGGCATCATTATCTCCTAACATACCTCTGATCTCCTGCCCCCCCTCCCCTCCCCACTCCTTCACCTCCCTCCTGGCATCATTTATCTCCTAACATACCTCTGATCTCCTGCCCCCCCTCCCCTCCCCACTCCTTCACCTCCCTCCTGGCATCATTTATCTCCTAACATACCTCTGATCTCCTGCCCCCCTCCCCTCCCCACTCCTTCACCTCCCTCCTGGCATCATTTATCTCCTAACATACCTCTGATCTCCTGCCCCCCTCCCCTCCCCACTCCTTCACCTCCCTCCTGGCATCATTTATCTCCTAACATACCTCTGATCTCCTGCCCCCCCCCCCCCCCACTCCTTCACCTCCCTCCTGGCATCATTTATCTCCTAACATACCTCTGATCTCCTGCCCCCCTCCCCTCCCCACTCCTTCACCTTCCTCCTGGCATCATTTATCTCCTAACATACCTCTGATCTCCTGCCCCCCTCCCCTCCCCACTCCTTCACCACCCTCCTGGCATCATTTATCTCCTAACAACCTCTGATCTCCTGCCCCCCTCCCCTCCCCACTCCTTCACCACCCTCCTGGCATCATTTTATCTCCTAACATACCTCTGATCTCCTGCCCCCCTCCCCTCCCCACTCCTTCACCTCCCACCTGGCATCATTTATCTCCTGACATACCTCTGATCTCCTGCCCCCCTCCCCTCCCCACTCCTTCACCTCCCTCCTGGCATCATTTATCTCCTAACATACCTCTGATCTCCTGCCCCCTCCCCTCCCCACTCCTTCACCTCCCTCCTGGCATCATTTATCTCCTAACATACCTCTGATCTCCTGCCGCCCCCCCTCCCCATCCCCACTCCTTCACCTCCCTCCTGGCATCATTTATCTCCTGACATACCTCTGATCTCCTGCCCCCCTCCCCTCCCCACTCCTTCACCTCCCTCCTGGCATCATTTATCTCCTGACATACCTCTGATCTCCTGCCCCCCTCCCCTCCCCACTCCTTCACCTCCCTCAAGGCATCATTTATCTCCTAACATAACCTCTGATCTCCTGCCCCCCTCCCCTCCCCACTCCTTCACCTCCCACCTGGCATCATTTATCTCCTGACATACCTCTGATCTCCTGCCCCCCTCCCCTCCCCACTCCTTCACACCTCCCTCCTGGCATCATTTATCTCCTAACATACCTCTGATCTCCTGCCCCCCCCTCCCCTCCCCACTCCTTCACCTCCCTCCTGGCATCATTTATCTCCTGACATACCTCTGATCTCCTGCCCCCCCTCCCCTCCCCACTCCTTCACCTCCCTCCTGGCATCATTTATCTCCTGACAACCTCTGATCTCCTGCCCCCCTCCCCTCCCCACTCCTTCACCTCCCTCCTGGCATCATTTATCTCCTAACATACCTCTGATCTCCTGCCCCCCCTCCCCTCCCCACTCCTTCACCTCCCTCCTGGCATCATTTATCTCCTGACATACCTCTGATCTCCTGCCCCCCCTCCCCTCCCCACTCCTTCACCTCCCTCCTGGCATCATTTATCTCCTGACATACCTCTGATCTCCTGCCCCCCTCCCCTCCCCACTCCTTCACCTCCCTCCTGGCATCATTTATCTCCTAACATAACCTCTGATCTCCTGCCCCCCTCCCCTCCCCACTCCTTCACCTCCCACCTGGCATCATTTATACTCCTGACATACCTCTGATCTCCTGCCCCCCTCCCCTCCCCACTCCTTCACCTCCCTCCTGCATCATTTATCTCCTAACATACCTCTGATCTCCTGCCCCCCCCCCTCCCTCCCCACTCCTTCACCTCCCTCCTGGCATCATTTATCTCCGACATACCACTGATCTCCTGCCCCCCTCCCCTCCCCACTCCTTCACCTCCCTCCGCATCATTTATCTCCTGACATACCTCTGATCTCCTGCCCCCCCTCCCCTCCCCACTCCTTCACCTCCCTCCTGGCAATCATTTATCTCCTAACATACCTCTGATCTCCTGCCCCCCTCCCCTCCCCCACTCCTTCACCTCCCACCTGGCAATCATTTATCTCCTGACATACCTCTGATCTCCTGCCCCCCTCCCATCCCCACCACTCCTTCACCTCCCTCCTGCATCATTTATCTCCTGACATACCTCTGATCTCCTGCCCCCCTCCCCTCCCCACTCCTTCACCTCCCTCCTGGCATCATTTATCTCCTGACATACCTCTGATCTCCTGACCCCCTCCCCCCCCCCACTCCTTCACTTCCTCCTGGCACATTTATCTCCTAACATACCTCTGATCTCCTGCCCCCATCCCCTCCCCACTCCTTCACCTCCCACCTGGCATCATTTATCTCCTAACATACCTCTGATCTCCTGCCCCCTCCCCCCCCAACTCCTTCCTTCACCTCCCACCTGGCATCATTTATCTCCTAACATACCTCTGATCTCCTGCCCCCCTCCCCTCCCCACTCCTTCACCTCCCTCCTGGCATCATTTATCTCCTAACATACCTCTGATCTCCTGCCCCCCTCCCCTCCCCACTCCTTCACCTCCTTCCTGGCATCATTTAACTCCTAACATACCTCTGATCTCCTGCCCCCCTCCCCTCCCCACTCCTTCACCACCCTCCTGGCATCATTTATCTCCTAACATACCTCTGATCTCCTGCCCCCCTCCCCTCCCCACTCCTTCACCTCCCTCCTGGCATCATTTATCTCCTAACATACCTCTGATCTCCTGCCCCCCTCCCCTCCCCACTCCTTCACCTCCCACCTGGCATCATTTATCTCCTAACATACCACTGATCTCCTGCCCCCCTCCCCTCCCCACTCCTTCACCACCCTCCTGGCATCATTTATCTCCTAACATACTCTGATCTCCTGCCCCCCTCCCCTCCCCACTCCTTCACCTCCCTCCTGGCATCATTTATCTCCTAACATACCTCTGATCTCCTGCCCCCCCCCTCCCCACTCGTTCACTCCACCTGGCATCATTTATCTCCTAACATACCACTGATCTCCTGCCCCCTCCCCTCCCCACTCCTTCACCACCCTCCTGGCATCATTTATCTCCTAACATACCACTGATCTCCTGTCCCCCTCCCCTCCCCACTCCTTCACCACCCTCCTGGCATCATTTATCTCCTAACATACCTCTGATCTCCTGCCCCCCTACCTTCCCCACTTCTTCACCTCCCACCTGGCATCATTTATCTCCTAACATACCTCTGATCTCCTGCCCACCCTCCCCTCCCCACTCCTTCACCTGCCTCCTGGCAACATTTATCTCCTAACATACCTCTGATCTCCTGCCCACCCTCCCCTCCCCACTCCTTCACCTCCCTCCTGGCATCATTTATCTCCTAACATACCTCTGATCTCCTGCCCCCCTCCCCTCCCCACTCCTTCACCTCCCTCCTGGCATCATTTATCTCCAAACATTCCTCTGATTTCCTGCCCCCCCTCCCCTCCCCACTCCTTCACCTCCCTCCTGGCATCATTTATCTCCAAACATACCTCTGATCTCCTGCCCCCCATCCCCTCCCCACTCTTTCATTTCCCTCCTGGCATCATTTATCTCCTAACATACCCCTGACCTCCTCCCCCCCCTACTCCTTCACCTCCTCCACCCATTTCCTACCTCTCCATCCCCTCACAAGTCGTCCTCCACCCTTTAAACTAACACTGTCCGTAAGACAAGGCTGTTGGCTTGTCTGAGAAGTTACCTGTGTAAGGCAAAGAGTGGGTTGATGGGGAGGGGTGGTAGTGGTGGTGGTGGTGGTGGTGGTAGTGGTGGTGGTGGTGGTGGTGGCTTTGGTGGTGGTGGTGGTGGTTGTAGTGGTGGTAGTGGTGGTGGTGGTGATGGTGGTGGTGGTGGTGGTGGTGGTGGTAGTGATGGTGGTGGTGATAGTGATGGTGGCAGTGTGGTGGTGGTGGTGGTGATGGTGGTGGTGGTGGTGGTGGTGGTAGTGGTTTGTGGTAGTGATAGTGATTGTTGCAGTGTTGGTGGTAGTGGTGGTGGTAGTGGTGGTGGTGGTGGTGGTGGTGGTGGTGGTGGTGCTAGTGGTGGTGGTAGTGGTAGTGGTGGTAGTGGTGGTGGTGGTAGTGGTGGTGTGGTGGTAGTGGTGGTGGTTGTGGTGATGGTGGTGATGGTGGTGGTGGTGGTTTTGGGGGTGGTGTAGTAGGTGGTAGTGGGGTAGTGGTGTTGGTGGTAGTGGTTGGGTGGGGTATGGTGGTGGTGGTAAGTGGGTGGGTTAGTAAGGGGGTTGGTGGTGGTGGTGGTGGGTGGGTGAGTGGTGTTGGTGAGTGGGGGTAGGGGTTGGTGGTGGTTGGTGGTGTTGATGGTGGGGTGGTGGTGGTAGTGGTGGTGGGGGTGTAGTGATGGGGCAGTGGTGGTGGTGGTGGTGTGGTGGTGGTGGTGGTAGTGGTGGTATGGTGTTGGTGGTAGTGTGGGTGGTGGTGGGTAGGTGGTGGTGGTGGTGGGGGTGGTGGTGGTGGTGTAGTGGTGGTGGTGGTGATAGTGAGGGTTTGGCGTGGTGGTGGTGGTGGTGGTGGTGGTGGTGGTGGGGGTTTTGGTGGGGGTGGTGGTAGTGGTGGTGGTAGTGTAGTGATTGTTGCATTTTGTGGTAGTGGGGTGGTAAGGGTGGTGGTGGTGGTGGTGGTGGTGGTGGTGCTGGGGTGGTGGTAGGGGTTTAGTGGGGTGGGGTGGTGGTGGTAGTGGTGGTGTGGTGGTAGTGTGGTGGTTGTGGTGATGGTGGTGATGGTGGTGGTGGTGTAGTGGGGTGGTGCTGGGGGGGTAGGGTGGAGTGTTGTGGTTTGGTGGTGTGGTAGTGGTGGTGGGGGTTTAGTGGTGGAAGTGGTGGGGTGGGGAGTGGATTTGGTGGTGGTAGTGTGTAGGTGGTGGGGTAGTGGTGGGGTGGTGATGGGGTTTGGGGGTGGTATGGTGGGTGTGATAGTGATGGGGGGCAGTGGGGGTGTGGTGTGGGGGGGGGTGGGGGTGGTGGGGTGGTGTGGGGGGGTGGTAGTGGTGGTGGTAGTGATAGATTGGGCAGTTTTGGGTGGGGGTGGGGGTGTGGGGTGGTGCGGTGTCGTGGTGGTGGTGGTGTTGGTGGGGGTGGTGGTGGGGGGTGGTTGGTGTGGTGGTGGTGTGTGGTGTGGTGGTGGTTGTGGTTGGGTGTTGGGGTTGGTTGGTGGTGGTGGGGGTGGTGGTGTTTGTGGTGTTGGTGGTGGTGGTGGTGGTTGTCGGGTGGTGGTGGTGTTGTGGTGGGGGTGGTGGTGGTGGTGGTGGGGGGGTGGTGGTGGTGGGGGTGGTGGTGTGGTGTGGGTGGTGGTGGTGGTGGTGGTGGTAGTAGTGTTGGTGGTGGTTTTGGTGGTAGTGTTGGTGGGGGTGGTGGTGGTGGTGGTTTTGGTGGTGTTGGTGGTGGTTGTGTGGTGGTGTTGGTGTGGTGGTGGTGGGGTGGTGGTGGTGGTGGGTGGTGGTGGTGGGGTGGTGGTGGCGGTTGGTGGTGGTGGGGGTGGTGGTGGTGGTGGTGGTGGTATTTGTTGGTGGTGGTGGTGGTGGTAGTGGTGGTAGTTTGGTGGTGGTGGGTGGTGGTAGTGTTGGTGTTGGTAGTGGTGGTGGGGGTTTGGTGGTGGTGGAGGTGGTGGTGGGGGTGGTGGTGGTGGTGTTTGTGGTGTTGGTGGTGGTGGTGGTGGTTGTCGTGTGGGGGGTGGTGTTGGTGGTGGTGGTGGTGTTGGTGGTGGTGGTGGTGGTGGTGGTGGTGGTAGTGGTGGTGGTGGTGGTGGGGGTGATGGTGGTGATGGTAGTAGTGGTGGTGGTGGTAGTGGTGGCAGTGGTGGTGGTGGTAGTGGTGGCAGTGGGGGTGGTGGTGGTGATGTTGGTGAGCGGTGGTGATGGTGGTGATGCGGTGGATGGTGGTGATGGTGGGTAGTAGTAGTGTTGGTGGTGTGGTGGTAGTGGTGGTAGTGTTGGTGGTGGTGGTGGTGGTGGTGGTGGTGGTGGTGGTGGTGGTGGTGGTGGTGGTGGTGTGTAGTAGTGGTGCTAGTAGTGATGGTGGTGTGGTAGTGGTGTGCTAGTGTTGGTAGTGTTGGTGTAGTGGTGGTGGTGGTTGTGGTGGTGGTAGTGGTAGTGATAGTGATGGTGGCAGTGGGTGGTGGTAGTGGTGGCACTGGTGTGTTGGTATGGTGGCAGTGGTGGTGGTGGTGTGGTGGTGGTGGTGGTGGTGGTGGTAGTGGTTGCAGTGGTGGTGTTAGTATGGTGCTAGCAGTGCTGGTGGTGTGGTAGTGGTGGTGGTAGTGTGGTGGTAGTGGTGGTAGTTGTGGTGGTAGTGGTGGTGGTGGTGGTAGTGGTGGTTGGGTGGTAGTGGTGGTGGTGGCGGTGGTGATGGTAGTAGTGGTGGTAGTGGTGGTGGTGGTGATAGTGGGTAGCAGTGGTGGTGATGGTGTTAGTGGTGGTCGGGGGGGAGGATAGAGAGGAGGCTACCTGTAGTCTACATGGAGGGTATTCCGTTGGATCAACGCCCCCGAGGGCAGGTCCACGACCAGGCCTCCTGGATCAGGGCCTGGCCAACCAGGCTGTTACTTCTGGCCGTACGTAGTCCAACGTACTAATCACAGCCCGGCTGATCCGGCACCGACATTAAGTATCTGTCCAGCTCCCTCTTGGTAATTCCCTTTATGCTTGGGTGGCTGCTGAACAGTCTTGGGCCCCGTATACTTATGGTTTTTTCTCTTAGTGTACCAATGGCGCCCCTACTTTTAATTGGGGGTATTTTGCACCGTCTGCCCAGTCTTTTACTTTCGTAGGGAGTGATTTCTGTGTGCAGATTTGGGACCATTCCTTCTAGGATTTTCCAAGTGTAGATTATGATATATCTCTCCCTCCTGCGTTCCAACGAGTACAAGTCAAGTGCTTCCAAGCGTTCCCAGTAGTTAAGGTGCTTGACAGAACTTATACGTGCAGTAAAGGATCTCTGTACACTCTCTAGATGTGCGATTTCACCTGCTTTGAATGGAGATGTTAATGTACAGCAGTATTCCAGCCTAGAGAGAACAAGTGATTTGAAAAGGGTCATCACTGGCTTGGCATCTTTTGTTATGAACTTTCTCATTATCCATCCTATCATTTTCTTTTCAAATGTGATCATGGCACTGTTGTGATCATTGAAAGTGATCCTCATACATTACCACTCCCAGGTCCCTCACATTATTTTTCGCTCTGTTCTATGATCAGAGTTTGTAGTATACTCTGTTATAATTATTACCTCCTCCAGTTTTCCATAACGGAGTAGTTGGAATTGTCTTCATTGAACATCATATTGTTCTCCGTTGCCCACTGGAAAACTTGGTTTATATCTTCTTGGAGATTTGCCGCATCCTCAATGGATGACAAACTCACGCAGATCCTAGTAACGTCTGCAAAGTATGACACGGTACTGTGGATTACATCTCTGTCTATGTCTAATATGAGGATGAGGAACAGGATGGGGAGGATAAGGAACAGGATGGGGAGGATGAGGAACAGGATGGGGAGGATGAGGAACAGGATGGGGAGGATGAGGAACAGGATCGGGAGGATGAGGAACAGTATGGGGAGGATGAGGAACAGGATGGGGAGGATGAGGAACAGGATGGGGAGGATGAGGAACAGGATAGGGAGGATGAGGAACAGGATGGGGAGGATGAGGAACAGGATGGGGAGGATGAGGAACAGGATGGGGAGGATGAGGAACAGGATAGGGAGGATAAGGAACAGGATGGGGAGGATGAGGAACAGAATGGGGAGGATGAGGAACAGGATGGGGAGGATGAAGAACAGGATGGGGAGGATGAGGAACAGGATTGGGAGGATGAGGAACAGGATAGGGAGGATAAGGAATAGGATGGGGAGGATGAGGAACAGGATAGGGAGGATGAGGAACAGGATGGGGAGGATGAGGAACAGGATGGGGAGGATGAGGAACAGGATGGGAGGATGAGGAACAGGATAGGGAGGATAAGGAACAGGATGGGGAGGATGAGGAACAGAATGGGGAGGATGAGGAACAGGATGGGGAGGATGAAGAACAGGATGGGAAGGATGAGGAACAGGATTGGGAGGATGAGGAACAGGATAGGGAGGATAAGGAATAGGATGGGGAGGATGAGGAACAGGATGAGGAGGATGAGGAACAGGATGGGGAGGATGAGGAACAGGATGGGGAGGATGAGGAACAGGATGGGGAGGATGAGGAACAGGATGGGGAGGATAAGGAGAGAGGAATTGGAAGGGGGGAAGAGGAGGGGAAAGAAGAAAAGGGAAGGGGAGGAAGAGGGATAGGAAAGGAAGTGGAAACGGGGAAGGTGGGGAAGGAGATGGGGACGGGGAAAACTGGGCTGAAGGCGGGGGGGGTTTTTTGGGGGGGGCTGAAACTGGCTGGGGGCTGCTGGTTTGTAAACGGGGCCCTTTGGCTGGCGGTGTAAGGGGCTGGCTGGTTAAGGGGGGCAAAAACCCCTTGTAAACTGGGGTTGGCTTAAGCTGGTGGTTAAGGGCTGGCCTTTAAACTGCCGGGGCTGGGGCTCCCGGGAAAAGGGGGCCCGGGTCCAAGGGCTGGGGGCCAGGGGTTCTGGCTTGTTTTGGGGCTGGCGAAAGGGGGCTGGGGAGCTGGTGCTGGGGGGGGGACCTGGCTGGTTTAAACGGGGCGGCTGGCTTAGACCGGGGCTTAAACGCGGCTGGGGCCTTAAGACGGGGGCCCTGCTGGCGGGGTTAAGACTGCTGGCTTCAGGCTTGGCTGGCCTTGGGGTAAGACGGGGCGGGGGTTCTTTTGGGAACTCTGTAAACTGGCGCTGGCAAAATGGTTGGGGGGTTTTAAGCCTTTGGGTAAGACTGGCTATGGCGTAAGACGGGGGGCTGGCTAAAAAAGGGGCTGGTTTGGGTAAGAGGGCCCGGCGGGGTGAAGGCTGGCTGCTGAAAAGGGCTGGCTGGTTGAAAGCGGGCTGGGTTTAAGACGGCTTGGCTTAAACTTGCTGGCTGTAAACTGGTTTGGGTGAAGTTTCCCGGGTTGGCGGCGTAAGATGGCTGGCTGCGTAAGGGCCCGGGGCTAAAGCGGGCCGGGGGGTTAAGACTGCTGCTGGCTGAAACTGGTGCTGGCGAAGACTGGCCGGGCTGTAAGACTGGCTGCTGGGGGGGCCCGGAAACTGGCAAAGGCAAAAACGGGGCCGCAAAGTTAGCTGGCTGTAAAACTGGGGCTGGCTTGGGGGGTTTTGGGGCGGCGGCTAAAGAAAGGGCGGGTAAATGGCTGCTGGGAAACTGGTAGCTGGCTGTAAACGGCTGGCTGGCTAAAAAACTGGTAGGGCTGAAACCGGCGCTGTAAACGGAGCGGCTGAAACTTGGGGGGAAAGACTGGCGGCGGCTGTAAGCGGCTGGTGGCTGTAAGCGGTAGGGAAAGGGGTGGGCGTAAACGGGCTGCTGGCTTAAGACTGTGGCTGGCTAAGACTGGCGGGTGCCTGTAAACTGGGGGCCTGGCTGAAGACGGCTTGTAAGAGGGCTCGGGGTGGCGGGCCCGGGAAACGGCGCGGGCTGAAAATTTGGCTGCGCCGAAGCTGGGGGTGGTTTAAAAGGAGGTTTGGAAAGACTGCTGCGGGCTAAGATTTGGGTGGCTGGTTAAAGGGGCTATTGGTTTAAAAGGCTACGGCTGTAAGGGCGCGGAAGACGGTGCGGAAAACGGGTTTAAAATTTGGCGGGGCGGGCAAACCGGGGCCTGGCTTTGGGTGGCTAAAATTTGGGCTGAAAACCCTGGCGGGGAAGCTGGCTGCGGGAAAACTGGGGGCGGTTAAGCTGGGGTGAAGACGGGTCTGGCTGAAAGACTGCTGGCGGGCTGAAGCCTGGCTGCGGGTGTAAGGGGGGAAACGGCTGGCCGGCTTAAAGGCGGCTGAAGCTGGCTGCTGTTAGACCCGGCGGTTTGGGGCTGGGCTGGGAAAACGGGCCCGGGGCTGAAGACTGGGTGGCTGAAACTGGCTGGCGGTGAAAAAAGGGCTGCGGTGTAAGATCTGGCTGGTTTCGGGAGGTTTTGGGAAGCTTTTGGGTGGTGGAAAGCTGGCTTAAACTGGCTGGCTTTTTAAAACCCTGGGTGCTGGGGGGCGAAAGGCTGGGCTGAACGGCGCTGGCTGTAAAGACGGGTGCGGCAAGACGGCGGTGGTTAAGACTGGCGCGCGTAAGACGGGGCTGGGGGGTAAGACCTGCTGGGTTCTGGTGCTGGCTGTAAACTGGCGGGCGGGAAACCCCGGTATTTCGGGTTTGGGGTCGTTTAAAACTCTGGCTGTTTTTAAATTTGGGGGGGCCTGTGGGCCCGGGCTGTAAGACGGGCTGGTGGGCCCTTAAAAATTAGGGGGGGGGGTTTTAAGACTGGCTGGGGTTTGGGGGCTGAAGACTGGGTGGTGAAGCTGTTTTCCCCCCTTGCTGCTTGCGGCGGGGCTGGCGGGGCCGGGATGGCTGGGGCTGGTTGGGCTGGCTGGCTGGCTGGGGGAAGGGTAGGGCTTGGGGCTGGCGGCTGGGGCGGGAGTTGGGCTGGCGGGCGGCTGGGGTTGCTGGCTGGGGCGGGGTTTTTTGGGGGGTTTAAAGGGCCGGGCTGGGGGGGGTTTGGGGGCGGGGGCCTGGCGTGGGAGGGGCGGGTAAATTTGGGGGGGCCGGGGTTGGGCTGGCTGGTTTTTCCCTGGGGCGGGGCGAAGACTGGTGTTGCTTAAAACCCTGGCGGCTGCAAAGTCTGGTGTAAAGGCCGGCTGTAGACTGGGGGCGGCTGAAAGACGGGCGGGCGGCGAAATCCCTGGCGTAGACGGCTGGGTGAAGACTGGCGGGTGGGGGGAAAACTGGCGGCTGGCAAAAGACGGGCGGTGGCTGAAATCTGGCTGGGGGAAGCGGTGGGGGGTTTTTTTAGGGGTGCGGCTGAAGACTGGCCTTTTTGTAAAATGGGTTAGACTGGCTGGGGCTGTAAAAAGGGCTCTCAAACGGTGGCGGCTGTAAACTGGGGCTGCCTTAAGCGGCTGCGGCTGTAAAGGGGGGGGGGCCCGGGAAAGCCGGCGGGAAATTGGCTCTGGCTTAGACTGGCGGGGGCGAAGACGGGCGGGTGTGAAACGGGGCTGGCGTAAGACTGGCGGGCTGGCTAAGACGGGCTGGCGGGAAAAAAGGGGCTAAACTGGTTGTGGCTGGCGGCTGGGGGTTAAGGGGTTAAAAGGGGGGGGGAAGCGGCTGGGTAAACTGGGCTGGCTGTAAAGGGTTTCCTTTGGGGGGGGGGCGGGGCAAAAAGGGGGCGGGGAAAACGGGGCGGGCCTGTAAGACGGCCCCCCGCTTTTGACTGGCGCGGGCTGTAACCCCGGCGGGCGGGAGGGCTGGCTGCGGGGCCCCAAAGGGCCTGGCTGTCTGCGGTTGCCGGCTGAAAGACTGGCGGCGGTGTAAGCCCGGGGTGGCTTTCGGTGGTGGGCTTTTGGTAAAACGGGGGCTGGGGGGCCCGGGGTGGCGGCTGTAAACGGCGGGGGCTGAAACTGCTGGCTTAAGCTGCTGGTGGCGTAAGACGGCTGCTGGCTTAAGACGGGCTGGGGGCCTTTGGGGTTTAAGACTGGCTGGCTGGGAAAGGGGGTTTTTGGGACCTGTTTCCCGGTGCGGCAAAGGGGGTGCGGGCTGACTGGTTGCGGCCCTTTTTCCTGGAAAAAGGGGGCTGTGGCTCTGCTGGTTTTTTCCCGCTGGTTTGGAAAAGCTTTAGGGGCTCTGTAAACGGGCTGCCTGTAAAACTGGCGGCTCAAAGCTGGGTTGGGGTTAAAAATTTGGGTTTAAAGGGGTTTTTTTGGGGGGGCTGTGCGCCTTTAACGCTTTTTAAAGCTTCGGCTGTTTTGGCCTTTTTTGGGACTCGGGAAAACCTCGGGGGTTTTGCTGCTGTTTTAAAACTATTAGCTGCAAAACTTCTGCCCGGGGGGGGAACCATCTACCTTGGAACGCGGGGGGTTTTAAACGCTGACTATCTAGCTGGCTAATATGCCTTTCGGGGTTTGCCTACTGCGGGCTCTAGGCCTCTAGCGGGGTCAAGGGGCACTGCGGGAAATCTGCTGGTTAAATTTTTGGGCTAATTTCTGCTTCTAGCGGCTCCTGGCCCCCGGCTGCTGGCTAGCTGTAAACTGGCTATATACGGGCACCCTTTTCCCCAGGGCTAAACTATTTTTGGGCGGGCTCTAGCTGGTGGCTTGGTGCCTTACGGGGGCCCTTTAAACCCCTGACTGGCGCTGTAATTTCTGCTCTACGGGCCCTTTAACTGCCGGCAAAACTGGCTAAAAGCGGGAAAAGGTTAAAAGGCTTGGCAAATGGGGTAAAGAAGAGGGGGGAAAGGGGGGGAAAGGGTTTTGAAAGGGGGGGGGGGGGAAAGGGGGGGCCCAAATTGGGCCCTGAAGAGGGAACCCAAAGGGAGGGGAAGAGCTAGCTCAAAAGAGTAGGGGAAAAAAAAGAGGGGAAAAAGGGCAACGGCCGAAGACGGCTACGGGCTGTAAGACTGGCTAGCGCAGTAAACAGCTAGCGGCTTAAGCTGCGGGCGGCTGAAACGGCTATCGGCTGAAAGAGGCGGGCGGGCGTAAGCCGGCAACGGCTGTAAACTGGCTGCTGCCGAAAGACTGGCTACTGGCGAAAAACGGGCTGGCTCTGTAAACGGGGCTACGGGCTGTAAGACGGCTCGGCTGTAAGCCCGGGCTAGCGGGCTGAAGACTGGCTGGCTGGCTTAAGACGGCACTGCTGTAAGCCCGGCGGGCTGGCGTAAGCGGGCTAGTTGGCGGGTAAGATGCTGGCGCTGAAACGGGCTACGGCTGTAAGACGGCTGCGGGCTAAAGACTGGCTGGCTGGCTGTAAAACGGGCTGGCGGCTGGCTTAAGACTGGATAGCGGCTGTAAACGGGCTAGTGGCTGTAAAACGGGCTGCTGCGGAAGACGGGCTAGCGGGTAAACGGGGCTGCTGCCTGTATGACTGCACTGGCTGTAAACGGGGGCCTGGCTGTAAGACGGGCTACTGGCGGTAAGGCTGCGGGCGGGTGTAAGACGGGCTGGCAGGCTGAAACGGGATGGCGGCTGTAAGACTGGCTAGCGGCTGTAAGACGGCTAGCGGGCTGTAAGACGGCAATGCTTAAGCCTGGCTACTGGTTTAAAACGCCGGGGCCGGCTGTAAGACGGCTAGGGCTGTAAGCTGGCTACTGCTGTAAGCGGGCTGGCGGGCTGTAAGACGGGCGGGAGGCTGAAACGGCTAGCTGGCTGTAAGACTGGCTGGCTGGCTGTAAGACGGGTAGCTGGCTGTAAGACGGCGCCGGGGCGTAAACGGGCTGCGGGCTGTAAACGGGGCTGGCGGGCTGAAAACGGCGGGCTGTGAGACGGGCTCGGGCTAAAAGACTGGTGGCTGGCGAAAGACTGCTGCTGCTGTAAATGGCTGGCTGGGCGAAAGTCGGGCGGGCGGGCTGAAACAGGCTAGCTGGCTTAAGACGGCGGGCGGCGTAAGACCGCGGCTGAAGACGGCACGGGCTGAAAGACGGCTAGGGGGCTGAAGACTGGCTGGCGGGCTGTAAGACTGGTGGGGGGCTGAAAGACGGGCTGGGGGGCGTGGACGGGGCAGCTGGCTGTAAAAACTGGCTGGGGCTTAAGACTGGCTGGCGGGCGGAAGGGCCTGCTGCGTAAGACTGCGGCTGCCTGTGAGTCTGGCTGGCTGGCTGTAAACGGCTGGCTGGCTGTAAGACGGGCTGGCGGGCTGAAGTCGGATAGCGGCGTAAACTGGCGGGTTTTGGCTGTAAACTCGGGCTGGCTTAAGAGGGCCGCTGTGAGACGGCTGGCTGCTGTAACCGGGCGGGCGGGCTAAAAGTCTGGCGGGCGGGCTGTAAGACGGGCACGGGCTGTAAACTGGCTGGCGCTGTAACGGCTGGCGGGCTGAAGACGGGCGGGCTGGCGTAAACGGCTGGCGGCTGAAGACTATTTAGCGCTGTAAGACGGCGGGCCGGGCTGTAAGACGCTTTCGGCTGTGAACGGGCCCGCGGGCGAAGACGGCTGCGCCTTGAGACTGGCTGGAGGGCTGTAAGACGGCGGGCTGGCTGAAAACTGGCTGGCTGCGTAAACGGGCTACTGGCTGCGAACGGCGGGCGGGCTGCAAGACCTGCTGGGGGAACTGGCTGGCGGGCTGTAAACGGCTGGCTGCTGAAAGACTGCGGGCGGTGAAGACTGCCGGGCGCTGAAAGTCTCTGAAGGCTGTAAGAGGGGCTACGGGCTGTAAACTGGCTGGCTGCTGTAAACGGCTGCTGTAAGACTGGCTACTGGCTGAAGACGGCTACGGGCTGTAAGACTGCTGGCGGGTGTAAGACGGGCTGGCGGCGTAAGACGGGCGGGCGGGCGTAAACGGTTTACTGTCGAAGAGGGGCGGCTGACGTAAACTGCTGCGGGCGTAACTGGCCGGCGGCGTAAGACTGGCTGGCTCCGTGAGTCTGGCTGGCTGGTGAAGACTGGCGGGCGGGCTGAAAGACGGGCGGGCTGGCTGAAAGACTGGCTAGCGGGGCTTAAACGGCTGGCTGCTTTAAGACGGCGGTTACTTAAGACGGCTATCGCGTAGACGCTGCTGGCGTAAGCGGGGGGCTGGCGAAGACTGGCCGGGCGTAGACTGGGCGGGCGTAAGACTGGCGGGCTGGTTTAAAAGTCGGGTTGGCGGCTGTAAACGGCTAGCGGGCTTAAGACGGGCGACTGCTGTAAACTGGCTGCTGGCTTAAGACTGGCGGGCGGGCTGTAAACTGGCTGGCGGCTGTAAGACGGTACGCTTAAGACGGCGGCCCGTAAACTGGCGGGCGGCTGTGAGATGGCCGGCTGGCTTAAACGGCGGCTGCCTGTGAACGGGCTTTTTGGGCTGAAAGGGCTGGCGGGCTGTAAACTGCTGCTGGCTGTAAGACGGCTAGCGGGCTGAAAACGGGCGGGCTGCTGAAGACGGGCTGCTGCGTAAGACTGGCTACTGGCTGAAACTTTTGGGGCTGAAACTGGCTGGCTGGCGTGAACGGCGGCGGCTGTAAGCGGGCTGAGGGCGTAAACTGGCTGCCTGGTTGTAAGACGGCTGGCTGGCGTAAGACTCTGGCGGGCTGTAAGACTGGCTGGCTGGCTGTAAGACGGGAAACGGCTTGGGAGACTGGCTGCTGGCTGTAAGACGCGGCGGGCTGAAAGGCTAGCGGGCTGGCGTAAGACTCGGGCTGGCGGGCGTAAGACGGGCGGGCTGGCTGAAGACTGGCTGCTGGCTGAAAACGGGCGGGCGGCTTAAGATGGCTGGCGGCTGGAGACAGCGGGCTGGCTGTGAACGGGGCTGGCTAGCTGAAGACTGGCTGGTGGCTTAAGACGGCGGGCGGCTATAAGATTTCTACGGCGTGGGACGGCTGGCTGGCGTAAAACTGCGGCTGGTGAAACGGCGGGCTCTGTAAACTGGCGGCTGGGTGTGGGGGGATGCTGCTGGCTTGAACGGGCGGGCTGGCGTAAGAGGGGCTTGCGTAAACTGGCGGCGGGCTGTAAGACTGGCTGCTGCTGTAAGACTGCTGGCTGGCGAAAAGACAAGCGGCTGGCTTAAGGAGCGGGGCTGCTGAAAAATTTGGTGGCTGGGAAGACGGGCGGGCTGGCTGAGACGGGCTGGCTGGCGGCTTCGTAAAACGGGCGGGTGTGTAAACTGGCAGGCGGTTTAAACTGGCTGGCTGTAAAAACGGGCCCGGGCAGCGTAAGACTGGCGGGCTGGCTGTGGACGGCTGGCTGGCTGTGAGACGGCTGACGGCTGAAGACTGGCGGTGTTTAAGACGGGCTGGCGGCGAAAGACTGGCGGGCTGGCTGTAAGACTGGCTGGCTCTGTAAACGGGCTGGCGAGACGGCTGGCGGGCGTGGGACTTTCTGTCCGGCGTAAACGGCTGGCTGGCTGTAAGACGGGCGGGATGTCTAAGAGGGGCGGCTGGCTGTAAGACTGGCAGCGGCTGAAGACGGGCGGGCGGGCTGAAAACGGGCTGTCTGGCGTAAGACTGGCTGCTGCTTAACTGGCAGGGCTTAAACGGGCTGGCGGGCGGGGAGACTGGCATCGGGCGGAACTGGCTGCGGCTGAAGACGGCTGGCAGCTGTAAGACTGGCTGCTGGCTGTAAGACGGCGGGCTGGCGTAAACGGGCTGGCGGCGAAACGGGCTGCCGCTGTAAACGGCTGCTGGCTGAAGACGGCTGGCGGGCTGAAAGACGGGCGGGGCGGGCTCTAAACTCGCTGCGGCTGTGAACGGCGGGATGGCGTAAACTGGCGGTAAACTGGCGGGCTGAAAGACTGGCTGGGGGTGTGAGACTGGCTGGGGCGAAAACTGACTCGGCGAAGACTGGCGGGGCTGTAAGAGGGCGGGCGGGGTGTGAGACGGGCGGCGGGCGAAAGACTGGCTTGGCTGTAAGACTGGCTTTCGGCTGAAAAACTGAGGCTGAACTGGGGGCTGGCTGTGAGACGGGCGGCCGGGCTGAAGACTGGCGGGCTGGCTTAAGACTGGCGGGCTGGGGGTAAAAAAACTGGGGGCGGGCTGTAAACGGCTGGCTGAAAAGAACGGGCTGGGGGAAAAACTGGCTCTGGCTGAAACGGGCTGGCGGGCTGAAGACTGGCTGCGGGCTGTAAGATGCTGCTGAGACGGGCAACGGCGTAAACTGGCAGGCGGGCTGTAAACTGGCGGGGGGCTGAAGACGGCGCGGGCTCTAAGACTCGCTGGCTGGCGTGAACTGGTGGCTGTGAGACGGCTGGCTGTGAACTGGCTGGGGCTGTAAGACGGGTTTGGGGGCTGAAGACGGCTGGCTGTAAACGGCGGGCTGGGGTAACGGGCTGTGGTTTAAAATTTTGACGGGCTGCTGTAAGACTCTGCTGTAAACGGGCGGTTGGGTGTAGACCTGCGCTGTAAGACGGCTGGCTGGCTGTAAACGGGCTGCGGGCTGAAGACGGGCGGGCGGCTGTAAGAAGGCGGCTGAGACTGCGGGCGGCTGTGAGACGGCGGGCCGGCTGTAAACGGGCGGGCGGGCTGTAAACTGGCTGGCGGCGTAAGACGGTTGGCTGGCTGTAAGACGGCTGCGTAAGACTGCGTGGGTGTGAGACGGCTGGCTGCTGTAAACGGGCTGCTGGCGAAACTGGCGGGCGGGTTGTAAAGGCGCTGGACGGGGTGACGGGCTGAAGAGGGCTGACGGCTTAAGCGGGCGACTGGCTGTAAACTGGCTATCGGGCTTAAGACGGCTGGCGGGCTGAAAGGGATTCTGGCGGCTGTAAGACTGGCGGCGGGCTGTAAGACGGGGCGACGGGCTTAAGACTGGCGGCGGGCTTGAACTGGCTTCGGGCTTGAGACGGGCTGGCGGGCTGTAAACTGGCTGGCGGGCTGTGAGACGGCTTCGGGCTGTGAAAGCGGCGGCGGGCAAAAGACTGGCGGGGCGGGGCTGTAAGACTGGCGGGGCTGGCTGTAAACTGGCTGGCTGGCGTAAGATGGCTGATTGGCTGAGACTGGCCTGGCTGGCTTGAACTGGCGCCTGTAAGACTGGCTGGCTGGCTCTGAGACTGGCTAGCTGTAAAGACGGGGTCTGGCTGTAAGACTGGCTGGCTGGCTGTAAGACTGGCGGCTGTAAGACTGGCTACTGGCTGAAAAGACTGGCTAGCTGGCTGTAAGACGGCGGGCGGGCTGTAAGACGGCTGGCTGGCTGAAACGGGCGGGCGGGCGTAAGACTGGCTACTGGTGTAAGACGGCTGGGTGGTTTTAAGACGGCGGGTTACGAAAGACTGCTATCGGGTTTTGGAATGGCGGGCGGGCTGTAAGACGGGCGGGGCTCGCTGAAGACGGCCGCGTGAGACTGGCTGGCTGGCTGTAAGACGGGCTGGCGGGCTGAAAGTCTGGCGGGGCTGGCGTAAGACTGGCTACGGGCTGAAACGCTACGGCTTAAGACTCAGCTGCTTTTTGACTGGCTACTGGCGTAAACGGGGCGCTGGCTGAAGACGGCTAGCGGGCCGAAGACTGGCACTGGTTTTAAGACGGCAGCTGACCGAAGACTAGCTAGCGGCTGTAAAAGGCTGGCTGGCTGTAGACGGCTATCGCTGTAAGACGGGCGGGCGGGCGTAAGCGCGGCTGGCTTAAAGACGGGCTGATGGCTGTAAACGGCTAGGGGGCTGTAACCCCTGGCGGCGGGGTGTAAGACTGCTACGGCGAAAGAGGGGCTCCTGGCTGTAAACTGGCTGGCGGCTTAAGACTTTGGCTGGCTGCAAACGGGCTGGCTGTGAGACGGCGGGCTGGCTTGACTGCGGGCGGCTGAAAGACTGGCGGCTGCTGTAAGACGGCGGGCTGCTAAAGTCTGGCTGGCTGGCTGTAAACGGCAGCTGGCTGTAAGACTGGGGGCGGCTGAAAACCCGGGCTGGCTTAAACGGCACTGCTGTAAACGGCTACTGGCTGTAAGACGGGCTGGCTGGCTGTAAGACTGCGCTGCGAAAGACGGCTGGCGGGCTGTGGGACGGGTCACGGCTGTAAAAACTGGCTGGCTGAAGACGGGCGGCTGGCTGGAGACGGGCCTGCGGGCTGAAGATGGGGGCTGCCTGTGAGCGGCTGCTGCTGTAAGACTGCTCTGGCTGAAACGGGGCTGGCTGGCTGTAAGACGGATAGCGGGCTGTAAACTGGGCGGCTGTTAAGCGGCGGGCGGGCCTGTAAACTGGCCGGGCGTGAGACTGGGGGCTGGCTGTAACACGGGCGGCTCTGAAAGCGGCTGCGGGCTGAAACGGGCAGCGGCGAAACGGCTGGCTGCGTAAGACTGGCTGCTGCTGAAGACGGCTGGCGGCTGAAAAACGGCGGCTGGCTGTAAACTTTTTAGCGGGCTGTAAACTGGCGGGCCGGCTGTAAGACGGTTTTTCGGGCTGTGAAGGGGCCGGCTGGCTGAAGACGGCGGCTCCCTGTGAGCCTGGATGGCTGAAACTGGCGGGCGGGCTGTAAACGGGCTGGCGGGCTGTAAACTGGCTAGCTGGCTGCGAGACGGGCTGGGGGGCCCTGCAAACGGCGGCTTGAACGGGCTGGCTGGCTGTAAGACTGGCTGGCGGGCGAAAGACGCGGGTTTGGCTGAAAGACTGCCGGGTGCTGAAACGGGGCTGGATGGGCTGTAAACAGCTAGCGGCGTAAGACGGCTGGCGGCGAAAGACGGGCGGGCTGTAAAACTGGTACTGGCTGTAAGACGGCTAGCGGGCTGTAAACTGGCTGGCTGGCTTAAGACGGCGGGCTGGCTGTAAGACGGGCTGGGGGGCTGTAAGACGGGTTAGCTTTTTAAAGACGGCGGGTGCTGAAACGGCTGCGGGCGGAGACCCCGGGCGGCTGTAAACTGGCGGGCTGCCTGTGAGTCGGCGGCGGGCTGTAAGACGGGGGCCTGGCTGTAAGACGGGCGGCTGGCTGAAGACGGGCTAGCTCTGAAGTCGGCGCGGGTTTTAAACTGCTGGTTAGCTGTGACGGGTATCTTCGTGAACTGGCGGGCGGGCTGTAAATGGTGGCTGGCTGTAAGACGGCCGGCTTGAGACTGGCGGGCGGCTGAAACGGCTGGCGGCTAAATCTGGTTGGGCGGGCTGTAAGACGGGCTAGCTGGCTGTAAGACGGCGACGGGCTGTAAGACTTGCTGGCGGCTGTAAACTGGCTGCGGGCTGAAAGACGGCGGGCTGCTGTAAGACGGGTTAGCTGCTGTAAACTGGCTGGCCGGCTGAAACTGGCGGCGGGCTTGAGATGGCCGGCGGGCTGAAACGGCTGCGCCTTGAGACTGGCTGGTTGGCTGAAGACTGGCGGGCGGGCTGTAAGACTGGGCTCTGAAGACGGGCTACTGCGTAAGCGGGCTGGCTGGCTGAAAAGACGGGGCTGGCGAAGACGGGCTACTGCTGTAAACTTTTTGGCGGGCTGTAAGACGGCTGGCTGGCAGTGAACGGGGGCTGGCGGGCGTAAACTGGCGGGATGGCGTAAGACGGGCTGCCTTTTTGAAGACTGGCGGGCGGCGAAAGACTGGCGCTGCTGAAAACTGGCTGGCTGCTGTAAACGGCAATCTGGCTGTGAACGGGCTGGCTGGCTGTAAGACTGGCTGGCGGCTGAAAGGCAAACTGGCGGGCTGTAAGACTGGCTGGCGGGCGGGCTTAAGCGGCGGGCGGGCGTAAGACGGGCTGGCTGCTGTAAGACGCTGGCGGGCTGTAAACTGGCTGGCTGGCTGTGAACTACGGGCTGGCTGTGAGACGGGCTGCTAGCTGTAAAGACTGCTGGTGGCTGAAGACTGGCGCGGGCAAAAAAGACGGCTAGCGCGTAGGACTGGCGGGCGGGCTGAAAACTGGTTTGGCTGGCGTAAGGCTGGCGGCGGGCGTAAGACTGGCGGTGGGTGTTGCTCGGGCTTTGAGACTGGCGGCGGGCTTAAACTGGCTTGCTTAAGACGGGCTGGTTTGGCTGTAAGACGGCTGCTGCTTAAGACTGCTGGCGGGCTGAAAGACAAGCTGGCGGGGCGTAAGACTGGCGGTTTGGCTGTAAAATGGCTGGCTGGCTGTAAGACGTTTGCGGCTGAGAGGGCTGGCTGGCGGGCTTGCTGAAAAACTGGCGGGCGGGTTTTGAAAGACGGGCAGGCTGGCTGTAAACGGCGCAAAAAACTGGCCGCGGCAAGACGGCGGGCTGGCTGTGGACTGGCGGCTGCGTGAGACTGGCTGACTGGTGAAAGACGGGCTGGCGGCTGTAAGACGGGGCGGGCGGGCTGGAAAGACTGCTGCGCTGAAACGGTGCTGCTGAAAGCGGGCTGGCTGAGCTGCTCTGCGTGGACTTTCTGCCGGGCTGTAAGACGGCGGGCTGGCTGAAAAGACTGGCGGGATGGCTGAAACGGGCGGGCCGTAAACGGAGCGGCTGTAAGACGGGCTGGCTGGCAAAGACGGCGTCTGTTTAAAGACGGGCGGCTGCTGTGAGACCTGCTGGCGTAAACTGGGGCGGCTGTGAGACTGCTATCGGGCTGGAGACGGCGGGCTGGCTGAAGACGGGGCTGGGGGCTGTAAACTGGCTCGGCTGTAAGGGGGGCGGGCGGGCTGTAAGACTGCTCTGCTGTAAACTGGCTGGCTGGCTGAAAGACGGCTGCGGCTGTAAGCGGGCGGGCGGGCTGTAAGGGGGCTGGCGGGCTCAAGACCGCTGGCGGCTGGGGAACTGGCGGATCTGAAGACTGGCGCTGTAAGACGGCGGGCTTAAGACTGGGCGGCGGGGTGGAGACTGGCTGCGGCTGTAAACGACGGCGGCTGTAAACTGGCGGCTGTAAGAGTGGCTGGCGGGGTTGAGACGGGCGGGCGGGCTGTAAACTGGCTGGCGGGCGAAAACGGTTTTCTGCTGTAAAACGGTGGCTGAGACTGCGGGCTGCTGTGAGACTGGCTGGCCGGCTGTAAGAGGGGCTGGCGGGCTGTAAGACTGGCGGGCTGGCTGTAAGACGCTGGCTGGCTTAAGACTGGCTGGCGAAGACTAGCTGGCGGGTGGAACTGGCGCTTGGCTGTAAGACTGGCGGGCTGGCTGTAAACTGGCGCGGCTGTAAGACTGGCGGGCGAGACTGGCTAACTGGCTGAAAAGACGGCACGGGCTGTAAACGGCTGGCTCTGAAAGACGGGCGGGCTGGCTCTAAGATCGCGGGCTGGCTGTAGACGGGCGGGCTGTGAAACTGGCTGGCTGTAAACTGGCGGCTGGCTGTAAGACTGGTGGCTGCGTAAGACTGCTGGCTGTAAGACTGCTGGCTGGGTGTGAGACTGGCTGGGCTGGCTGTAAGATTGACTGGCTGGCGAAAGACGGGCGGCTGTAAGACGGGCTGTTTGGGTTAACTGCTGGCTGGCGTAAGACGGCGGCGGGCTGTAAGACTGGCGGCGGCTGTAAACGGCTGCTGGCTGTAAACTGGCTGGCTGAACGGGCTGGCGGGGCGTGAGACGGGCTGGCCGCTGAAGACGGGCGGGCGGGCTGTAAACGGGCTGGCGGGCTGTAAGACGGTTTGGGGCGGGCTGTAAACGGCGGGCTGAAGCTGGCGGCGGGTTTGTAGACTGCGGGCGGCGTAAACGGCGGCGGGCGTAAGACGGCTGGCTGGCTGAAGACGGCGGCTGAGACGGGGTGACTGCTGTAAAGGGGCTGACTGTTTGAAGACTGGCTGACGGGCTTTAAGACGGCTATCGGGCGTAAACGCTGGCGGGCTGTAAGGATTGCCTGGTTTAAGACTGGCTGGCTGGCTGAAGATGGCTGACTGCTGTAAGACTGGCGGGCGGGCTGTGAGACGGGTTGCTGTTGAACGGGCGGGCGGGCTGTAAACGGGCTGGTGGCTGGAGACGGGCTTGCGGGCTTGAACGGGCGGGCTGGCGCTGTAAGACGGGCTGGCTGCGTAACTGGCTGCTGGCTGAAGACGGGCGGGCTGGCGTAAGAGGGCTGATTGGCTGGACTGGCGGCTGCTGGCGGGGAGACTGGCTGCCGGGCTGAAAAAGACTGGCGGGCTGCCTGAGACTGGCTAGCGAAAACGGCTGGCTGGCGTAAACTGGGGCGGGCTTTTAAGCTGGCTGGTGTAAACTGGCTACTGGCGAAGACGGCTAGCTGGCTGAAACGGGCGGCGGGCTGAAAACTTGGCGGCTGTAAGACTGGCTGGCGGGCTGTAAGACTGGCTAGCTGGCTGTAAACGGGCTGGGTGGCTTTAAGACGGGTGGTTACTTAAGACTGGCTATCGGGCGTGAGACGGGCGGGCGGGCTGTAAGCGGCGCTCGCTGTAAGACGGCCCGGGCTGTGAACGGCTGGCTGCTGAAGAGGGCTGGCTGGCTGAAAGTCTGGCTGGCGGCGTAAACGGCTACGGGCTGTAAGACTGCTAGCTGGCTGTAAACGGGCTCGGGCTGTAAGACCTAGCGGCGAAAGACGGGCAGCTGGCCTTAAGACGGGCTAGCTGCGAAGACGGGCTAGCTGACCGTAAGACTACTAGCTGGCTGTAAAACGGCGGGCTGGCGAAAGACTGGCTACGGGCGAAAGACTGGCGGGCGGGCGAAAGACCGGCTAACTCTGTAAGACGGCACTGGCCGCAAACGGGCTAGCTGGCTGTAAAACTGGCGGGGCGGCTGTAAGACGGGCTACTGGCTGTAAGACGGCGGCTGGTAAGAGGGCTAGCGGCGTAAACGGCTGGCGGCGTAAGACTGGTACTGCTGTAAGACTGGCGGGTGCTGAAAAGACTGGCTAGTTGGCTGTAAGACGGGCGGCGGGCTGTAACACTGGCTGCGGCTGAAACTGGGGGCTGGCTATAAGACGGGCTGGCGGCTGTAAGAGGGCTGGCTGGCTGGCTGAAAACTGGATACTGGCTGAAGACTGGCTCGGCTGTAAGACTGGCGGGCTGGCTGGAAGACGGGAAGCGGGCGTAAGACTGGCGCTGCCTGAAGACTGGCACGGGCTGTGACGGCGCGAAAGACTGCACGGCTGTAAGAGGGGCTGGGCTGGTGTAAACGGCTACTGGCTTAAGACGGGCGGGCGGCTGTAAGACTGGCGCAGGCTGAAGACGGAGGGCGGCTTTAAGACGGGCTACTGTTGAAACGGGCTAGCTGGCTTAAGACGGCTAGCTGGCTGTAACCTGGTACGGCTGAAAAAGAGGGCTGGCCCGTTTAAACTGGCTAGCGGGCTGAAGTCTGGCTAGCTGGCTTAAACTGGCTGGCGGCTGTAAGACGGCTGGATGGCTGTAAGCGCTAGTTTGGCGTAAGACGGGCGGCTGGCTGTAAGACGGGCTAGCTGGCTGTAAGACGGGCGGGCGGGCTGAAACGGCTGCTGCTGTAAACGGGCTGGCTGGCTGCAAGACTGGCGGGCTGGAACTGCTGGCTGGCTGAAACGGGCTGCGGGCCTGAAAACTGGCGGGCGGCTAAAAGACTGCTGGCGGGCTGAAATCCTGGCTGGCGGGCTGAAAGCCCAGCTAGCGGCTGTAAGACGGCTGGCGGGCTGAAACTGGCTGGCTGTAAGACTTAGCTGGCTGAAAGACGGCTAGCTGGCTGTAAACGGGCTGGCTGCCTGTAAGACGGCTAGCGGCTTAAGACTGGTGGCGTAAGCTGGCAGCTGGCGTAAACGGGCTGGCTGGCTGTAAAAACTGGCTAGCTGCTGTAAGACGGCTGGCGGGCTTAAGACTGGCTGGCGGCTTAAACGGGATGCGGGCTGAAAGACTGGCTACTGGTTGAAACTGGTACGGGCTTAAGACTGGCTGCGGGCTGAAAGCCGGCTAGCTGCTGTAAGACTGGCTGGCCGGCTGTAAACTGGCAGCGCTGTAAGCTGGCTAGCGGGCTTAAGACGGCGGGGGCTTAAGACGCGGATGGCTGAAAACTGGCTAGCTGGCGTAAGACGGGCGGGTGGGTAAGACGGCTAGCGGCTGTAAACTGGCGGGCTGGTGAAAAACGGCTGGCTGGCTGTAAGACTGGCGGCCCTGGCGAAAGCCCTTGGCTGCTGTGAGCGGGCGGCTGGCGTAAGACGGCGGGCGGGCTGAAAGCTGCTGCTGGCTGTAAGATTTGGGGCGGCGAAAGTCGGTTGGGGGGCTGTAAGACAGGCAGCGGCTGTAAGACTGGGGGCGGCGTAAGACGGCGGGCTGTAAGACTGGCTAGCGGCTGTAAAACGGCTCGGCTGAAGACTGGCGGGCGGCTGTAAGACTGGCTGCGGGCTGTAAGACTGGCTGGCGGCGTAGGAGGGGGCCTGGCTGAAGACGGGCTCGGGCGTAAGACTGCGCTGCTTAAAACGGGCCGGCGGCGTAAACGGGCTGGCTGCCTGTGATCGGGTGGCTTCTGTAAGACTGGCGGGCTGGCGTAAGACTGGCTGGCGGCGAAGATGGATAGCGGGCGTAAGCGGGCGGGCTGGCTGTAAGACTGGGGGCGGCGTAAGACGGGCCCGGGCTGGAACGGCGGGCGGGCTAAAAGACTGGCGGGCTGGCAAAAAACCCGGCTGCGGGCTGTAAGACGGGCTAGGGGCTGAAGACGGGCGGGCGGGCTGTAAGCGGCTGGGGGCTGTAAGACTGGCGGCGGCTGTAAGACTGCTGGCTGGCTGAAGACGGGTTGGGGGGGTGTAAGACTGGCTGGGCCGGGCTGTAAGACTGGCTTTTCTGGCTGTGAGAGGGGGCCCGCTGGCTGATGACTGGCTGGCCCCTGTGAGACGGGCTGGCGGGGCGAAACTGGGGCTGGCTGTAAGACTGGGGGCTGTTTTAAGACGGCAGCGGCTAAAAGACGGGCTGGCGGCTGAAACTGCTGCGGCGTAAGACGGGTACTGGCTGAGACTGGCTGGCTGGCTGCAAGACTGGCTGGCGTGAGACGGCGGGCGGGCTGTAAACTGGCGGCTGGCTGAAAGACTGGCGGGCTGGCTGAAAGACTGCCGGCTGCTGAAATCGGGGCGGGCGTAAGCAGGCTACTCTGAAAGACGGCTGCTGCGAAGACTGGCTGGCTGTAAGACGGGCTACGGGCTGTAAGACTGCACGGGCGTAAGACGGCGGGCTGGCTGTAAAGGGCGGGCTGGCTGTAAGACTGGCGGGCGGGCTGTAAACGGGTTACTGTCTTAAGAGGGGCTGCTGCTGTAAACTGGCTGCGGGCTGTGAGACTGGCCGCGGGCGAAAGACGGGCGGCTGCCTGTAGCGGCTGGCTGGCTGTAAGACTGGCGGCTGGCTGAAGACGGGGCGGGCGGCTAAAAGACGGCAGCGGGTTTAAGACTGGCTGGCGGGTTTTAAGACTGGCGGGTTAGCTGTAAGACGATCTGTCTGGAACTGGCTGGCTGGCTGTAAGACTGGCGGCGGGCTGTAAGACGGGCCCGGGCTGTGAACGGGCTGGCTGGCTGAAAAACGGCTGGCTGGCTGAAAGTCGCGGCTGGCGTAAGACGGGGCTAGCGGGCTCAAAGACTGGCGGCTGGCTGTAAGAGGGGCGCTGGCAAAGACTGGCGGGCTGGGTAAACGGGCGGGCTGCTTGACGGGTTAGCGGGCTGAAGACTGGCGCCGGCTTAGACGGTGGCGGCTGTAGATGGCCGGCTGGCTGTAAGACTGGTTTGCGCCTGGAGACGGCTGTGCTGTAAGACTGGCTGGCTGGCTGTAAGACTGGCTGGCTGGCTGTAAGACTGGCTAGCTGGCTGTAAGACTGGCTGGCTGGCTGTAAGACTGGCTGGCTGGCTGTAAGACTGGCTGGCTGTGAAACTGGCTGACTGTCTGTAAAACTGGCTGGCTGGCTGTAAGACTGGCTGGCTGGCTGTAAGACTGGCTGGCTGGCTGTAAGACTGGCTGGCTGGCTGTAAGACTGGCTAGCTGGCTGTAAGACTGGCTGGCTGGCTGTAAGACTGGCTTGCTGGCTATAAGACTGACTGGCTGGCTGTAAGACTGGCTGGCTGGCTGTAAGACTGGCTGGCTGGCTGTAAGACTGGCTGGCTGGCTTTAAGAATAGCTAGCTGGCTTGTTATGTGGCTAACTCACTGGTTAGCTGGCTAACTAGCTGACTATCTAGCTGGCTAACTAGCTGACTGGCTTGCTGGCTAACTAGCTGACTATCTAGCTGGCTAACTAGCTGACTGGCTAGCTGGCTAACTAGCTGACTATCTAGCTGGCTAACTAGCTGACTGGCTTGCTGGCTAACTAGCTGACTATCTAGCTGGCTAACTAGCTGACTGGCTAGCTGGCTAACTAGCTGACTATCTAGCTGGCTAACTAGCTGACTGGCTTGCTGGCTAACTAGCTGACTATCTAGCTGGCTAACTAGCTGACTGGCTAGCTGGCTAACTAGCTGACTATCTAGCTGACTGGCTAGCTGGCTAACTAGCTGACTATCTAGCTGGCTAACTAGCTGACTGGCTAGCTGGCTAACTAGCTGACCAGCTAGCTGGCTAACTAGCTGACTGGCTAGCTGGCTAACTAGCTGACTATCTAGCTGGCTAACTAGCTGACTGGCTAGCTGGCTAACTAGCTGACTATCTAGCTGGCTAACTAGCTGACTGGCTAGCTGGCTAACTAGCTGACTAGCTAGCTGGCTAACTAGCTGACTGGCTAGCTGGCTAACTAGCTGATGAAGAAGAGAATTAGGAAAGGACTGTGAGGGGCAGGTTTTGGGGGTAGAGGAAAGAGAGGGAGAAGAGAGAAAGAAAAAGAAAACATGGAATAATAAAGAAAACAGGAAGAAGAGGAGGGAAGTCAAGAGGAAAAGGGAAAGTAGAAGAGGCGTAGCTAATCCAAAAGAGAGAGTGAAAAGGGAGAGTAAAAAAGGAAGAGAAGAATGGGAAAGTTTAGAAAAGGGCAATAACAAAGAGGAGAAAGAGGAGTGGATGAAGAGAAACAGAAAAGAGCGCTGAAGGGGAGGTAGGAGGAGGAAAGGAAGATAAGATGATGAATGAGAGGATAAGCAGGTAAACAGAGGAAGGCAACAGAACCCGTTGTAGAGTTAGACAACAGAGACTCTACCTGTTGTTGACATAGACAGCGGATAATTTTTTTTATCGCATTAATAATCAGTGAAATAATATAATAAAATAATAATAATAAGATAATAATAATAATAATAATAATAAATAAAATATATATATAATAATCATAATAATAATAATAATAATAATAATAATAATCATCATCATCATCATCATAATGATAATAATAATAATAATAATAATAATAATAATAATAATAATAATAATAATAATAATAAATAATAATAAATAATAATCATAATAATAATAATAATAATAATAATAATAATAATAATAATAATAATAATAATAATCATCATCATCATCATCATAATGATAATAATAATAATAATAATAATAATAATATAATAATAATAATAATAATAATAATTTAATAATAATAATAATAATAATAATAAATAATAATCATAATAATAATAATAATAATAATAATAATAATAATCATCATCATCATCATCATAATGATAATATAATAATAATAATAATATAATAATAATAATAATAATAATAATAATAATAAATAAAATAATAATAATAATAATAATAATAATAATCATAATAATAATAATAATAATAATAATAATCATCATCATCATCATCATAATGATAATAATAATAATAATAATAATAATAATAATAATAATAATAATAATAATAACAATCATAATAATAATAATAATAATAATAATAATAATAATAATAATAATAATAATAATCATAATAATAATAATATTAATAATAATAATAATAATAATAATAATAATAATAATAATAATAATAATAATAATAATAATAATAATAATATAAAATCTTCAAATTCAAATAGGATTAACTGGGTTTGGTGAATAGAATATAGCCAGGTTTGATCCAAGGAAGGAGAGAGTAGCTCCGTCTCCTTGGATGCAGAGCCTTTGACGAGTATGCGGTCAAGGGCTTCTAGACAGCAAGGCGGAACACAATAAACACAGAGGAATGTGGGAGTGGTGGATGTGATAATGTGAGGAGGAGGAGGAGGAGGAGGAGGAGGAAGAAGAAGGAGAAGAAGTAGAAGAGGAGGAGGAGGAGCAGGAGGAGCAGGAGTAGGAGGAGGAGGAGGAGGAGGAGGAGGAGCAGGAGGTGTAGGAAGACTAGGAGTATTTCGAGACTTAACCAAGTAACCTTAAGTCTTTGTGGGAGACTTCTCAAGACGCGACAAACACAGAAACATAAACAAGGACAACAGCCAAACTCCTTTCCTTTACGTCATCCAGCAAAGAATTCCTCCCCACCTGCCCGTGTGGGGCAGCATATCTCCTACCCTAGCCACCTTACCTACCTACCCACACTGCCTAACTAACGGCTTACCTTAATTTCGAACTAGAAAAAAAACTTACTAAGTCTTTTTTTGTGATCGTAGCTAATATATATTTTTTAGCCTTCTTAAGATTTAATATGTTTCGTACCCTCTTGTTCCGTCATCTGAAGTCTGATACTCTGGTACTCAGTTAGTACTCGGACTTGAAATGATTAGTTTGGTTAAGAGTTAATCTTTTGGCAACTCTTATACACAGGAATGACGTTCCTGAAGCGAGGAGAGGAGAGTATAAACGCCAAGAATTATGGAATACCTGTCAGAAGGTAGTGTTCATGTTTTGGGTGTGGGGGTGTGGGGGACTCACTCATATACACCACCCTCATGATAGCTTCCAGGACCTCTCTGGAGGGCTGCCAAGAAGGCTTCCAGACGCTGTACCGCAAGACAATAAACAGCAGGAAAATCTGACGTAGCGTGTTGGCGAATTTTTCCCGTTGCAAGGATGATATGGGTCCTGACAGGTCCAGTTAAACGGGGTCTTTGGTGGCAGACGGGATCCTAACATATCCTCCTCCTCCTTCTCTTCCTCCTCCTCCTCCTCCTCCTGCTCCCTCCACCTACCCTCCAGCCAGTGACTAGTTCACCTCCACCCACAGGTATCAAGTCTCGCGCCCGGCCAAGCCAACACAAACCCACATAAACAACATCTCACACACCGTGCATGGTGTCACAGCCAGGCCAGCCTTCCTAGCTAGATGCAGCTAGGACACGCACACGGCTAAGACACGGGTAGTAGGGAGGACACGGACACCAGCAAGTAAGGACATGTATAAGGAATACATGTCTATGATTCAATGGACGAACGAATAGATTATACTGAGAAGAAGACAGGCTTTTTTAAATCATTATTAACTTCGGAGGCTTAATAACCCACGATAACTCAGTAAATCCAAGGTGTGTGGCTTATTTTTACAGTGTCTCTAGATCCTCTCTCATGATGCCACCCAGAGCAGTCGACTGACACCCAGGTACCTATTTACTGTTAGGTGAAGAGAGGCAGCAGGTGTTAGGAGGCTTGTCCATATGTTTTGCTCTACATGTGTACAGGTGTGAGCACTTTCCTCCTTCCTCAGTACTGCAATTAGGTTTATTGGCCTTCCCCATCCTTCCCCAGCCTATCCCAACCTGCCCCAATCTTCCATAATCTTCCCCTACCTTCTCCAACCAATCTCAGTCGTTCTAAACATTCTTAAATCTTCACCAACCTGCCACAGTCTTCTCCAGCTCTCCCTGACATTCATAAATTTTCCCAAACTTTTTTCAAACTTTCCCTAATTTTCCCTAATCTTCCTCCAATCTTCTATGCAGGCGTAGCTATGCATTTAAGAAGTGATCCTTACCCCATCCCCTCTGTAATACTGTGATTGTGTGATATATATATATATATATATATATATATATATATATATATATATATATATATATATATATATATATATATATATATATATGAGGAGAGGTTGTCACACATTTCAGAACGTTAAACTTAATGAGGCAAGATCATCAGATAAGATTTTAAATTTTGCTGCGAAGTGACTCCTGCTACTGCATCCCGTATTTATCCTGAAGACGATAGTGGCTAGTTTATCTTAGTCGGCGAGGATTGCGGCAATTCCTTGGATCAAGAACTCTACAGCGGGAATCAAAGCGCCTTGATCAGGGCCACACAACAGTAAATCACTCCTCTGTTGCCCAGAATGTCACTGTTTCGATGTTCCCTCAGCTCACCTGTTGACAATTTACATAAATGCATAATATACCTTTACATAGAAGGTGATATGTAAATGAGGTGGAATAGGTTAACGTCTCAAATTTTGGGCAATATGCCTCCTCTTCTTCCCTTTTTCCTCGTTATTTGCATGGGAGAACGAAATCGTTCGTGGATGCACCATGACGTGAAAACAGTAGTGGCTTGCGGCAGAAAAGATGTCTAATGCAACGGCAACAACAACGGCAACGACAGCAACAGCCGCTATGACTGCAACAACTGCGGCTTTGAAAGGAACTGGGGCACGTACGACAGCAACAGCGATGGATACGGTAATAACAGCACTGACAGCAGCAGCAGCAACAACAACGGCTCTGACAGCAGCAGAAGCTGGCTACAACAATAAAAAGCACCGTTGACGGCAACAGCTGTAGCTACAACAACAGAGTTGCCTAAAAGTAGCAACAGCAGCAGCTACAGCATCGCTAACAGGTTGAAGAGGAAGATTCTCCTTACCGCCGTATATCAAGATTGTTTTTATCACCCCGCAACTCATTCATGCATACGAAATGACAAAAAAAAACTCACTCTTGTCAATGTTTTTTTTTCGCTTTTGGTATAGAACAAGTGAGCCAGTGAGCAGAGGTAGCAGCTTGTTTTGCTGCTTCCGACCCTGTGGCTGGTCCTAGGAATAACAGTCAGCGCGAGTCCACTCAGTCTTCGTGTTCTTTAAGTTCGCGTTCTTCAAGTGGTCGTGTTCTTCGAGTCTTCGTGTTCTTCAAGTATTTACTGGTTTGTTACCTCGAGTATTAGCATTCTTCAAGTGATTGCTGTCTTATTGCTTCGAGTACTCAAGCTCTTCAAGTGATCGCTCTCTTATTACTTCGAGTAACCGAGTCTTTTGAAGGAAAAACAAAACCAGAAGGATAGACTAGGATAATTTTGTACTCCCTTGCCCCTGATCACACTCATTCCCTTCCTCCAACCCTCCACTGCCTCCCTGCAGCCTTCAACTCACTCCTTGCAGCCTTCAACTCACTCCTTGCAGCCTTCAACTCACTCCCTGCAGCCTTCAACTCCCTCCCTACAAGAGCTTGGGTCAACTGGTGGTCGGGCAAGGCTTGGCCACTTCATTCAGTGGTAGTGCCGGTGACGTCATGCTCTCTCTCTCTCGCACATTAATGAATAATTCAGCGTGCATACTCTACCAGCCCAGCCAGACGTGCAGTGACTCAGCTGATGCTGCTGCTGCTGCTGCTGTTGCTGCTGCTGTTGCTGCTGCTGTTGCTGCTGTTGGTACTAGTCGTTGATGAGGCGATGCTGCTGTTAATGAGGAAAACAGCACCTTCTTTAAGGCATATATATATATATATATATATATATATATAATATATATATAATATATATAATATATATATATATATATATATTGTGTGTGTGTGTGTGTGTCGTGCCGAATATGTAAAACTGGTCAATTAGCAAGAACTCATTTAAAATTAAGTCCTTTCTAAAATTTTCTCTTATACGTTTATACATATATTTTTTTCATTAATGTTAATGCAAAAATTTTTAATTTTGCACCAAAAGAATCTTAGAAAACTTACCTAACCTTATTATAACAGAACAATTTATTTTAGTTTAACCCAACTAAATATATTTTAGATTTGTTTACAATAATTTAATACTAAACAAACACAGTGAAATATATTTTTCTCGTTAGGTTCAGAATGATTTTGGCGAAATTATTGCATATACAAATTTTCGCTTGTCCTATATGGCAAGATGAGCTTTGCTATTTAAGCCAAGAGCGCAAGTTCTGACTATTCGGCACGACATATATATAATATATATATATATATATATATATATATATATATATATATATATATATATATATATATATTATATATATATATAAATGATATATGTATATGTATATGTATATATATATATATATATATATATATATATATATATTATATATATTATATATATATATATATATATATATATAATATATATATAATATATATATATATATATGCAATAAGATCACAGTAAACAGGTGATTTTAAAATATGCAAAACAACCAGTGTGAAAGAGTAGTGAAATTCCAAGCGCTTTCGTGACTACTCACATTGACAATGTGAGTAGTCACGAAAGCGCTTGGAATTTCACTACTCTTTCACAGTGGTTGTTTTGCGTATATGTATATATATATATATATATATATTATATATATATATATATATATATATATATTTATATATATATGTATATATATATATTATATTTTATATAATATATATAATATATATAATATATATATATAATATATATATATATATTATATATATATTATATATAAATATATATATATTATATATAATATATATATATATATATATATATAATATATTTTATATATATATATATATATATATATTTATTTATTTATATATATATATATATATATATATATATATATATATATATATATATATATATATATATATATATATATATATATATATATTATATATATATATATATATATATATATATAGTACAGAAGATTTAAGAGATACATTGTTGATATAAAGGTGGCATATAAGGTACATGTTGTTACGTGTGTATCACCGATCATAAGGCGAAAATCTCATACAGCTCCTCAGAGCTGGGGCATGTGCCCAAAATGCAGCAGGACTAATAAAAACACACAAACCAGGGAATCCAGTCAGACCAATTTTTAGCTCCATAGGGTCAGTTTCATATAAATTATCCAAATGGCTTGTTGATATTTTGAGCCCTATTGTTGGCAAAATTTCTAACTTTAATGTTAAAAACAACATAGACTTAGTTGATAAATTAAGCTCCTTGACTGACTTAAATGATTTTAACATGGTTAGTTTTGATGTTACTTCCTTGTTTATGAAACTTCCTGTTGATGATTTATTAAGTTTCTTATCTGAAGAACTCGTTAACTATGATTTACCATTGCCAGTTCCTAATATCATTAAACTTATTAAACTTTGCATTGTTGATGCAAAATTTGTATTTAATGATAAGTTTTACACTCAGAAGTTTGGTATGGCAATGGGAAATCCTTTTTCACCTGTTCTTAGTAATCTATACATGGAATTTTTTGAAACAAGGTTGCTTAACACAATCCTCCCTGATAGAGCTAAATGGTTCAGATATGTTGATGATATTTTGTGTCTTATGCCCAAAAATGTAGATATACACCATTTCCTTGGAAAATTAAATAGCTTAGCCCATTCTATAAACTTTACTGTTGAGTTTGAAGAAAATAACTCATTGCCTTTTCTAGATGTTTTAATTATTAAGGGTAATAATGAATTCAAATTTAAAATTTACAGAAAACCTACAAATAACTGTTCCTATATCCACTATTATTCTTCGCATCAAGATAGAGTCAAACTGTCTGTTTTCTCATCAATGTTTTTGAGAGCTTTGCGAATTTGTAGTCCTGAGTTCATAGATGAGGAAATATCCAAAATTTATGAAATAGGTAATGATTTAAAATACCCAAGAAATGTAATTGATAAATCTTTTAAAGCTGCTAGAAATACTTTTTACAATCCAAAAAGGGACAACCAGCCTTATTCAACTAAAAATATGTTGGTTCTCCCTTACCATGAAAACTTGGTTGATATGCCTTCTCTTCTTAAGACTTTTAATATTAAAGTTGTATTCAAAAATCTTGATACAGTAAAAAAACTTTTGATAAAGAATTCCCCCCAAAATGCTGACGGATGTGTCTATAAGATTCCTTGTAAAATTAGCGATAAAGTTTATTACGGTCAAACTGATAAAAATCTCGAACTAAGATTAAAACAACATAAATATAGCATTAGAACTGGACAAGATTCCTATGCTCTATTTATTCATGTAAGAGATTTTAACCATCCAATTGATTTTCAAAAAGTTGAGAAAGTAGTATCAAGCAAGTCCATGGTCGACAGGAATATAATTGAATCTTGTTTCATAAAAAGCAGTTTTGACAATAATATGAATATTTCATTTGGTTTATATAAATTAGATCCATTTATAATTAATAGAATTTGGGAAGAATTTAATAATACACTGGACAAAAAATAATTTTTAAAATTTGTTATTTCTTGGGTAGAATAGTTTGTTGGTGGGTTGTATGAAGGACCTGTCCAGTTGGGCCGGCGCGCATCAGGTGTTTAACTGTTGTGGGATCTGATAGTGAGGTGTTGGCCAGACCCCCTATGTACCTTCCTTGGATGCTTTACTTTCATAGTTCCTTGATAATGTGAGTAGTCACGAAAGCGCTTGGAATTTCTCTATTCTTTCACAGTGGTTGTTTTGCATATTCTGAAATCACCTGTTTACTGTGATCTTATTGCATTATATATATATATATATATATATAATATATATATATATATATATATATATATATATATATATATATATATATATATACATATATATAATATATATATATATATATATAATATATATATATATATATATATATATATATTATATACATTTTATATATATATATATATATATATATATATATATATATATATATATATATATATATATATATATATATATATATATATATATATATGTATATATGTCGTGCCGAATATGTAAAACTGGTCACATAGCAAGAACTCATTTAAAATTAAATCCTTTCTAAAATTTTCTCTTATACGTTTAAAGATATATTTTTTTCATTAATGTTAATGTAAAAATTTTTAATTTTGCATCAAAAGAATCTTAGAAAACTTACCTAACCTTATTATAACAAGAACAATTTATTTTAGCCTAACCCAACTAAACATATTTTAGATTTGTTTACAATAATTTAATACTAAACAAACACAGTGAAATATATTTTTTTTCGTTAGGTTCAGAATGATTTTGGCGAAATTATTGCATACACAAATTTTCACTTGCCCTATATGGCAAGATGAACGTTGCTATTTAAGCCAAGATCGCAAGTTCTGCCTATTCGGCACGACATATATATATATATATATATATATATATATATATATAATATATATATATGTGTGTGTGTGTGTGTGTGTGTGTGTGTGTGTGTGTGTGTGTGTGTGTGTGTGTGGTGTGTGTGTGTGTGTGTGTGTGTGTGTGTGTGTGTGTGTATTATAAAGCAAATCAATTGCAATAAATTAATAAACTTGATTTAATGTTTTTTCTTCATATTTTTGGCTCTTATAAGTTTTTTTTTGGGTAACATAAAAAATTTTCTACTGCCCTGGCATTGTGTCCAGTGTCTACTATGTCCACTGTGTCCAATGAGCCACAGAGTCCACTGTGTCCACCACTCTGGAGGTGGTTGCAGTATTGATAATAATGATGTTACGGGAGGGGGGTAGTGGTGGTTATTATAGTGCTAGTAGTAGTTGTAGTAGTGGTGGTTATTATAGTGCTAGTAGTAGTTGTAGTAGTGGTGGTTATTATAGTGCTAGTAGTAGTTGTAGTAGTGGTGGTTATTATAGTGCTAGTAGTAGTTGTAGTAGTGGTGGTTATTATAGTGCTAGTAGTAGTTGTAGTAGTGGTGGTTATTATAGTGCTAGTAGTAGTTGTAGTAGTGGTGGTTATTACAGTGCTAGTAGTAGTTGTAGTTGTAGTGTTGTAGTTCAGTCTTCTGTTTGTTCACTCTAACTTCCTCTATGTTCAGTCTTCTGTTTGTTCACTCTAACTTCCTCTATGTTCAGTCTTCTGTTTGTTCACTCTAACTTCCTCTATGTTCAGTCTTCTGTTTGCTCACTCTAACTTCCTCTATGTTCAGTCTTCTGTTTGTTCACTCTAACTTCCTCTATGTTCAGTCTTCTGTTTGTTCACTCTAACTTCCTCTATGTTCAGTCTTCTGTTTGTTCACTCTAACTTCCTCTATGTTCAGTCTTCTGTTTGTTCACTCTAACTTCCTCTATGTTCAGTCTTCTGTTTGTTCACTCTAACTTCCTCTATGTTCAGTCTTCTGTTTGTTCACTCTAACTTCCTCTATGTTCAGTCTTCTGTTTGTTCACTCTAACTTCCTCTATGTTCAGTCTTCTGTTTGTTCACTCTAACTTCAGATATTTAAACAATATTTTTCCAGGGATCTTAGTTTTTTAGAACACAATGTTTTATGTGATTATTGTCATGTTTATTACACGTCCTCTGTCTGTCTGTCTCTGTCTTTGTCTGTTTGTCTCTCTGTCTGTCTGTCTCTCTGTCTGTCTGTCTGTCTGCCTGTCTGTCTGTCTGTCTGTCTGCCTGTCTGTCTGCCTGTCTGTCTGTCTGTCTGTCTGTCTGTCTCTCTCTCTCTCTCTCTCTCTCTCTCTCTCTCTCTCTCTCTCTCTCTCTCTCCTCTCTCTCTCTCTCTCTCTCTCTCTCTCTCTCTCTTCTCTCTCTCACACACACACAAACTTCTTGATGGTCCAGGGGGTTGGAAGAGAGTGTTGGTGGTTGGAAAGGGGTATGGGAGGTACAGCTGGGTTGACACTGGATCGCCAAGTGGGGTTGACACGGGGTCATCAGCTGACTAAGGTCACAGGTCACCGACGATGCCAATGACAAAAGCGGAAACGCGGGCGAAGGTCCGCCCGCTAATGAGTGACATAAATATAGGAATTAACAGCGCGGAACACGCTACGATCTCCGCTGAGCTCCTTCTGGTCTCCACCTCCTCCTACCCACCCCCAGTACGTCCCTCAACACCCCCACCACCACCACCACCACCCCACATGGCCTCCCACGACCCTCTCTCCTTTGCTTCTAGTCCCAATTACCTTCACCACATAGACATAACCATCTTTCGTAAATAAATTTTATTACCAATACTCACTACCACTGTCCACTAGTGTGGCGTGCAGCCTGTACCACTCTCTTCTCTGTATACTGGCTCCCTCACCTTCGTGTGTTAACGTGACTTGTAAATGGTTCAAGTGGGACAGAAACGTCGTAATGACTTCTCTTCTATATGCAGGTTATTTGTTTATTGTACCCAGTATTACATTGTATTCAGTGAGCGACACTCAACACATATTGCATTCTCTGTTATCATCCAAGAGGGCAGTTATGGTCATACCCTTGTTGAGGCCCGCAGCTGTACCTGCAAATGGCTGCAAGTTAGTTTTAAATATCAACCATTCATGGTAAGGGACTGACTCCACATGACGTAATACCTACACCCATGATCTGGAGTCAGTCTCTCACTTGCTATGACTGATTACACATACTGCTCTCCATTGTATGAGTGTTTAAGCTGATGGCAGTGAGCGAGCTCACTGAGCTCTTTCTCACATTTTACTCATTAGTGAGGAATCTTCCTGCACTGCTGTAATACACCACACTGGTGTAAATACTGGTGATGGGAATATTGCTGCTGTTGCTGCTGCTGTTGCTGCAGTTGCTGCTGCTGTTGTTGCTGTTGCTGCTGTTGTTGCTATTGCTACTGTTGCTGTTGTTGCTTCTGTTGTTGCTGCTGTTGCTGTTGTTGCTTCTGTTGTTGCTGCTGTTGCTGTTGTTGTTGTTGCTTCTGTTCTTGCTGTTGCTGCTGTTGCTATTGTTGTTGCTGTTGTTGCTGTTATTGCTGTTGTTGTTGTTGCTGTTGTTGTTGCTGATGCTTACCATCATTCACACAGTCATCCAGACAAGTTATTTTCTTAACTGTATATTTTGAAAATCCATTAGTCCAGGAGCTGTAGCTCAAGTGTGGCCATGAACCTCAATGCTCCTTGAAAGTGGAGGGTGACTTGATGCTGGTGGAAAGCTCTTGATTCAAGGAACTGGAGCTTTTTCTACTGTATATAGGATTAAAAATCTGACGCCTCCTATTCTCCCCCCCCCCCTGGCTGTGCATGATCCCTACGAGTTTGGTGTTTCTACGTGAATATATAAATAATACCTTACCCCACCACACCCCACCCAACCCCACTCCACCACACCCCACCCAACCCCACTCCACCACACCCCACCCAACCCCACTCCACCACACCCCCGCCACACTCCACCACACCCCCGCCACACTCCACCACACCCCCGCCCCACTCCACTACACCCCCATCCTACTCCACCACACCCCATCCTCCTCCACCACACACCCATCCAACTCCACCACACCCCCACACCACACCCCATCCCCCTCCACCACACACCCATCCCACTCCACCACACCCCCACACCACACCCCATCCCACTCCACCACCCCCTATCCCACTCTACCACACCCTCACTCCACTCCACCACACCCCCATCCCACTACACCACACCCCACTCAGCCCCACTCCACCACACCCCCACACCACACCCCATCCCATTCCACCACACACCCATCCCACTACACCACATCCCCATCCCACAGCACCACACCCCACTCAGCCCCAATCCACCACATCCTCACCCCCACTTCACCATACCCCCATCCTGCTCCACCACACCCCACCCCACTCAACCACACCCCTACTCCACTCAACCACACCCCCATCCCGCTCAACCACACCCTCACCCCACTCACCCACTCCCACCCCACTCCACCACACCCCACCCAACCCCGTTCCACCACACCCCCTCCCCACTCCACCACACCCCATCCCACCACACCCGCTCCACCCGGCTCAACTACACCCCACCCTACAATACCCAACCCATCCCCAGCCCCACCCAACCCCTACCTGTCCATCCATTCCTTTGAGCCCCTATCCCACTACTTTCCCAAACCTCCCCAACTTCTACTCCGCTGTCACCCTCCTCCCCACTACCCTCCAACTTCTCCAAAATCTCCCTCTAAACTCCCAACCTCCTATCCTTCTACCTGTCCCCTATTCTCCCCAGTATCCCCCGTCTTTTCTCTACCTCCCCTCTCCCCACCTCCCCTCCCCATCTCCCCACCTTGCTTGCACCTGCTTAACAACCTGCCTCCTGCGTATACAAGCACGTATTTTTATTCCTCTATCTGGACGCGCGTGCTTCTGATCATGTGTCCTTGTTAGCGTTGTTAGTGGCTTGTTAGTGTTGCTAGTGGCTTCTTAGTGTTGTTACTGGTTTGTTTGTGGCTTCTCAGTGCTGTTAGTGGCTTGTTAGTGTTGCTAGTGGCTTCTTAGTGCTGCTGGTGGTTTGTTAGTGTTGCTAGTGGCTTCTTAGTGGCTTCTTGGTGCTGTTACTGGTTTGTTTGTGGCTCGTTAGTGGTTTATTAGTGTTGCTACTGGCTTGTTAGTGGCTTGTTGTTGTTGCTAGTGGATTCTTAGGGGTTGTTAGTGTTTCTAGTGGCTTGTTAGTGTTGCTACTGGCATGTTATTGGCTTTTTATTGTTGCTACTGGCTTGTTAGTGATTTGTTAGTGTTGCTACTCTATTGTTAGTGGCTTGTTATTGTTGCTAGTTGCTTGTTAGTGTTGCTAGTGGCTTGTTAACGGCTTGCAAGTGTTGTTAGTGACTTGTTAGTATTGACGTTGTCTTGTTAGAACTTTAAGGCGTCGCTTTAGAATTCTTCCGTCCTTCAAGGCCTATCTTTAAAACTCGAGAATGCCCCTGCCGAACGGCTTCAAACTTTCAATACAGGTGGATCCTACTTACAAATTTGGGAGGGATGTATAAGACACATGCGCAACACTTGGTTGTGTTTACTGCCGAGAGGGCACTCAGGTGTTGCACATGTGTTCTATACAGCACCTTAGTTGTGTTGCACACTGGACACCATTTTATAAAATATAAAACACACACAGTTTATATATATATATATATATATATATATATATATATATATATATATATATATATATATATATATATATATATATATATATATATATATATATATATATATATATATACCTCCACATAAGGTCAGATCAGAAATCAAAAAGGTCACGATGATAATCATTTATCCAACTGTTAAAGTTACTGCCGACAAGAGACGATACAAAGACTACCAATAACACTCATACATATGTATGGACGAAGGTCTGTACGTCGTAACGCTGGACTCGGATTATTAGTTGAAATTTGCCTTGATACTGATATCCGAGCGACTGCTGCTTATTTCCATCAAGACATGGTGGGACTTTAGTTATCATTCAGAAGCCGTGTCATACATTTGCGTTTTTTTCCTCTCTTCGTCTTAGAGGTCAGGTTGGAAGAGGTCAGAGGTCAATTGGAACTGGTTAAGGCCTCGTGTGGACGGTCGGTGGCAAGCCAGACTTTCCTTCCTTATGCCCTTTCTTTGTTTACTTGCTTGTATAATGCAGTGCACTGTGTCCAGTGCACTGCATTATACAAGCACTGGACCTAGCTAATAAAACTAGCTAGGTAGTACTAGCCAGTAAAGTTAGCTAGTTAGCACTAGCTAGTAAAGCTTGCCAGGACGTAATTAGTTATAAAAGCAGCTTGAAAGTACTAAGCTAGGAAGTACTAGCTAGTAAAGACAGCCAGGAAGTATTCTTCTGAGAAAGAAATATAATCGTCAAAGAACTTGTTTTGGTCTGGTGAACCATTGATGATTAATACCCGACTGACTGAAGACCGTGTTGATGTCATTGATGACAGACTGACAATACCTACAAGGTGATGAGTTTGACACATATGCAGCACACATGTGTCTTTACTGACGAACCGTTTCGCCTGCACAGTAGCTTCTTCAGTCGAATACAGAGTTCCATTACCATACTGGAGTAGCGAGAAGGTGATTTTTTTAAGGTTATCAGTCCTTCTGCCTCGATAGAAAATGATCACTCCTTTTTGTCTAAGGAAGTGACCATCATCTGTCAAGGTTTGAGGGACTGATAACCTCAGAATTACCTCTCCATCTCTTTTGCTACCTCCGGTATTGTAGTCACCTCTATTTTTGACTGATAAAAAAGGCGAAAAAAGTTCGTCAATAAGGATATGTATTTTGCTCATCAACGCTGGTATCATTGATGTCATTGATGACATCAATGTTACCTAAAGTTATATTTGTATCAGTATATTTGTATACGTGAGTGTATTTGTATACTAAAATAAGTGTATTTATATATGCGTATATAGGTATATTTGCACGTGTGAGTGTCCTTTTAATTATAAGTGTAACCGTCTGAATGTATATATGTAATTAAGTGTGTTTGTGTTGGAATGAGTGTATTCGTGTAGGTGAGTGTATTGCTTCCTTAGTCTCATCATTACCATCATGGACTGCAACACAATCAAGATGAGGAACAAGAAGCATCTGCAACACCTGGACACCTTTATTGCAAGACATTTGTAAATGGAAACAAGTCACTTTGACTGACCTTTTCTGGGTTATCCTGGTGGGTAATTTATATGTTATTATGTATCATTATTTATGTAACTGTATTTATGTGTACCTGAACCGATATAAACTTATTAAAACTGTCCAGGTGTTGTAAATCTGTCTGTTGGTAGGAAGGCAAAGTTTGTGTATAAGCGACTGGAGAGATTGGACAGATTGGACGGATTACGCAAACTGAAGACTGTTAGGTGTGTCGGAGACAAGTGAACATCATTGACCTGATCTGAAATCCGCTCGATTACCGTGATCCTGTTGTGGAAATTAATAAATACAGGAAGACTATAAACAGCGTTTCTAGAGGAGGGGAGTAAAGAGATGGTGAGGAGACAAAGAGAGAGAGAGAGACATAGAGACAATGGTGAGCACACAGACAATTTTGACCTGCAAACTGCAGGAGTGGCGGCACCTCTTTGATCTTAGTGACCTGGGTGTGTTTTAACCTGTGTGACCTGGGAGTGGTAGGACACACACACACACACACACTCACACTGTGTGTGTGTGTGTGCTCATTAAGACAAGAGCAAAAAAAATGTTTCAAAAATCGTAAACAAAAGTCAGCTGCTAAAAGCCTGATATTTACAAACAAGTTGAGGAAACAAACACGTGTGCAAACACTTAAAAACACTTAATTAGGACACGTTTCAGTCTCGGCACTTCGGGTGCCAAGAAAAGCACCACGTAAAGCCAAGATGTTGATGAGAATTGAGGTCATCTGACGGCCCTGTCGTCATGTTGACATTGCGACGCCTGAAGCAACGTCAGGCCATGGAATTGAAGATGCTGCAAATCTCTGGTTTTCGTTGAACAACATCATCGCAGTAACTGCAGCTGGAAGAACTCACTGGTGAGGACCCACAAGGGGTGAAGGAGGAAAGTGAGGATAGATAAAGAATAGGTGGGAAGAGAGGAAAGGCTGCAGCAAAAGTGAGAGCCAGGACTAGACCCATGAATTAGGTTAGTTACTGAGATAATAAAGATAATTCTTGGGAAGCTTTGGCTGAAGGTTGGACGAGTGAGTGGGTTGGAATGGTTGGTTTAGAGAAAGGCATGCCTAGTATGGGCCAGTACACCTGCTACAGTGCTCCTCCATTCTTATGTTTTTATATACCAGGGGTCGCCTAATGATATGTACAGACAAACTATTGTAAGAAGCCAAATGAATATTAACAACTTGAAGGAAATGGGCACGAGTGCATTCACATAGGACACCTACACTGACGAACCTTCAGTCCTCGGACCTTGATCACTTCAAATACTGGAAGAATATGAGAGAAGAGGCTATAAACAGGGGCAGGAGGACGTAGTATAAGTGGTAACTCCCGGTTCTCCAACCCAGACGTCTAAACATACAGGAGGTCCTACATAAAATCAACAATGTAGAACCAGTCATCAACCTCTCACATTTAAACTCGAAGCCAAGTGTGAATTTCCCTTCCTCGTCACTCTCCTCTGCAGGACATCCAAGATACGTTGTCCTTTGAGGTCCACAGGAAACTTACTAACAAGGACGACCTCACGCACTTTTACTCACGCCATGATTCACGCCCCACACGCCGGGTGATCACAGGATTCTTCCTGGGGACTCTAACTACGTGCCTCTAGCTCTCAGTTCTTGAAAGAAAAATGCATCTACATTCGAGAGATATGTTCTCGTTTTCACTTCCCTTCTCATTTCCTCCGGGGCTGCAGACTCAAAGGTCAAATCCCTGCGCAAAACATCCAATCGCCAGAGATAAGTAGAAATTTTTGGTGCTTTCTCGTAATGATGTGGCTACAGACACTCGTGGAGAAGGTATACCTGGAGTATATGTGGAGAGGGCTTCGGGGGGTCACCGCCCCCGCGGCCCGTCTGTGACCAGGCTTCGTAGTGGATAAGGGCCTGATCAACCAGGCTGTTACTTCTGGCCGCACGTAAACCGACGTACGAACCACAGCCCGGCTGGTCAGGTACTGACTTTAGGTGCCTGTCCAGCTCCTTCTTGAAGACAGCCAGGGATCCCATACCAGTCGTCACTGCTTCAATTGATGACTTCACCTCCAATGTTCCCTGTAATACTTCCTGTAATGTTCACTGTAACGTTCACTGTAAGATTCCCCGCAATGTTCACTGCAATGTTCGCTAAAATGTTCACTATAATATTCCCTGTAATACATTTTGTAATATTCCCTGTAATGTTCCACTGTGGGTAGTGTGAAATGACCAGCATGGGGAAAACTGGGAGAATTTATGAACCTAAATGGAGGACTTACACTAACAACGCTTGCGTCATACACTGATAAACGAAGGTCGTTTCTTGCGTTAGCGAGACGCTAAAATTGTCTGATTTAAAACGACGAAGATGCTTCGAAGTTTTGTTTATTGCGCAAGCAGCTCACACACTGAAGGTCCGTGGTTCGATCACCGGCACGGATAGAAACATTGGGCATGTTTTCTTACACCTTCTGCCTCTGTTCACCACTTCTTACTATCCCTCCAGTCACTTCCCTCCCACAAATCCTCATCTTACCATCCCTCCAGTCACTTCCCTCCCACAAATCCTCTTATTATCGCCCCTCCAGTCACTTCCCTCCCACAAATCTTCTTATTATCGCCCCTCCAGTCACTTCCCTCCCACAAATCTTCTTATTATCGCCCCTCCAGTCACTTCCCTCCCACAAATCTTCTTATTATCGCCCCTCCAGTCACTTCCCTCCCACAAATCTTCTTATTATCGCCCCTCCATTCACTTCCCTCCCACAAATCCCCTTCCTACCTGCCCTCCAGTCAATTATTTTTACTTAGAGCGTTTATAATTCTCCTCCTGACTATTGTTAATTATATTAATAATGACAATGATGATTCTAGCGATTATCAGGAGGAAATTAGTTATAGACAGTGCTAGCCCAGCTAGCAATTAATACAGTGGTACATGAACACAAAGGACGACCAGAATGATAATTGATACAGTGGTACATGAACACAAGGGATGACTAGAATGATAATTAAGGTTATTAAATATGTGGCAAGGATGTTTCTTCTTGGTGTTCCCAGGTTGCTTCTTGCTCCTCCTCTTCTTCCTCCTACAACACACTCCACCTCTTCCTCCAACACTTCCGCTCCTCCTCCAACATCCTCACTCTTCCTCCATGACCTCCACTCTTCCTCCAAGATATCTCCTCCTCCTCCAAAATTTACACTCTTCCTCCAAGATCTCGACTCCTCCTCCAACACCTTCACTTCTCCAACAACTCCACTTCTCCTGTAGCACCTCCACTCCTCCTCCAACACCTCCATTCCTCCAACACTTCCATTCCTCCTCCAACTCACTTCCACCCATCCTCCAACAACTCACTCCTCCTCCAACATTCGCCACTCGTCTCATTCAGGGAGTATGTGAATTCCTCATGCAAGGTTGGTATATGAGGGGATCGGGTGGTGATGGTGAAGTTAGTGATGATGGTGGTGGTGGCAGTGGCGGTGGTAGTGGTGGTGGTAGTGGTGGTGGTGGTGGTGGTGGTGGTGGTAGTGGTTGTGGTGGTGGTGGTGGCAGTGGTAGTGGTAGTGGTGGTGGTGGTAGTGGCGGTAGTGGTTGTGGTGGTAGTTGTGGTGGTGGTGGTGGTGGTAGTGGTGGTGGTGGTGGTGTTAGTGGTTGTGGTGGTGGTGGTAGTGGTTGTAGTAGATATAGTGGTGGTGGTGGAGCTTTTGGTGGTGGGAGTGGTGGTGATATTGGTGGTGGTGGAGTTAGTGGTGGTGGTAGTGGTGGTGATGGTGGTTGTGGTGGTAGCAGTTTGTACCACGCCACTCCTCAACATCGTGTTGTCCTCCAAAACGAATCATTTGGTTGCAGGAGCAGCCACAAGGCAATTCCAGGACTCACCATCACTGCCCACCTTCCTCAACCAACCATTTAGCCTTCCAGTTAGTTTCCAGAGCAGCAGTCAGCCTTCGGTATCCGAAGGGGTCATCCAGTGCTCAGTGTTCCAAGAGACTATAACTGTTCCAAGAGGCTGTAATTGTTTCAGGAAACGTCCTTGTCCCAAGAGCCTTCTACTATTTAAGGAAGTTCTTCTGTTACTAGAGGCATCTGCTGATCCTGGAGGTTTTCACTATGTCTTGCGAATAGTCCAAGTCAGACCGAAACGTCGTCATAAGTTTCAGTCTCCTATGAGTGGGTTATTTATATGTTGTTCCAATCATCGTATTATGCCTTCTTCTTCTTTTTCCAGAAAGATTCTATGTAAGATGGCTTCCTGTGTTGCAAGAAGACTCACGCCTCTTCAGGAGGTTTCTAGTGCTCAGAAAGGCTTCCATAGTCCTATAAAGCCTCCACTCATCGAGGCTTCCACTATTCCATGAAGATTTCACCGTTCTAATTTGCATCCCTTGTTCCAACTGACATATATAGCAAACGTACGCTATAAAGTTTCTGAGTTCCATCAAGGTTCCCATTACGCATTTTCCAGCCAATATCCAGCGTTCCATATTTTAGTCAAAGAATCTCAGCATTCTATCTTTCAGGTAATGCTGAGCGTTCCAGCTTCCAGCCGACCTCCAACATTCCAACTTTGAATCAATAACCTAGCAATCTTCCAGCGTTTCAGCCAACGTTCAGATTTCCAGTTTCCAGCTAGCCTCTGATATTGTAGCCTATTCAGTGTTCCAGCTACCAGCCTGCCTGCAGGATACCAGCTTTCAATCAGTGACCTACCGAGAGTTTAGAGGTTCAGTCAGCGTTTAGCTTTCCAGTGTCCAGCTAGCCACCGATATTGCAGCCTAAAGACGAAAGCTAGCGTTCCATTTACTATCCAGTGTTCGAATTTCCAGCTTGTCTGTAGGATACCAGCTTTCAGTCAGGGACTTAGCGAGTGTCTAGTGTTTCAACCAGCGTTTAGCTTTCCAGTTTCCAGCTAGCCTTCGATATTGTAGCCTACCCAGTGTTCCAGCTTCCAGTCAGTGACTTAGCGAATGTCTAGTGTATCAGCTAGTACTCAGCTTTCTAATTTTCAGCTAGCCTCCGATATTTGCAGCTTCAGGCTCCCTTTAGCATCCAGTGTTTTATATTCCAGGCAGCGTTTAGCTTGACCTTTAAATTGCAAGGTGCGCGCCATCTAGGCGGGGAAAACCAGCTGCTACAGTCCCCAGGGACTGGCGCTCTTAGCCATGAATTCAACATCTACATTTCTGTACACTGCTCACAGTCAAGGCAAAATATAAATGCTGATTATCCAATCATTTTCATCATGAGGGATGATAGGTGGTGGAGGATAGAGGACAGAGGATAGCAGAGGGACGAAGGGAGGCACTGATAAGAAAAAAAGCGACATATATTATTCATGCAGACTTGGCAGCCGAGCAGAAACTTACACAACGTCAGATTAAAAGCTGGAGTGGATAGCGTGAATGCTCAATGGAGCAGAGGCCAGGCCGCTAACTTGATGCACCTCGCGCGCGCCGCACAGACTTTACGCGACGTCACCTGATCCATTATTCATTTCGCGCCAATACGCCCGCGCGACGTTGCCACATGTAGAACGTAAACATTGTGTCATCTGATATGCTTGCCGCTCTGCTCGTATTATTCCATCGTAGTGTGGCCGGGACTCGAACCGCGGTGTAAATGGAGGCCAAGCCGGGCCTCGTCTGAGGCCCGATGGGCAGACAAGGCAGCTTGATGGAGCGAAGTTTGACACTTGGGTACGTTCTCGCTATGACGTCAGCATCTGGCTTTCTTCAATGAATGAATCCGGATTACTCACACGGGCCACACATTGTTTTGGTGGGGGGGGGGGCGTATGTTCCAGGCACACCCACTGAATTCTATCGTTTCACGAACGGCATTCCAAGACTCAGAATGAAGATACCCAGGTGTTAAACATGTGTCTTATTCAACACAGGACCCCCCTCCCCTCTGGATCGAAACGTTTTCAGAATGAAGATACACAGGTGTTACACATGTGTCTTAGTCAACATAAGAGCCTTTAGACCCCTCTGGATCGAAACATGTTTGCAGACCAGACAGCAAACATCCTCCAGTATGGTCAAAATGGCCATAAGGAATAGATTGACGATTGAAACGTCACCGCAGAAGAGAAATAATAATGAAAATATAATAAAATCAGTGAGAATAAGTCAGTGAATAAATAAAAATAGACCAAAGGGTCGGAGTCTCACGAGGATACATGTATATCACTTGGGCACACTGTTATTCCAAAGATGTTTCGATTCAGAGAGGTAAAAAGGCTCTTTTGATAACTAAGACACACGTGCAACACCTGGGTATCTTCATCCTAAGATGTTTCGCCCACCAGCGTCTGTATCAATTCAGTGAGAAGGTGGTGAAACTGGAGACGATGGAAGAGGAAGTGACCAGACCTTCATAGTCTCTTCTGCTGAAGAGGCTAATACCTTCTTCTTCCTCCTCTTCTTCCTCCTCTTACTTCTCCCTCTTCATATCATATTATCATAATCTTTCGCCTTTTCTGTCTCCTCGGTCATCACAGGAAGAGTCAGAGGCCGAGAACTCACTACAAGCAGCAGCATCACACACACCTTCACTCCTCTCAGGCCTCTCTTCTTATGTTACGAGGAACAGGAAGAAGAGAAGTGAGAAAGGTGATCAGAGTTAGAGACGCCTCCTTCTATCACGCTGGAAAAGAAGCAGGCGGGAAAGGAAAAAAATAAAATGAGAAAATAAGGGATGCTGTTGGATGGGAAAGATTCTCTCCTTTCAGGTGAAGAAAGGACTGTGGAGGGATAAGAGGAATAGAGGGAGGTGAAAGGGATTAGTGATATTCCAGAGGATGTCTGCGTAAAAAGAGAAGGATAAGAGGAGGATGGAGGGAGGGAAAAAGGAGGTGAGAGGGCAATAAAGGGAGAGAAAGGAGGTGAGAGAGAGAGGGAAGCAGAGTGGCTCATCTTACAAGATGGACATCTTTGTATGTGTGTGTATGTGATGGTGTATGGTCTAGTATATCTTATTCTCAAGTGTATACAACCTTTGTTGGTATGGAGTGATGGAGGGCTTTGTGTGGAGCGAAGCAGGTCTGCCTCCGTCACGCTGTGTATGGAGTGATGGAGGTCAATCTCCCTCATTATGTATGGAGTGATGGAGGTCAATCTCCCCCACACTTCCATCTCCTTCTCTCTCCTAGTTCTCCCTCACTTTCAACCTCCTCTCATTCTCCTCTTCCTTAAATCTCCCATTCATCCTTTGTCTTTTCTCCTTACCCTCCCCATTTCTTGTTCCTCCTTCCCTATTTTTTTTCTGTTCCTCTTCTCCTCTTCATCTTCCTTTTCTCCATTCATTCTTCATTCTTTCATTCTTCTTCTTTCTGTTTTCCTTTTTCTTTCTTCCTCTATCCTTCCTTCCTCCTTTTTTCCCTTTTCTTCCTTCCTTATCCTTCCTTCCTCCTTCTTCTTTTCCTTTTCGTCATTCATCTGTCCCTCCTTCATCCTTTCTTCTTTCCTGCTCCTTCTTTCTTCCTTCCAGTCCTCCTTCTTTCCAGGCGACCCCAGGAGGTCTTCTGTATGTATGGCTTGGGACCAATCCAGAAATTATTGCGCACGTGTGTGTGTGTGTGTGTGTGTGTGTGTGTGTGTGTGTGTGTATGTGTGTGTGTGTGTGTGTGTGTGTGTGTGTGTGTGTGTGTGTGTGTGTGTGTGTGTGTGTGTGTGTGTGTGTGAGTGTGTGTGTGTACTCACCTATTTGTGGATGTAGGGGTCGAGTCATAGCTCCTGGCCCCGCCTCTTCCCTGCTCCATGAGCTTCATCATACCTCGTCTTAAAACTATGTATGGTTCCCTTTGACTCATCTGAGTCTTCAACTTCCAATTGTGGCCCCTTGTTTCTGTGTCCCATCTCTGGAACATCTTGTCTTTGTCCACCCTGTCTATTCCACGCAGTATTTTGCATGTCGTTATCATGTCTCCCCTAACCCTCCTGTCCTCCAGTGTCGTCACCCCAATTTCCCTTAACCTTTCTTCGTAGGACAATCCCCTTAGCTCTGGGACTAGTCCTGTTGCAAACCTTTGCACTTTCTCTAATTTCTTGACGCGCTTGATCACGTGTGGATTCCAAACTGGTGCTGCATACTCCAGTATGGGCCTGACGCAAATGATGTACAGAGTCTTGAATGATTACTTACTGAGGTATCGGAGTGCTATCCATAGGTTAGCCAGACGCCCGTATGCTGCAGCAGTTATCTGATTGATGTGCGCCTCAGGAGATGTGCTCGGTATTATACTCACCCCAAGATCTTTTTCCTTGAGTGAGGTTTGCAGCCTTTGGCCACCTAGACTTACTGTGTCTGCAGTCTTCTTTGCCCTTCCCCGATCTTCATGATTTTGCATTTGGCAGGGTTAAATTCGAGGAGCCAGTTGCTGAAAAAGGCTTGTAGTCTGTCTAGGTCTCTGTAGTCGTGCCTGATCCTCGACCGATTTGATTCTCCTCATTAACTTCACATCATCTGCAAACAAGGACACTTCTGAGTCTATCCCTTCCGTTATGTCATTCACATATACCAAAAACAGCACAGGTCCTAAGACTGACCCCTGTGGAACCCCGCTTGTCACAAGCGCCTACTCTGACACCTCATCACGTACCACGACTCGTTGTTGCCTCCCTGTCAGATTTTCTCTGATCCATTGCAGTTCCTTTCCTGTTATGTGTGCCTGATCCCCTAGCTTTTGCAGTACCCTCTTATGACGAACTGTGTCGAAGGCCTTCTTGCAGTCCTAGAAAATGCAGTCTATCCACTCCTCTCTCTCTCTCTCTTGTCTTACTTCTGTCACCTTGTCGTAAAACTCCAGTAGGTTTCTGAAACAGGATTTTCCTTCCCTGAAACCGTGCTGGTTGTCGATTATACACTTGTTTCTTTCCTGGTGCTCCACCACTCTCCTGATGATCTTCTCCATGACTTTGCATACTATACATGTTAGTGACACGGGTCTGTAGTTTAATGCCTCGTGTCTGTCTCCTTTTTTTTAAAAATTGGGACTACATTTGCCATCCTCCATACCTCAGGAAGTTGCACAGTTGCAATGGATGTGTTGAAGATCTTTGTTAGTGGCAAACACAGCACCTTTGCTTCCTCTCTAAGGACCCACGGAGAGATGTTGTCTGGTCCCACCGCCTTTGAGGTGTCAAGTTCACATAGCTTCTTCACCTCCTCCTCGGTTATGTGTACTTCATCCAGCACTTGTTAGTGTACCTCCTTTTTCTGATTTCCTGGAGTCCTACCGGTTCCCACTGTAAATACTTCTTTAAATCTCATGTTGAGCTCATCACATACCTCTTGGTCTCCTTCCTCAGTCTGATTACCTGGTCCTTTACTGTTGTTTTCCTCCTGATGTGGCTATACAACAGCTTCTGTGCTGTGTCATTTTCGTATTGTTACATAGTCCATCATTTATTTTACTGGTTTTCCTGCAGTTCTCTCTCCCACTGAACGTCTTGCAGGAAGTTCCTCATGTCTGTGTAGTCCCCCCTTTTGTAGTTTGGTTTTTCCCATCCTATTCCTGCTACTCTCTCCACTCGTAGCTCAACTATGTAGTTAAAACACAGAACCACATGATCACTAGCTCCTAGGGGCCTTTCACACATGATATCCTCGATGTTTGAATTGCTCAAGGTGAATACAAGGTCCAGGCTTGCTGGATCATCCTCACCTATCTCTCTGGTAGTGTCTCTAACATGTGTGTGTGCGTTTGTGCTCACCTATTTGTGGTTGCAGGGGTAGAATCATAGCTCCTGGCCCCGCCTCTTCACTGATTGCTACTGGGTCCTCTCTCTTCCTGCTCC
>NC_069441.1:17088698-17091198 GCF_026875155.1 Cherax quadricarinatus
CGAAAGTCAAGACTGACCCGAAGCTGTTGTACAGCCACATCAGGAGGAAAACAACAGTCAAGGACCAGGTAATCAGACTGAGGAAGGGTGATGGGGAATTCACAGAAACGACCGAGAGGTATGTCAGGAGCTCAACACGAGATTTAAAGAAGTATTTACAGTGGAAACCAGTAGGACTCCAGGAAATCAGAACAGGGGGGTACACCAGCAAGTGCTGGATGAGGTACATATAACCAAGGAGGAAGTGAAGAAGCTGCTATGCGAACTTGACACCTCAAAGGCGGTGGGACCAGACAACATCTCTCTGTGGGTCCTTAAAGAGGGAGCAGAGATATTGTGTGTGCCATTAACAAAGATCTTCAACACATCATTTGAAACTGGGCAACTCCCTGAGGTATGGAAGATGGCAAATGTAGTCCCAATTTTTAAAAAGGGAGACAGACATGAGGCACTAAACTACAGACCTGTATCACTAACGTGTATAGTATGCAAGGTCATGGAGAAGATAATCAGGAGAAGAGTGGTGGAGCACCTGGAAAGAAACAAGTGTATAATTGACAACCAGCATGGTTTCAGGGAAGGAAAATCCTGTGTCACAAACCTACTAGAGTTTTATGACAAGGTGACAGAAGTAAGACAAGAGAGAGAGGGGATGGATCGACTGCATTTTTTTGGACTGCAAAAAGGCATTCGACACAGTTCCTCACAAGAGGTTACTGAAAAAGCTAGAAGATCAGGCACACATAACAGGAAAGGCACTGCAATGGATCAGAGAATACCTGACAGGGAGGCAACAACGAGTCATGGTACGTGACGAGGTGTCAGAGTGGGCGCTTGTGACAAGCGGGGTTCCACAGGGGTCAGTCCTAGGACCTGTGCTGTTCTTGGTATATGTGAACGACATAACGGAAGGGATAGACTCAGAAGTGTCCTTGTTTGCAGATGATGTGAAGTTAATGAGAAGAATCAAATCGGATGAGGATCAGGCAGGACTACAAAGAGACCTGGACAGGCTACAAGCTGGTCCAGAAACTGGCTCCTTGAGTTTAACCCTGCAAATGCAAAGTCATGAAGATTGGGGAAGGGCAAAGAAGACCGCAGACACAATATAATTTAGATGGCCAAAGACTGCAAACCTCACTCAAGGAAAAAGATCTGGGGGTGAGTATAACACCGAGCATATCTCCTGAGGCGCACATAAATCAGATAACTGCTGCAGCATACGGGCGCCTGGCAAACCTACGGATAGCGTTCCGATACCTCAATAAGGAGTCGTTCAAGACACTGTATACCATTTACGTCAGGCCCATACTGGAGTATGCAGCACCAGTTTGGAATCCACACCTAGTCAAGCACGTCAGGAAATTAGAGAAAGTGCAAAGGTTTGCAACAAGACTAGTCCCAGAGCTACGGGGATTGTCGTACGAAGAAAGGTTGAGGGAAATCGGCCTGACGACACTGGAGGCCAGGAGGGTCAGGGGAGACATGATAACGACATATAAATACTGCGCAGAATAGACACGGTGGACAAAGACAGGATGTTCCAGAGATGGGACACATACACAAGAGGTCACAATTGGAAGTTGAAGACTCAGATGAATCAAAGGGATGTTAGGAAGTATTTCTTCAGTCATAGAGTAGTCAAGTCGTGGAATAGTCTAGAAAGTGAAGTAGTGGAGGCGGGAACCATACATAGTTTTAAGGCGAGGTATGATAAAGCTCATGGAGCAGGGAGAGAGGAGGCCTAATAGCAATCAGTGAAGAGGCGGGGCAGGAGATATGACTCGACCCCTGCAACCACAAATAGGTGAGTACAAATAGGTGAGTACACACACACATTCACACACCACACACACACACACACACACACCTCACACACACACACACACACACACACACACACACACACACATACACACACACACACACACACACACACACAAACAACACACACACACACACACACAACACACACACCTCACACACCACACACACATACACACACATACACACACACACACACACACACACACACACACACACACACACACACACACACACACACACACACACACACACACACACACACACACACACACACACACAGGAGATGTGAATCGACCCCTGCAAGCACAAATTGGTGAGTATACACACAGAGAGAGACACTCCAACCATGTCCTCAGACTACCAGGATACCTACTGTGAGGGAGTATGTTTCACGGTGAGAGAGAGAGAGAGAGAGAGAGAGAGAGAGAGAGAGAGAGAGAGAGAGAGAGAGAGAGAGAGAGAGAGAGAGCATGAGCGTGAGGGTGAATAAAGGAAAAGTGAAGATAAAGAAGATATCTGTCTCACCATCAGAGAGACACAAGTCTCCCAGCGTGTGCGATCTCATTAACATACACAACAACGTCAAAACTCTCTACTGCATTCTCCCAAACCTGCATTTTTCACGTGAATTAATTATGTCAGCATATACGTCAATTTCTGGAAATTACATGTG
>NC_069441.1:17098698-17111198 GCF_026875155.1 Cherax quadricarinatus
GACGAGAGGTGGGTGAAAGAGACGTGGGTGAAGGAGGAGGTTGGTGAAGGAGAGTTGGTGTGAAGGAGAGGTTGGTGAAGGAGAGGTTGGTGAAGGAGAGGTGGGTGAAGGAGAGGTGGGTGAAGGAGAGGTTGGTGAAGGAGAGGTGGGTGAAGGAGAGGTTGGTGAAGGAGAGGTTGGTGAAGGAGAGGTGGGTGAAGGAGAGGTTGGTGAAGGAGAGGTTGGTGAAGGAGAGGTTGGTGAAGGAGAGGTGGGTGAAGGAGGAGGTGGAGAAGGAAGAGGTGGGCTGTGAAGGAACGGTGTGGGTGAAAGAGAGTGGGTGACGGAAGAGGTTGGTGAAGGAGAGAGGTGGGTGAAGGAGAGGTTGGTGAAGGAGAGGTTTTTTTGGGTGAAGGAGAGGTTGGTGACAGGTGAAGGTGGGTGAAGAGAAAGAGGTTGGTGAAGGAGAGGTCTGGTGATGGAGAGGTTGGTTGAAGGAGAGGTGGAGTGAAGGATGAGGAGGTGAAGGAGAGGTGTGGAGGAGAGGTTGGTGAAGGAGAGGGGGTGAAGGAGAGGTTGGTGAAGGAGAGGTGGGTGAAGGTGAGGTTGGTTGAAGGAGAGGTTTGGTGAAGAGAGGTGGGTGAAGGGAGGTTGGTGAAGGGAGGTTGGTGAAGAAGAGAGTGTTGGTTGAAGGAGAGGTGGTGAAGAGGAGGTGGGTGAGGAGAGTTGGTGAATGACGAGGTTGGTGAACGGAGAGCCAGTAGAGGTGGGTTGAAGGAAGAGATTCGGTGAAGGTGAGGTTGGTGAAGGAGAGGTTGGGAAAGGAGAGGTTGGTGATGGAGAGGTGGGTGAAGGAGAGGTTGCGTTGCGAAGAGGAGAGGTTGGTTGATGCGAGAGGTTGGTGAAGGAGACAGGAGTTTGTTCGTTGAAGGAGAGGTTGTGAAGGAGAGGTTGAGTGAAGGAGAGGTTGGTGAAGGTAGGAGGGGGTGAAGGAGAGAGTGGGTGAAAAGAGACGTGGGTGAAGGGAGGTTGGTGAAGGAGAGTTGGGTGAAGAAGAAGAGGTTGTTGAAGGAGAGAGGAGGTGAAGGAGAGGTTTGGTGAAGGAGAGGTTTGGTGAAGGAGAGGTGGGTGAAGGAGGAGGTTGGTGAAGGAGAGGTTGGTTGAAGGAAGAGGTTTCGTGAAGGAGGCAAGAGAGTGGGTGAAGGAGTGGTTGGTGATGAAAGGAGAGGTTGGTGAAGGTGAGGTTGGTTGTGTGAGGAGAGGTGGGTGAAGGAGAGGTTGAGTGAAGTGAGAGGTGGTCAAGGACGAGGTTGGTGAAGGAGAGGCTTGGTGAAGGTGAGGTGGCGTGAAGGTGGGTTGGTGAAGGAGAGGTGGGTGAAGGAGAGGTTGGTGAAGGCGAGGTTGGTGAAGGAGAGAGGTTGGTGAAGGAGAGGTTGAGTGAAGAAGAGGTGGGTGAAGGTGAGGTTGGTGAAGGAGATGTTGGTGAAGGAGAGGTGGGTGAAGTAGAAGGTTGGTGAAAGGAGAGGTGGGTGAAGGAGAAGTTGGTTGAAGGAGAGGTTGGTGCAAAGGAGAGGTTGGAGAGTGAAGGTGAGGTGTGTGAAAGGAGAGGTTGTGAAGGAGATTGTGGGTGAAGGAGAGGTTGGTGAAGGTGAGGTGGTGAGGAGAGCGTTGGTGAATGGATGAGGTTGGTGAAGGAGAGGAGGGTGAAGGAGAGGTTGGTGAAGGAGAGGTGGTATTGTGAAGGTGAGGTTGGTGTGAAACGGAATGAGGTTGAGTGAATGAGAGGTGGGTTGAAGGATAGAGGTTGAGTGAAGGAGAGGTTGGTGAAGGGAGAGGTTGGTGAAGGAGAGGTGGGTGGAAGGAGTGGTGGGTGAAGGAGAGGTGGTGATTGGAGGGTGTGGGTGATAGAGACGTGGGTGAAGGAGAGGTTGGTGAAGAGAGTGGGTGAAGGAGTGGTTGGTGAAGACGAGGTTGGGTGAAGGAGAGGTTGGTGAAGGAGAGGTGGGTGAAGGAGAAGGTTGGTGTGATAGGAGAGGTGTGTGAAGGAAGAGGCATGGTGTGAAGGAGAGGTTGGTGAAGGACAGAGGTGGTGAAGGAGAGGTGGGTGGAAGGAGAGGTTGGTGAAGGAGAGGTTGGTGAGGAGAGGTTGGTGAAGGAGAGGTGGGTGAAGGAGAGAGATTAGGGTGAAGGAGAGTCGGCGGTGAAGGAGGGGTTGGTTGAAGGACGAGGTTGGTGAAGGACCCGAGAGGTGGGTGAAGGAGAGGTTGGTGAAGGAGAGGTTGGTGAAGGAGAAAGGTTGGTGAAGGGAGAGGTTGAGGGAAGGAGAGAGGTGAGAAGTGTGAAGGATGAGGTTGGTGAGGAAGAGGTTGGTGAAGGAGAGGTGGGTGAAGGAGAGGTGGTGAAGGAGAGGTTGGTGAGGAGAGGTTGCGTGAATTGAGAGGTTGGTGTAGGACGAAGAGGTGGAGTAGAAGGAGAGGTGGGTGAAGGAGGAGAGGTTGGTTTGAAGAGAGGTTGGTGAAGGCAAGGTGGGTGAAGGATGAGGTTGGTGGAAGGAGAGGTTGGTGAAGGAGTGGGCTGGTGTTTGAAGGAGAGGTGGGATTGATAGGAGAGGTGGGTTGAAAGGAGACGTGGGTTTAGAGTGGTTGGTGAAGGAGAGCGTGGGTGAAAGGAGAGGTTGGTGAAGGAGAGGTTGGTGAAGGAGGTTTGGTGATGAGAGGTTGGTGAAGGAGAGGTGGTGAAGGAGAGGTTGGTGAATGGAGAAGGGTGGGGTGAAGGAGAGGTTGGTTGAGTGAGAGGTTGGTGAAGTAGAGGTTGGTGAAGAGAGGTGGTTGAAGGAGATGGTTGGTGAAGGAGAGGTTGGTGAAGGATGAGGTTGGTGAAGGAGAGGTTGGTGAAGGAGAAGGGGGTGAAGGGAGAGTGTTGGTGAAGGAGAGGTTGGTGAAGGAGGGTGGGTGAAGGAGAGGTTGGTGAAGGAGAGGTGGAGTGAAGGAGAGGTTGGTCTGAAGGATCCGAGGTTGGTGAGGAGAGGGATTGGTGAAGGAGGAGTTTGGTGAAGAAGAGGTGGGTTGAAGGAGAGGTTGGTGAAGGAGAGGTTGGTGAAGGAGTGGTGGGTGAAGTGAGAGGTTGGTGAAGAGAGGTGGGTGGAAGGAGAGGTTTGTGAAGGCGAGGTTGGTGAAGGAGAGGTTGGTTTTGGTGAGGAGAGGTGGGTGAAGGAGTGGTTGGTGAAGGAGAGTTGGGTTGAGGAGAGGTTGGTGAAGGAGAGGTTGGTGAAGGAGCAGGTTATGTGAAGGAGAGGTTGTGTGAAGGGGAGGTGGGTGAAGGAGTGGTTGGTTAAGGAGAGGTGGTACACTGGTGAAGGAGAGGTTGGTGAACGGAGAGTTGTGAAGGAAAGGTGGTTGAAGGAGAGGTTGGTGAGGAGAGGTTGTGTGAAGGAGAGGTGAGTGAAGGAGACGGTGGGTCGAAGGTGAGGGGGGTGAAGGGAAGGTGGGTTGAAGGAGTGTGGGTGAAAGAGAAGTGGGTGAAGGAGAGGTGGTGAAGGAGAGTGTGGGTGAGGAGGGGTTTGGGTTGACGGAGAGTTGGTGAAGGAGAGGTGGTGAAGGAGAGGGGGTGAGGTGAAGGAGAGGTTGGTGAAGGAGAGGTTGGTGAAGGAGGAGGTCTGGCCAGTGAAGGAGAGGTGGGTTGAAGGAGAGGTTGGTGATGGAGATGGTTGGTGAAGGAGAGGTGGAGTGAAGGAGAGGTTGGTGAAGGTGGGTTGGTGAAGGAAGAGGGGGTGGTGAAGCGAGAGGTGGGTGAAGGGAGGTTGGTGAAGGAGAAGGTTGGGAAGGAGAGCGTTGGTGAAGGAGAGGTTGGTGAAGGAGAGGTGGTGTGAATGAGAGGTGGTGAAGGAGAGGTTGGTGAAGGAGAGGATGGTGAAGGAGAGGTTGGTGAAGGAGAGGTGGTGAAGGAGAGGTGGGTCGAAGGAGAGGATTGGTGAAGGAGAGGTTGAGTGAAGGAGGGTTGGTGAAGGAGAGGTGGCGTGAAGGAGAGGTGGGTGAAAGAGACGTGGGTGAAGGAGAGGTGGGTTGGGAGAGTGGGTGAAGAGACGTGGGTGTTAGGAGAGGTTGGTTGAAGGAGAGGTGTGAAGGAGAGGTTGGTTGAAGAGAGGTGGGTGAAGGGAGGTTCGTGAAGGAGAGGTTGGTGATGGAGTGGTGAAGGCGTGGTGGGTGAAGGAGAGGTTGGTGAAGGAGAGGTTGGTGAAGGAGAGGTTGGTGAATGGAGAGTGGGTGAAGGAGAGGTGGGTGAAGGGAGAGGTGGGTGAAGGAGGGTGGTGAAAGTGACTGGCGGTGAAGGAGAGGTGGGTGAAGGAGAGGTTGGTGAAGGGAGAGATTGGTGAAGAGAGGTTGGTGAAGGAGAGGTGGGTGAAGGAGGGTGGGTGAAGGAGAGTGTGTGAAGGAGAGGTTGGTGAAGGAGTGGTTGGTGAAGGGAGAGGTGGTGTAGGAGAGGTGGGTGAAGGAGAGAGTGGGTGAAGGATGATGTGGGTTGAAGGAGAGGTTGGTGAAGGAGAGGTTGGTGAAGGGAGAGGTGGGTGATGGTAGAGTGGCTGTGAAGGAGAGGTGGGCTGAAGGAGAGGTGGGCTGACAGGAGAGGTTGGTGAAGGAGAGGTTGGTGAAGGAGAGGTTGGTGAAGGAGAGGTGGGTGAAGGAGAGGTGGGTGAAGGAGAGGTTGGTGAAGGAGAGGTTGGTGAAGGAGAGGTGGAGTTGAAGGAGAGGTGGGTGAAGGAGAGTTGGTGAAGGAGAGGTTGGTGAAGGATGAGGTTGGTGAAGGGAGAGGTTGGTGAAGGAGAGGTGGGTGAAGGAGAGGTTGGTGAAGGAGAGGTTGGTGAAAGAGAGGTGGGTGAAGGAGAGGTGGGTGAAGGAGAGGTTGGAGATGAAGGAGAGGTTGGTGGAAGGAGAGGTGGCGTGAAGGAGTGGTGGCGTGAAGGAGAGGTGGGTGAAGGAGAGGTTGTGAAGGAGAGGTTGGTGAAGGAGAGGTGGGTGAAGGAGAGGTGGGTGAAGGAGAGGTGGGTGAAGGAAGGTGGGTGGAAGGAAGAGGTTGGTGAAGGAGAGGTTGGTGAAGGTGAGGTGGGTTTGAAGGTGAGGTGGGTGAAGGAGAGGTGGTGATGAGAGGTGGGTGAAGGAACGAGGTGGGTGAAGGTGACGGTGGTAATGAAGGTGAGGTTGTTGAAGGAGAGGTTGGTGAAGGAGAGGTGGAGCTGTGACGGAGAGGTGGGTGAAGGAGAGTGGGTGAAGGAGAGGTGATAGTGAAGGAGAGGATGGTGAAGGAGAGGTGGGGTGAAGGAGAGGTTGCGCGAAGGAGAGGTGGGTGTAAGGAGGGGGGGTGAGGAGAGGTGGTGTGAAGGAGAGGGGGTGAAAGAGAATGAATTTTCTAGTGAGTGAAGGAGAGGTGGAGTGAAGGAGAGGTGGCGTGAAGGAGAGGTTGGTGAAGGAGAGTTGGTGTGACGGAGAGGTTGGTGAAGGAGTGGTTGGTGAAGGAGAGGTTGGTGAAGAGAGGTGGGTGAAGGAGGAGGGGGGGTGAAGGAGAGGTTGGATGAAGGAGAGGTTGGTGAAGGAGAGGTGGGTGAAGGAGAGGTGGTGTAGACATCTGGAGTGATGGAGAGGTGGGTGAAAGGAGGGTGGGTTGAAGGAGACGGTGGGTGATGGAGAGGTGGGTGATGGAGAGGTGCGGTGAAGGGAGAGGTGGGTGATGGAGAGTGGTGGGTCGAAGAGCAGGAGAGTGAAGGAGAGGTGGAGTGAAGGAGAGGTGGTGTGAAGGAGAGGTGGGTGAAGGAGAGGTTGGTGAAGTGAGGTGGGTGAAAGAGAGGTGGTGTGAAGGAGAGGTGGAAGTGAAGGAGAGGGGTGTTGTAGGAGAGGTGGGTGAAGGAGTGGTGGGTGAAGGTGAGGTGGGTGAAAGTGAGGTTGGTGAAGGAGAGGTGGGTGAAAGCGGAGGTAGGGTGAAAGAGAGGTGGTGAAGGAGAGGTGGGTGGTGAAGGAGAGGTGGGGTGAAAGCGAAGAGGTGGCGTGATGCGAGGTGGTGATGGAGAGGTGGGTGAAGGAGAGGTGGGTGATAGAGAGGGTGGTGGTGAAGGAGAGGTTTGGTGAAGGTGAGGTTGGTGAAGGAGAGGTGGGTGAAGAGAGGTTGGTGAAGGCGAGGTGGAGTGAGGAGAGGTTGGTGAAGGAGAGGTGGGTGAAGGTGAGGTGGGTGAAGGAGAGGTGGGTGTAGGAGGGATGGGTGAAGGAGAGGTTTGGGTTGAAAAGGAGAGGTGGGTGAAGGAGAGGTTGGTGGTAGGACGAGGTGGAGTGAAGGAGAGTGTGGTGAAGGAGAGGTGGGTGAAGGAGAGGTGGGTGAAGGAGAGGTGGGTGAAGGAGAGTGGGTGAAGGAGAGTGGTGGCGTGAAGGAGAGGTGAGGCGTGAAGGAGAGGTGGGTGAAGGAGTGTGGGGAAGGAGAGGTTGGTGAAGGAGTAGGTGGGGAAGGAGAGGATGGTGAAGGAGAAAGGTGGGTGAGGAGAGGTTGTGCAAGGAGAGGTTGTGAAGGAGAGGTTGGTGAAGGAGAGGTGGGTGAAGGAGAGGTTGGTGAAGGAGAGGTGGGTGAAGGTGAGTGTTGGTAGAAGGAGAGGTTGCGTGAGGAGTGGTTGGTGAAGGAGAGGTTGGTGAAGGAGAGGGTGGGTAGTGAAGGAGAGGTTGGTGAAGGAGAGTTGGGTGAAGGAGAAGGTTGGTGACGGAGAGGTTGGTGTAGGAGAGGTGGGTGGACAGGAGAGGGGGGGGGGGGGGGGGGGGGGGGGGGGGGGGGTGGGGGGGTGGGGGGGGGACGGGGGGTGGGGGGGGGGGGGAGGGTGGGGGGGGGGGGGTGGGGGGGGGGGGGGGGTGGGGGGGGGGGGGGGGGGGGGTGGTGGGGGGGGTGGGAGGGGGGTGGGGGGGGGGGGGGGGGGGGGGGGCGGGGGGGGGGGTGGGGGGGGGGGGGCGGTGGGGGGGGTGGGGGGTGGGGGGGGGTGGGGGGGGGTGGGGGGGGGGGGGGGGGGGGCGGGGGGTGGGGGGGGGGTGGGGGTTGTTTGTGTTTGTGTTTTTTTTTGGGGGGGGTTGGAGTTGTTGGGGGGGTGGAAAAAAAAAACGGTGGTGGGTTGGTGTGGTGTTGTGTGTTGGTTGGGGTGGGGTGGGTTGTTTTGTTTTTTTTTTTGTGGATTTTGGTTTTGACAACACTTTTGTTTTTTTTGGGGGGGCAAGGGGGGGGGGGGGGGAGGGGGGGGGGGGGGGGGGGGGGGGGTGGTTGGTGAAGGAGAGGTGTTGTGAGGAGAGGTTGGTGAAGGAGAGGTGGGTGAAGGAGAGGTGGGTGGAAGGAGGGTGGCGTGAAGGAGGTGTGGGTGAAAGAGACCTGTGGGTGACAAGGAGAGGTTGTGAAGGAGAGGTGGTGAAGGAGAGGTTGGAAGGAGTGGTTGGTGAAGGAGAGGTTGGTGAAGGGAGAGGTGGGTGAAGGAGAGGTTGGTGAGGAGGAGGTTGGTGAAGGAAGCGTGTGTGTAGAGAGGTTGGTGAAGCGTGAGGTTGGTGAAGGAGAGGTGGAGAGAGGAGAGGGTTGGTGAAGGAGAGGTTGGTGAAGGAGAGGGTTGTGAAGGTGCAGGTGGGTGAAGAGAGGTTGGTGTAAGAGACGGTGGCGTCTAAGGAGAGGTTGGTGAAGGAGAGGTTGGTGAAGGAGTAGGTGGTGGTGAAGGAGAGGTTTGGTGAAGGAGAGGTTGGATGTAAGGAAGAGTTGGTAGAAGGAGAGGTTGGTTGAAGGAGAGGTGGGTGTAGGAGAGGTTGGTGAGGATAGGTTGGTGAACGGAGAGGTGGGTGATGGAGAGGTTGGTGAAGGAGAGTTGGTGAAGGAGAGGTTGGTGAAGGAGAGGTTCGGTGAAGGAAGAGGTAGGGACGTGTGAAGGAGAGTTTGGTGAAGGAGGGTGGTGAAGGAGAGGTTGGGAAGGAGAGGTGGGTGAAAGGAGAGGTTGGTGAAGGAAGAGGTTGGTGAAGGAGAGGTTGGTGAAGGAGGCGTGGGTGAAGGAGAGGTGGAGTGAAAGAGCACGTGGGTGAAGACGGAGAAGGTTGGTGAAGGAGAACGGTGGCTATGTTGAAGGAGAGGTTGGTGGAAGGAGAGTTGGTGAAGGAGCAGGTTGGGAAGGAGAGGTGGTGAAGGAGAGGTGGTGAAGGAAGAGGTGGTGAAGGAGAGGTTGCGTGAAAGGAGAGTTGGTGAAGGAGAGGTGGGTTGAAGGAGAGGTTGGTGAAGGAGAGGTTGGTGAAGGAGAGGTTGGTGAAGGAGAGGAGGTTGAAGGAAGAGGTTGGTGAAGGAGAGGTTGGTGAGGAGAGGTTGGGAAGGAGAGGTTGGTTGAAGGAGAGGAGGGTTGTTAAGAGAGTCTGGTGAGGATGTGGTTCGGTGAAGGAGAGGTTGGTGAAGGAGAGTGGTTGATGAAGAAGAGGTGGGTGAAGGATAGATAGGTTAGGTTGAAGGAGACGGTTTGGTCCGTGAAGGAGAGGTGGAGTGAAGGAAGAGGTTGGTGAAGGAGAGGTGGTGAAGGAGAGGTTGGTGAAGGAGGGTTGGTGAAGGATAAGAGGTTGGTGAAGGAGAGGGTGGGTGAAGGAGAGGTTGGTGAAGAGAGGTGGCGTGAAGGAGAGTTGGTGAAGGACGAGGTTGGATGAAGGAGAAGGTTGGTGAAGGAAGAGGTTGGTGAAGGAGAGGTGGAGTGAAGGAGAGGTTGGTGAAGGACGAGGTGGCGTGAAGGAGAGGTTGGTGAAGGATGAGTTGGTGAAGGGAGGTGGGTGAAGGAGAGGTTGGTGTGAAGGGGGGAGAGGTTGGTGAATAAGGAGAGGTTGGTTGAGAGAGAGGTGGGTGAAGAGAGGTGGGTGAAGGCAGAGGTGGGTGAGGAGGTGGGGTGAAAGAGGAGTGGGTGAAGGAGTAGGTTGGTGAAGGAGAGGTGGGTGAAGGACCGAGGTTGGTGATGGTGGGTTGGTGAAGGGGGTAGAGGTTGGTGAAGAGAGGTGGGTGAAGGTGAAGGAGGGTCTTGGTTGAAGAGAGGTTGGTGAAGGATGAGCGTTGGTGAAGGTGAGGTGGGTTGAAGGAGAGGTTGGTAAAGGAGAGGTTGGGGAAGGAGAGGTCGGGTGAAGGAGAGGTTGGTGAAGGAGAGGTTGGTGAAGGACGAGGTGGGGTGTAGATGTGGTGGGTGAAGGAGAAGTGGTTTGGTGAAGCGAGGGTTGGTGATGGAGAGGTTGTGAAGGAGAGGTTGCGTGAAGGAGAGGTGGGTGCAAGGAGAGGTTTGGTGAAGGAGACGGTTGCGTGAAGGAGAGGTGGTCGAAAGGAGAGGTTGGTGAAGCGACGAGGTTGGTGAAGGAGAGGTGGCGTGAAGGAGAGGTTGGTGATGCGAGAGGTTGGTGAAGGAGAGGTTGGTGAAGGAGAGGTTGGGTTGATGCGGAGGTGGTGAAAGAGACCGTGGGTGAAGGAGAGGTACCGGGGTGAAGGAAGAGGTGGGTGAAAGAGACGTAGGTGAAGGAGAGGTCTGGTGAAGGAGAGGTTGAGTGGTAAGGAGAGGTTGGTTGATGGAGTGGTGGGTGGAAGACGAGGTTCGTGAAGGAGAGGTTGGTGAAGGAGAGGTGGTTGTGAAGGAGAGGTGGACGTGAAGGAGTGGTTGGTGAAGGAGAGGTGGTGGAAGGAGAGGTTGGTGAAGGAGAGGTGGGTGAAGGAGAGGTGGTGTGAAGGAGAAGTGTGGGTGAAAGGAGAGGTGGGTGAAAGAGACGGTGGGTGAAGGAGAGGTGGGTGAAGGAGAGGTTGGTGAAGGAAAGAGGTTGGTGAAGGAAGAGGTTGGTGAAGGAGAGGTGGGTGAGGAGAAGGGTGGGTGCAAGGAGGGTGGAGTGAAGGAGAGGTTGGTTGAAGGACGAGGTTGGTGAAGGAGGAGGTTGGTGAAGGAAGAGGTGGGTGTGAAGGAAGAGGTAGGGTGAAGGAGATCGTGGGTGAAGGAGAGGTTGGTGAAGGAGAGGTTGGTTGAAGGAGAGGTGAGGTGAAGGAGAGGTGGTGTGAGGAGAGTGTGGGTGAAGGAGAGGTGGGTTCGAAGGAAGAGGTGGCCGTGAAGGAGAGGTGGAGTGAAGGACGAGGTTGGTGAAGAGAGAGGTTGGTGAAGGACGAGGTTGGGTGATGGAGAGGCTGCGGTGAAGGAAGAGGTTGGTGAAGGAGAGGTTGGTGAGGAGAGGTGGGTGAAGGAGAGGTGGGTTGAAGGAGGGTTGGTGAAGGAGAGGTTGGTGAAAGGAGAGGTTGGTGAAGGATGAGGTTGGTGAAGGAAGAGGGGGTGAAGGTCGAGGTTGGTGAAGGAGAGGTTGGTGAAGGAGAGGTGGAGTCTGATAGGAGAGGGTGGGTGAAGGGAGGTTGGTGAAGGAGAGGTTGGTGAAGACGAGGTGGGTGAAGGGCAGGTGGAGGTGAAGCGAGAGTGTGGTGAAGGAAGAGGTTTATTGGTGAAGGAATAGGTTGGTGAAGGCAGAGGTGGGTGAAGCGAGGGTGGGTGAAGGAGAGGTGGGTGAAGTACGAGCGGTGGCGTGAAGGATGAGGTTGGGTGAAAGGAGAGGTTGGTCGTCTGAAGGAGAGGTGGAGTGAAGGAGAGGTGGTTGAAGGAGAGGTGGAGTGTAAGGAGAGGTGGGGTGAAGGAGAAGGTGGAGTAGGAGAGGTGGGTGAAGGAGAGGGTGGGGAAGGAGAGGTGGGTTATGAAGGAGAGGTGGCGTGAAAGAGAGGTGGCCCTGTGAAGGAGAGGTGAGGGTGGTTGAAGGAGAAGGTGGGTGAAGGAGTCGGCTTGGTGAAGGAGAGGTGTGGGATGATGGAGAGAGTGGGTGAAGGAGGGTTGAAGTTGAAGGACGAGGTTGGTGGAAGGAGAGGGGGTGAAGGGAGAGAGTGGTGAAGGAGAGGTTGGTGAAGGAGAGGTTTTGGTGAAGGAGTGGTGGGGTGAAGGAGAGGTGGGTGAAAGGAGAGGTGGGTGTTGAAGGGAGGTGGGTGAAGGAGAGGTGGAGTTGAACGGAGAGGGGGTGAAGGAGATGGTGGGTGAAGGAGTGGTGGCGTGAAGGAGTGGTCGGGTGATAGAGAGGTGGGTGAAGGAGAGGTGGGTGAAAGAGAGGTGGTGTGAAGGACGAGGCTGGGTGAGGAGAGGTTGGTGAAGGAGAAGGGGTGGGTGAAAGAGAGGTGGTGTGAAGGAGAGGATGGGTGAGAAGGAGAGGTGGTCTGAAGAGAGGTGGGTGAAGGAGAGGTGGAGTGAAGGAGAGGTGGGGTGAAAGAGAGGTTGGTGAGGAGAGGTGGCGTTGAAAGAGAGGTGGGGAAAGAGAGGTGGGTGAAGTGGGTGGGGTGAAGGAGGAGGTGGTTGTAAAGGAGAGGTGGGTGAAGGGGGAGGTGGAGTGAAGGAGAGGAGGGTGTGAAGGAGAGTGGGTGAAGGGGAGAGGTGGGTGAAGGACGAGGTTGTGCTGAAGGAGAGGTTGGTGATGCGAGAGGGTGGGTGAAGGAGAGGTTGCGTGAAGGAGAGGTGGGTTGAAGGAGTGGATGGTGAAGGAGAGGTGGGTGAAGGAGAGGTGGGTGAAAGGAGAGGTTGGAGTGAAGGAGAGGTGGGTGAAGGAGAGGTGGTGAAAGGAGGTGGTGGGTTGAAGGAGAGGTTGACCGTGACAGGAGAGGTGGGTGAAGGAGTGGTGGGTGAAGGAGAGGTGGGCTGTAAGGAGAGGTGGGTGAAGGAGAGGGGGTGAAGGAGGGAGGGCGTGAAGGAGAGGTGTGGTGAAGGAGAGGTGGGGTGAAGAGAGGTGGGTGAAGGAGAGGTGGGTGAAAGAGAGGTTGGTGAAGGAAGTGTGAGTGAAGGGGTAGTACAGAGACGACCGTAGATATGGACACGTACAGGAGGTGGGGGTAGTGTGGGATGGGCGTGACTCTTGGGCGGTTGTGAGTGATGGTGTAAATATGAGTGTGTGGGCGTGGGCGTATGGGTGTGAGCGTGTTGGCATAGGCGTGTGGGCATGGGAGTGTAGGCATGGGCGTGTGAGCATGGGCGTGGGCGTGTCAACACTTCATTAATCGGCCTGTCCTTGTTTGAGGTGGGACCAGAGTGAGTCTTTGTAAACTCAATTGTTGAAACCCAGGTGAACAGTACTGTCTTTGTCCAACCCACCGACGGTCAGGGGAGGTGCGCGAGGGTGGCTTACCCAAGACCATCAACCCCTGGAGGGTTATTAGCCCAGGGACAACCCAGAATCACCATGCAGTGTGACTAAGTTCGACCAGGACAGTGAGTTACTGCCCTGGTACCTAATGACTGTTAGAAGGAACAGGTACAACAAGGTCTAAGAAGCCTGACCAATATAGTCCCGGGTCAGGATCGAACCCAGGTCCATCAGGTTGTGAGCTCCCTTACTCTGAGAAACCTTCAACTCATTTCACCTGTTGCAACTCTTCCAACATTGCATAGCTCCTCATGACACACGGAGATATGTGAAAGATCTCGAGTGAAGAATCCTATATATATATATATATATATA
>NC_069441.1:17116198-17118698 GCF_026875155.1 Cherax quadricarinatus
GGAGGTGTGTAACGAAGATAGTGAAGGTGTGTAACGAAGATAGTGAAGGAGGTGTGTAACGAAGATAGTGAAGGTGTGTTAACGAAGATAGTGAAGGAGGTGTGTAACGAAGATAGTGAAGGTGTGTAACGAAGATAGTGAAGGAGGTGTGTAACGAAGATAGTGAAGGTGTGTAACGAAGATAGTGGAGGTGTGTAACGAAGATAGTGGAGGAAGTGTGTGGCGAAGATATTGAAGGAAGTGTGTAACGAAGATAGTGGAGGAGGTGTTTAACGAAGAAAGTGAAGGAAGTGTGTAACGAACATAGTGAAGGTGTGTAACGAAGATAGTGGAGGAGGTGTGTAGCGAAGATAGTGAAGGAAGTGTGTAACGAAGATAGTGGAGGAGGTGTTTAACGAAGATAGTGAAGGAGGTGTTTAACGAAGACAGTGAAGGAGGTGTGTATCGATGATTGTGGAGGTGTGTAACGAAGATAGTGAAGGAGGTGTGTAACGAAGATAGTGAAGGTGTGTAGCGAAGATAGTGAAGGTGTGTAGCGAAGATAATGAAGGAGGTGTGTAACGAAGATAGTGAAGGAGGTGTGTAACGAAGATAGTGAAGGAGGTGTGTAACGAAGATAGTGAAGGAGGTGTGTAACGAAGATCGTGAAGGTGTGTAGCGAAGATAATGAAGGAGGTGTGTAACGAAGATAGTGAAGGTGTGTAACGAAGATAGTGAGGTGGATAATGAAGGAGAGTGTGAAGTAATTGTGTAATGAAGAAGTAAAGGAGACACATAACGAGAAACAAGTGTGGAATGTAAAGCCAGAAGAAGAAAAGAATAATATGTGTATGAAGGAAGGGAAGGAACATAAGGAGCGACGGAGAGCAAGCACAGTTCCTCTGTGTGAAGGAAGCGACTATGACCGATAAGTATACTAAGTAAAGTGCATGATAGAAATGCTAGTAGAAGAGTTAGAAGAAAAGTAGAAGCTAAGATTGCAGGGTAACAAGGAGGATTTAGTAATGAAAATGAATGTTTGGGTCAAATATTACAGAGTAACAATGGGATTTAGTAATGGACGTGGATGTTTGGGGTCAAATATTGCAGAGTAACAAGGAAGATTTACGTGAATATACTATTTGTTTATACTCATATACTTTACGATAATACATAGATAAATGTAAGATGTTTGTTGTATTTATGGATTAGTAAAATTTATGATAGTGCCTATTATGGAGTGGGAAATAGGTTATTAAAAGCAGTTAAGAGTTTCAGTGGAAACAGTAATGCTCAAGTTAGGGTACGTAGGAGAGAATACGACTATTTTCTAGTTAAACTAAGATTTAGATGTGGAAGCGTGATGGCTGTTTAATATATTTATAGATGGGCCGTAAAACAGGTAAACACGAGTGTTGAGGATTGTGTACATAAGAGATATTGAATTATAAATGAAGTGGGAGATGTCACAGTTACCCTTGTGACACAGTGCTTTTGTTGAGAGATCTAGAAGTTGCAGAGGCTGGTGGAGGAGTCTGAGAGGGTGTGAAGAAGAGAAAAGTTCAAGGTGAACATAGAAAAAGAACAAGATGATTCAAATAAAAGGACTGTGGCAACGTTTCGCTCTCCAGGAGCTTTGTCAAGTCGTTACAAAGCTCCTGGAGAGAGAAACGTTGCCACAATAAAATGTCACATTAGTTGCACTTACGTCCTTGTATCTAACATATTGTCGGTAATTTTACCAATATTAATACAATATGATACAAGTAATTAAAAATCTATGGTAAGATTAAGGAGAGTCTGGAGAAAGTGAATATATTGAAATACACGGGAGTGGATGTATCTGTTGATGGGCGGATGAGGCAAAGTAAATCACCGAACAGGTGAGGAAAAGCAGTATTATGAGAGTCTCTAGATAGGGCAGACAGCAATGTGTGGTGTGGACATTATGCAGAGAATAAAGAGCCTAGAAATTAGATGGTGTGGGATGGGGTACGAAAGATTATTATTCAGAGAGCCAAGGATGGGCTGTTGATATGGTTCGGCTATTTAGAAAGGACAGAGGAAGAAAGGATAGAAAAAGATTGTGCTTAAATTTGATATAATTCGAAGGAAGTGTAGGGAACTAATAGAGGAAGGGATGGAGGGAGGGTTTGAAGGAGGTTTTGAGAGATAAAGGCTTCGGCATCCAGCAGTCACATTAGAGTGGAGACGAATGATTTTGGGGACGCCACGTTGCTGTTGGAGTGTGTTCATAGCAATATTTAAGTTTGTAATGACAGTAATGCAGGAGCATTGGAAAAAATAATACCTGACTTCCTAACTATACTAGAAACCATAAAATGTGTGTGTGTGTGTGTGTGTGTGTGTGTGTGTGTGTGTTGTGTGTGTGTGTGTGTGTGTGTGTGTGTGTGGTGTGTGTGTGTGTGTGTGTATGTGTATGTGTGTGTGTGTGTGTGTGTGTGTGTGTGTGTGTGTGTGTGTGTGTGTGTGTGTGTGTGTGTGTGTGTGTGTGTGTGTG
>NC_069441.1:17121198-17128698 GCF_026875155.1 Cherax quadricarinatus
TTCATCCTGTGGATGACAGTGGCTAGTTTATTGTGCAGTGTTTATCCTGTGGATGACAGTGGCTAATTTATTGTGCACTCTGTGTTTATCCTGTGGATGACAGTGGCTAGTTTATTGTGCACTCTGTGTTTATCCTGTAGATGACAGTGGCTAGTTTATTGTGCACTCTGTGTTTATCCTGTGGATGACAGTGGCTAGTTTATTGTGCACTCTGTGTTTATCCTGTGGATGACAGTGGCTAGTTTATTGTGCACTGTGTTTATCCTGTGGATGACAGTGGCTAGTTTATTGTGCACCGTGTTTATCCTGTGGATGACAGTGGCTAGTTTATTGTGCACCGTGTTTATCCTATGGATGACAGTGGCTAGTTTATTGTGCACTCTGTGTTTATCCTGTGGATGACAGTGGCTAGTTTATTGTGCACTCTGTGTTTATCCTGTGGATGACAGTGGCTAGTTTATTGTGCACTGTGTTTATCCTGTGGATGACAGTGGCTAGTTTATTGTGCACCGTGTTTATCCTGTGGATGACAGTGGCTAGTTTATTGTGCACCGTGTTTATCCTGTGGATGACAGTGGCTAGTTTATTGTGCACTCTCTGTTTATCCTGTGGATGACAGTGGCTAGTTTATTGTGCACTCTGTGCTTATCCTGTGGATGACAGTGTGTAGTTTATTGTGCACTCTGTGTTTATCCTGTGGATGACAGTGGCTAGTTTATTGTGCACCGTGTTTATCCTGTGGATGACAGTGGCTAGTTTATTGTGCACCGTGTTTATCCTGTGGATGACAGTGGCTAGTTTATTGTGCACCGTGTTTATCCTGTGGATGACAGTGTCTAGTTTATTGTGCACTCTGTGTTTATCCTGTGGATGACAGTGTGTAGTTTATTGTGCACTCTGTGTTTATCCTGTGGATGACAGTGGCTAGTTATTGTGGCACTCTGTGTTTATCCTGTGGATGACAGTGGCTAGTTTATTGTGCACTGTGTTTATCCTGTGGATGACAGTGGCTAGTTTATTGTGCACCGTGTTTATCCTGTGGATGACAGTGGCTAGTTTATTGTGCACCGTGTTTATCCTGTGGATGACTGTGGTTAGTTTATTGTGCACCGTGTTTATCCTGTGGATGACAGTGGCTAGTTTATTGTGCACCGTGTTTATCCTGTGGATGACAGTGGCTAGTTTATTGTGCACCGTGTTTATCCTGTGGATGACAGTGTCTAGTTTATTGTGCACTCTGTGTTTATCCTGTGAATGACAGTGTGTAGTTTATTGTGCACTCTGTGTTTATCCTGTGGATGACAGTGGCTAGTTTATTGTGCACTCTGTGTTTATCCTGTGGATGACAGTGGCTAGATTATTGTGCACTGTGTTTATCCTGTGGATGACAGTGGCTAGTTTATTGTGCACCGTGTTTATCCTCTGGATGACAGTGGCTAGTTTATTGTGCACCGTGTTTATCCTGTGGATGAGAGTGGCTAGTTTATTGTGCACCGTGTTTATCCTGTGGATGACAGTCTCTAGTTTATTGTGCACTCTGTGTTTATCCTGTGGATGACAGTGGCTAGTTTATTGTGCACTCTGTGTTTATCCTGTGGATGACAGTGGCTAGTTTATTGTGCACTGTGTTTATCCTGTGGATGACAGTGGCTAGTTTATTGTGCACCGTGTTTATCCTGTGGATGACAGTGGCTAGTTTATTGTGCACCGTGTTTATCCTGTGGATGACAGTGGCTAGTTTATTGTGCACGGTGTTTATCCTGTGGATGACAGTGTCTAGTTTATTGTGCACTCTGTGTTTATCCTGTGGATGACAGTGTGCAGTTTATTGTGCACTCTGTGTTTATCCTGTGGATGACAGTGGCTAGTTTATTGTGCACTCTGTGTTTATCCTGTGGATGACAGTGGCTAGTTTATTGTGCACTGTGTTTATCCTGTGGATGACAGTGGCTAGTTTATTGTGCACCGTTTTTAAATCCTGTGGATGACAGTGGCTAGTTTATTGTGCACTCTGTGTTTATCCTGTGGATGACAGTGGCTAGTTTATTGTGCACCGTGTTTATCCTGTGGATGACAGTGGCTAGTTTATTGTGCACTCTGTGTTTATCCTGTGGATGACAGTGGCTAGTTTATTGTGCACCGTGTTTATCCTGTGGATGACAGTGGCTAGTTTATTGTGCACTCTGTGTTTATCCTGTGGATGACAGTGGCTAGTTTATTGTGCACTCTGTTTTTATCCTGTGAATGACATTGGCTAGTTTATTGTGCACTCTGTGTTTATCCTGTGGATGACAGTGGCTAGTTTATTGTGCACTCTGTGTCCATCCTGTGAAAGACAGTGGTTAGTTTATTGTGCACTCTGTGTTTATCCTGTGGATGACAGTGGCTAGTTTATTGTGTACTCTGTGTCTATCCTGTGGATGACAGTGGCTAGTTTATTGTGCACTGTGTTTATCCTGTGGCTGACAGTGGCTAGTTTATTGTGCACTCTGTGTTTATCCTGAGGATGACAGTGGCTAGTTTATTGTGCAGTCTGTGTTTATCCTGTGGATGACAGTGGCTAGTTTATTGTGCACTCTGTGTCCATCCTGTGAAAGACAGTGGTTAGTTTATTGTGCACTCTGTGTTTATCCTGTGGATGACAGTGGCTAGTTTATTGTGTACTCTGTGTCTATCCTGTGGATGACAGTGGCTAGTTTATTGTGCACTGTGTTTATCCTGTGGCTGACAGTAGCTAGTTTATTGTGCACTCTGTGTCGATCCTGTGGATGACAGTGGCTAGTTTATTGTGCACCGTGTTTATCCTGTGGATGACTGTGGCTAGTTTATTGTGTACTCTGTGTCTATCCTGTGGATGACAGTGGCTAGTTTATTGTGTACTCTGTGTCTATCCTGTGGATGACAGTGGCTAGTTTATTGTGCACTGTGTTTATCCTGTGGCTGACAGTAGCTAGTTTATTGTGCACTCTGTGTCGATCCTGTGGATGACAGTGGCTAGTTTATTGTGCACCGTGTTTATCCTGTGGATGACTGTGGCTAGTTTATTGTGCACTGTGTTTAACCTGTGGATGACAGTGGCTAGTTTATTGTGCACACTGTATTTATCCTGTGGATGACAGTAGCTAGTTTATTGTGCACTCTGTGTCCATCCTGTGGATGACAGTGGCTAGTTTATTGTACACCGTGTTCATCCTGTGGATGACAGTGGCTAGTTTATTGTGCACAGTGTTTATCCTGTGGATGACAGTGGCTAGTTTATTGCGCACTCTGTGTTTATCCTGTGGATGACAGTGACTAGTTTATTGTGCACTCTCTGTTTATCCTGGGGATGACAGTGGCTAGTTTATTGTGCACTCTGTGTTTATCCTGTGGATGACAGTGGCTAGTTTATTGTGCACTCTGTGTTTATCCTGTGGATGACAGTGGCTAGCTATTGTGCACTCTGTGTTTATCCTGTTGATGACAGTGGCTAGTTTATTGTGCACCGTGTTTATCCTGTGGATGACAGTGGCTAGTTTATTGTGCACTGTGTTTATCCTGTGGATGACAGTGGCTAGTTAATTGTGCACTCTGTGTTTATCCTGTGGATGACAGTGGCTAGTTTATTGTGCACTCTGTGTTTATCCTGTGGATGACAGTGTTTAGTTTATTGTGCACTCTGTGTCCATCCTGTGGATGACAGTGGCTAGTTTATTGTGCACTGTATCCATCCTGTGGATGATAGTGCCTAGTTTATTGTGCACTCTGTGTCCATCCTGTGGATGATAATGGCTAGTTTATTGTGCACTCTGTGTCCATCCTGTGGATGACAGTGGCTAGTTTATTGTGCACTGTATCCATCCTGTGGATGATAGTGCCTAGTTTATTGTGCATTCTGTGTCCATCCTGTGGATGATAATGGCTAGTTTATTGTGCACTCTGTGTCCATCCTGTGGATGACAGTGGCTAGTTTATTGTGCACTGTATCCATCCTGTGGATGATAGTGCCTAGTTTATTGTGCACTCTGTGTCCATCCTGTGGATGACAGTGGCTATTTATTGTGCACTCTGTGTCCATCCTGTGGATGACAGTGGCTAGTTTATTGTGCACTGTATCCATCCTGTGGATGATAATGGCTAGTTTATTGTGCACTCTGTGTCCATCCTGTGGATGACAGTGGCTAGTTTATTGTGCACTGTATCCATCCTGTGGATGATAGTGCCTAGTTTATTGTTGCACTCTGTTCCATCCTGTGGATGACAGTGGCTAGTTTATTGTGCACTGTATCCATCCTGTGGATGATAGTGCCTAGTTTATTGTGCACTCTGTGTCCATCCTGTGGATGACAGTGGCTAGTTTATTGTGCACTGTATCCATCCTGTGGATGATAGTGCCTAGTTTATTGTGCACTCTGTGTCCATCCTATGGATGACTGTGGATACTTTATTGTGCACTCTGTGTCCATCCTGTGGATGATAGTGGCTAGTTTATTGTGCACTCTGTGTCCACCCTGTGGATGACAATGACTAGTTTATTGTGCACTCTGTGTCCATCCTGTGGATGATAGTGGCTAGTTTATTGTGCACTCTGTGTCCACCCTGTGGATGACAGAGGCTAGTTTATTGTGCACTCTGTGTCCATCCTGTGAAAGACAGTGGCTAGTTCATTGTGCACTCTCTGTTTATGCTGTGGATGACAGTGGCTAGTTTATTGTGCACTCTGTGTTTATCCTGTGAATGACAGTGGCTAGATTATTGTGCACTCTGTGTCCATCCTGTGAAAGACAGTGGCTAGTTCATTGTGCACTCTCTGTTTATCCTGTGGATGACAGTGGCTAGTTTATTGTGCACTCTGTGTTTATCCTGTGGATGACAGTGGCTAGTTTATTGTGCACTCTGTGTTTATCCTGTGGATGACAGTGGCTAGATTATTGTGCACTCTGTGTCCATCCTGTGAAAGACAGTGGCTAGTTCATTGTGCACTCTCTGTTTATCCTGTGGATGACAGTGGCTAGTTTATTGTGCACTCTGTGTTTATCCTGTGGATGACAGTGGCTTGTTTATTGTGCACTCTGTGTCCATCCTGTGAAAGACAGTGGCTAGTTTATTGTGCACTCTGTGTATATCCTGTGGATGACAGTGGCTAGTTTATTGTGCGCTCTGTGTTTATCCTGTGGATGACAGTGGCTAGATTATTGTGCAGTCTGTGTTTATCCTGTGGATGACAGTGGCTAGTTTATTGTGCACCGCGTTTATCCTGTGGATGACAGTGGCTAGTTTATTGTGCACTGTGTTTAACCTGTGGATGACAGTGGCTAGTTTATTGTGCACTGTGTTTAACCTGTGGATGACAGTGGCTAGTTTATTGTGCACACTGTATTTATCCTGTGGATGACAGTAGCTAGTTTATTGTGCACTCTGTGTCCATCCTGTGGAGACAGGGGCTAGTTTATTGTACACCGGGGTTCATCCAGTGGATGACAGTGCTAGTTTATTGTGCACAGTGTTTATCCTGTGGATGACAGTGGCTAGTTTATTGTGCACTCTGTGTTTATCCTGTGGATGACAGTGGGTAGTTTATTGTGCACTCTGTGTTTATCCTGTGGATGACAGTGGCTAGATTATTGTGCAGTCTGTGTTTATCCTGTGGATGACAGTGGCTAGTTTATTGTGCACCGCGTTTATCCTGTGGATGACAGTGGCTAGTTTATTGTGCACTGTGTTTAACCTGTGGATGACAGTGGCTAGTTTATTGTGCACTGTGTTTAACCTGTGGATGACAGTGGCTAGTTTATTGTGCACACTGTATTTATCCTGTGGATGACAGTAGCTAGTTTATTGTGCACTGTGTCCATCCTGTGGATGACAGTGGCTAGTTTATTGTACACCGTGTTCATCCTGTGGATGACAGTGGCTAGTTTATTGTGCACAGTGTTTATCCTGTGGATGACAGTGGCTAGTTTATTGTGCACTCTGTGTTTATCCTGTGGATGACAGTGGGTAGTTTATTGTGCACTCTGTGTTTATCCTGTGGATGACAGTGGCTAGATTATTGTGCAGTCTGTGTTTATCCTGTGGATGACAGTGGCTAGTTTATTGTGCACCGCGTTTATCCTGTGGATGACAGTGGCTAGTTTATTGTGCACTGTGTTTAACCTGTGGATGACAGTGGCTAGTTTATTGTGCACTCTGTGTTTATCCTGTGGATGACAGTGGCTAGTTTATTGTGCACTCTGTGTCCATCCTGTGGATGACAGTGGCTAGTTTATTGTGCACTCTGTGTCCATCCTGTGGATGACAGTGGCTAGTTTATTGTGCACTCTGTGTCCATCCTGTGAAAGACAGTGGCTAGTTTATTGTGCACTCTGTGTCCATCCTGTGAAAGACAGTGGCTAGTTTATTGTGCACTCTGTGTCCATCCTGTGAAAGACAGTGGCTAGTTTATTGTGCACTCTGTGTCCATCCTGTGAAAGACAGTGGCTAGTTTATTGTGCACTCTGTGTCCATCCTGTGAAAGAAATTGGCTAGTTTATTGTGCACTCTGTGTCCTTCCTGTGGATGATAGTGGATAATTTATTGTGCACCACCACCATATCCAAAACTACCAATACCACCACCACTACCAACACTACCAACCCTACCAACACTACCACCACTACCACCAATACAACCACTCCCACCACTACCACCACAGCCACCACAACCACCACAACCACCACTACCACTACTACCACCACTACCACCACTACCACCACAACCACCACTACCACCACAACCACCACTATCACCACTACCACCACAACCATCACTACACCACTACCACCACTACCACCACAACCACCACTACCACCACTACCACCACCACCACTACCACCACAACCATCACTACAACCACTACCACCACTACCACCACAACCACCACTACCACCACTACCACCACTACCACCACTCCACCACTACCACTACTACCACCACTACCACAACTCCCACCAGTACCACCACTCCCACCACTACCACCACAGTTACCACAACCACCATAACCACCACTACCACCACTACTACCACTACCACCACTACCACCACTACCACCACTACCACCACTACCAACACTACCACCACTACCACCACTACCTCCACAGCTACCACTACCACCACTACCATCACTACCACCACTATCAACACTACCGCCACTACCACCACTACCACCAAAACCACCACAACCACCACTATCACCACTACCACCACTACCACCACTAAAACCACAACCATCACTACCACCAACACCACCACTACCACCACAACCACCACTACCACCATTACCACCACTACCTCCACTACCACTACTACCACTACACACCACCACCACTACCACCACCACCACTACCCCCTCTACCACCATTACCACCACTACCACCACTACCACCACTACCATCACTACCACCACTATCAACACTACCGCCACTACCACCACTGCCACCACAACCACCACAACCACCACTACCACCACTACCAACACTACCA
>NC_069441.1:17131198-17146198 GCF_026875155.1 Cherax quadricarinatus
GAGAGAGAGAAAGAGAGATGGATAGACAGGACGGTAGATACAGTGGATACGTTTTTTAAGATTACGTGGCTTACAGAAGGTGGATATAGACGTTAGTTACTGTACCTCTAAAACCGCTTGAGTTACCTTATATAAAGCAGATATTATCTGTATTTAATTGAATTATTGAAGTTAGTTTTGATTTTTAAATTCCACGATACACTGTTGTATCAGCCACGATACACTGTTGTATCCGCTACGATACACTGTTGTATCAGCCACGATACACTGTTGTATCCGCTACGATACACTGTTGTATCAGCCACGATACACTGTTGTATCCGCTACGATACACTGTTGTATCCGCTACGATACACTGTTCTATCAGCCACGATACACTTGTATCCGCTACGATACACTGTTGTATCAGCCACGATACACTGTTGTATCAGCCACGATACACTGTTGTATCCGCTACGATACACTGTTGTATCAGCCACGATACACTGTTGTATCCGCTACGATACACTGTTGTATCCGCTACGATACTCTGTTGTATCAGCCACGATACACTGTTGTATCAACCACGATACACTGTTGTATCAGCCACGATACACTCTTGTATCAGCCACGATACACTGTTGTATCAGCCACGATACACTGTTGTATCAGACACGATACACTGTTGAATCAGCCACGATACACTGTTGTATCAGACACGATACACTGTTGAATCAGCCACGATACACTGTTGTATCAGCCACGATACACTGTTGCATCAGCCACGATACACTGTTGTATCAGCCACGATACACTGTTGTATCAGCCACGATACACTGTTGTATCAGCCACGATACACTGTTGCATCAGCCACGATGCACTGTTGTATCAGCCACGATACATTGTTGTATTAGCCACGATACACTGTTGTATCAGCCACGATACACTGTTGTATCAGCCACGATACAATGTTGTATCAGCACTATATACTGTTGTATCAGCCACGATACACTATTGTATAAGCCACGATACAATGTTGTATCAGCACTATATACGTTGTATCAGCCACGATAAACTATTGTATCAGCCACGATACAATATTGTTTCAGCACTATATACTGTTGTATCAGCCACGATACACTGTTGTATTAGCCACGATATTCTTCTGTATTAGCCATGATACATGTTGTATCAGCCACGATACACTGTTGTATCAGCCACGATACACTGTTGTATCAGCCACGATACACTGTTGTATCAGCCATTATACACTGTTGTATAAGCCATTATACAATGTTGTATCAGGCATTATACACTGTTGTATCAGCCACAATACATTGTTGTATCAGCCATTATACACTGGTGGATCAGCCATTATACACTGTAGTATCAGCCACGATACGCTGTTGTATCAGCCATTATACACTGTTGTATCCGCTACGATACACTGTTGCATCAGCCACGATACATTGTTGCATCAGCCACGATACACTGTTGTATCAGCCACGATACACTGTTGTATCAGCCACGATACACTGTTGTATCAGCCACGATACACTCTTGTATCAGCCACGATACAGTGTTGCATCAGCCACGATACATTGTTGTATCAGCCATTATACTCTGGTGGATCAGCCATTATACACTGTTCTATCAGCCACGATACACTGTTGTATCAGCCATTATACTCTGGTGGATCAGCCATTATACACTGTTGTATCAGCCACGATACGCTGTTGTATCAGTCATTATACACTGTTGTATCCGCTACGATACACTGTTGCATCAGCCACGATACATTGTTGTATCAGCCACGTTACACTGTTGTATCAGCCACGATACACTGTTGTATCAGCCACGATACACTGTTGTATAAGCCACGATACAGTGTTGCATCAGTCACGATACTCTGTTGTATCAGCCACGATACACTGTTGCATCAGCACGATACATTGTTGTATTCAGCCACGATACACTGTTGATCAGTCACGATACACTGTTGTATCAGCCCACGATACATTGTTGTATCAGCCACGATACATGTTGTATCAGCCACGATACATTGTTGTATCAGCCACGAAGTTAGTCACGATACACTGTTGTATAGCCACGATAATTGTGTATTAGCCACGATGCACTGTTGCATCAGCCACGATACACTGTTGTATCAGCCACGATACTCTGTTGTATCAGCCACGATACACTGTTGTATCAGCCACGATACACTGTTGTATCAGCCACGATACATTGTTGTATCAGCCACGATACACTGTTGTATCAGCCACTATACATTGTTGAATCAGCCACGATACACTGTTGTATCAGCCACGATACATTGTCGTATCAGCCACGATACATTGTTGTATCAGCCACGATGCACTGTTGCATCAGCCACGATGCACTGTTGCATCAGCCACGATACACTATTGTATAAGCCACGATACACTGTTGTATCAGCCACGATGCACTGTTGCATCAGCCACGATACACTATTGTAAAAGCCACGATACAATGTTGTAGCAGCACTATATACTGTTGTATCAGCCACGATACACTATTGTATCAGCCACGATACAATGTTGTATCAGCACTATATACTGTTGTATCAGCCACGATACACTGTTGTATCAGCCACGATACACTGTTGTATCAGCCACGATACACTGTTGTATCAGCCACGATACACTGTTGTATCAGTCATTATACACTGTTGTATCAGCCACGATACATGTTGTATCAGCCATTATACTCTGGTGGATCAGCCATTATACACTGTTGTATCAGCCATGATACGCTGTTGTATCAGTCATTATACACTGTTGTATCCGCTACGATACACTGTTGTATCAGTCATTATACACTGTTGTATCAGCCACGATACACTTCTGTATCAGCCATGATACATGTTGTATCAGCCACGATACACTGTTGTATCAGCCACGATACACTGTTGTATCAGCCACGATACAATGTTGTATCAGTCATTATACACTGTTGTATCAGCCACGATACACGGTTGTATCAGCCATTATACACTGTTGTATCAGCCACGATACACTGTTGTATCAGCCATTATACTCTGGTGGATCAGCCATTATGCACTGTTGTATCAGCCACGATACGCTGTTGTATCAGTCATTATACACTGTTGTATCCGCTACGATACACTGTTGCATCAGCCACGATACATTGTTGTATCAGCCACGTTACACTATTGTATCAGCCACGATACACTGTTGTATCAGCCACGATACACTGTTGTATCAGCCACGATACAGTGTTGCATCAGTCACGATACTCTGTTGTATCAGCCACGATACACTGTTGCATCAGCCACGATACATTGTTGTATCAGCCACGATACACTGTTGTATCAGTCACGATACACTGTTGTATCATCCACGATACATTGTTGTATCAGCCACGATACACTGTTGTATTAGCCACGATGCACTGTTGCATCAGCCACGATACACTGTTGTATCAGCCACGATACTCTGTTGTATCAGCCACGATACACTGTTGTATCAGCCACGATACACTGTTGTATCAGCCACGATACATTGTTGTATCAGCCACGATACACTGTTGTATCAGCCACTATACATTGTTGTATCAGCCACGATACACTGTTGTATCAGCCACGATACATTGTTGTATCAGCCACGATACACTGTTGTATTAGCCACGATGCACTGTTGCATCAGCCACGATACACTGTTGTATCAGCCACGATACTCTGTTGTATCAGCCACGATACACTGTTGTATCAGCCACGATACACTGTTGTATCAGCCACGATACATTGTTGTATCAGCCACGATACACTGTTGTATCAGCCACTATACATTGTTGTATCAGCCACGATACACTGTTGCATCAGCCACGATACACTATTGTATAAGCCACGATACACTGTTGTATCAGCCACGATGCACTGTTGCATCAGCCACGATACACTATTGTAAAAGCCACGATACAATGTTGTAGCAGCACTATATACTGTTGTATCAGCCACGATACACTATTGTATCAGCCACGATACAATGTTGTATCAGCACTATATACTGTTGTATCAGCCACGATACACTGTTGTATCAGCCACGATACACTGTTGTATCAGCCACGATACACTGTTGTATCAGCCACGATACACTGTTGTATCAGTCATTATACACTGTTGTATCAGCCACGATACACTGTTGTATCAGCCATTATACACTGTTGTATCAGCCACGATACACTGTTGTATCAGCCATTATACTCTGGTGGATCAGCCATTATACACTGTTGTATCAGCCATGATACGCTGTTGTATCAGTCATTATACACTGTTGTATCCGCTACGATACACTGTTGTATCAGTCATTATACACTGTTGTATCAGCCACGATACACTTCTGTATCAGCCATGATACATGTTGTATCAGCCACGATACACTGTTGTATCAGCCACGATACACTGTTGTATCAGCCACGATACAATGTTGTATCAGTCATTATACACTGTTGTATCAGCCACGATACACGGTTGTATCAGCCATTATACACTGTTGCATCAGCCACGATACACTGTTGTATCAGCCATTATACTCTGGTGGATCAGCCATTATACACTGTTGTATCAGCCACGGTACGCTGTTGTATCAGTCATTATACACTGTTGTATCCGCTACGATACACTGTTGCATCAGCCACGATACATTGTTGTATCAGCCACGTTACACTGTTGTATCAGCCACGATACACTGTTGTATCAGCCACGATACACTGTTGTATCAGCCACGATACAGTGTTGCATCAGTCACGATACTCTGTTGTATCAGCCACGATACACTGTTGCATCAGCCACGATACATTGTTGTATCAGCCACGATACACTGTTGTATCAGTCACGATACACTGTTGGATCAGCCACGATACATTGTTGTATCAGCCACGATACACTGTTGTATTAGCCACGATGCACTGTTGCATCAGCCACGATACACTGTTGTATCAGCCACGATACTCTGTTGTATCAGCCACGATACACTGTTGTATCAGCCACGATACACTGTTGTATCAGCCACGATACACTGTTGCATCAGCCACGATACACTGTTGTATCAGCCACGATACAAAGTTGTATCAGCCACGATACACTGTTGCATCAGGCACGATACACTGCTGTATCAGCCATGATACATTGTTGTATCAGCCACGATACACTGTTGTATCAGCCACGATACATTGTTGTATCAGCCACGATACACTGCTGTATTAGCCATGATACATTGTTGTATCAGCCACGATACATTATTGTATCAGCCACGATACACTGCTGTATCAGCCACGATACATTGTTGTATCAGCCACGATACACTGTTGTATCCGCCACGATACACTGTTGTATCAGCCATGATACATTGTTGTATCAGCCACGATACACTGCTGTATCAGCCACGATACAATGTTGTATCAGCCACGATACATTGTTGTATCAGCCATGATACATTGTTGTATCAGCCACGATACACTGCTGTATCAGCCACGATACAATGTTGTATCAGCCACGATACATTGTTGTATCAGCCACGATACACTGCTGTATCAGCCACGATACACTGCTGTATCAGCCACGATACAATGTTGTATCAGCCACGATACATTGTTGTATCAGCCACGATACACTGTTGTATCAGCCACGATACACTGTTGTATCAGCCATTATACTCTGGTGGATCAGCCATTATACACTGTTGTATCAGCCACGATACGCTGTTGTATCAGTCATTATACACTGTTGTATCCGCTACGATACACTGTTGCATCAGCCACGATACATTGTTGTATCAGCCACGTTACACTGTTGTATCAGCCACGATACACTGTTGTATCAGCCACGATACACTGTTGCATCAGCCACGATACATTGTTGTATCGGCCACGATGCATTGTTGTATCAGCCACGATACACTGTTGTATCAGCCACGATACACTGTTGTATCAGCCACGATACACTGTTGTATCATCCACGATACATTGTTGTATCAGCCACGATACACTGTTGTATCAGCCACGATACACTGTTGTATCAGCCACGATACACTGTTGTATCAGCCACGATACACTGTTGTATCAGCCACGATACACTGTTGTATCAGCCACGATACACTGTTGTATCAGCCACGATACACTGTTGTATCAGCCACGATACACTGTTGTATCAGCCACAATACACTGTTGTATCAGCCACGATACACTGTGTATCAGCCCGATACACTGCTGTATCAGCCACGATACACTGTTGTATCAGCCACGATACACTATTGTATCAGCCACAATACACTGTTGTATCAGCCACGATACACTGTTGTATCAGCCACGATACACTGTTGTATCAGCCACGATACACTGTTGTATCAGCCACAATACACTGTTGTATCAGCCACGATACACTGTTGTATCAGCCACGATACACTGTTGTATCAGCCACGATACACTGCTGTATCAGCCACGATACACTGCTGTATCAGCCACGATACACTGCTGTATCAGCCACGATACACTGTTGTATCGCCACGATACAACTGTTGTATCAGCCACGATACATTGTTGTATTCAGCCACGATACACTGCTGTATCAGCCACGATACACTGCTGTATCAGCCACGATACACTGCTGTATCAGCCACGATACACTGTTGTATCAGCCACGATACACTGTTGTATCAGCCACGATACATTGTTGTATCAGCCACGATACACTGCTGTATCAGCCACGATACACTGTTGCATCAGCCACGATACACTGTTGTATCAGCCACGATACACTGTTGTATCAGCCACGATACACTGTTGTATCCGCCACGATACACTGTTGTATCAGCCACGATACACTGCTGTATCAGCCACGATACACTATTGTATCAAGAGTCAAACATACTTATACACAAAGACTGTGATATACATACCTATGTAACAAACAGAAAGACAGTCAGATAAACAGAGACAGGTAGTCAGTCAGCCAGGACAAACAAACAGTCAAACAGACAGGCAGACAGACACACAGACAGACAGACACACAGACAGACACACACACAGACAGACAGACACACACACAGACAGACACACACACAAACAGACACACACACAAACAGACACACACACAAACAGACACACACACAGACAGACACACACACACACAGACACACACACAGACAGACACACACACACACACAGACACACACACACACAGACACACACACAGACAGACACACACAAGACAGACAGGACACACACACAGACAGACACACACACAAACAGACACACACACAAACAGACACACACACAGACAGACACACACACAGACAGACACACACACACACACAGACACACACACAGACAGACACACACACACACACAGACACACACACACACAGACACACACACAGACAGACACACACACACAGACACACACACAGACAGACACACACACAAACAGACACACACACACAAACAGACACAACACACACAAACAGACACACACACAACAGACACACACACAAACAGACACACACACAAACAGACACACACACAAACAGACACACACACAGACAGACACACACACAAGACAGACACCAACACACACACAAACAGAACACACAACACAAACACAGACCACACACACAACAACAACACACACACAGACAGACACACAACACAACAACAGACACACACAACACACAGACACACACACAGACAGACACACACACACACAGACACACACACACACAGACACACACACAGACAGACACACACACACAGACACACACAGACAGACACACACACAAACAGACACACACACAAACAGACACACACACAAACAGACACACACACAGACAGACACACACACACACAGACACACACACAGACAGACACACACACAAACAGACACACACACAAACAGACACACACACAAACAGACACACACACACAAACAGACACACACACAGACAGACACACACACACAAACAGATACACACACAGACAGACACACACACAAAGAGACACACACACAGACAGACACACACACAAACAGACACACACACAAACAGACACACACACAAACAGACACACACACAAACAGACACACACACAAACAGACACACACACAGACAGACACACACACAAACAGACACACACACAGACAGACACACACAGACAGACAGACACACATACACAGACACACACACAGATCATTCTCCTCCTCCTCATAATTATATTCACACATTTAAAAAAAAAAAAGGCACTTCCCAAAAATAATTTTTTCCCCACGCCAAAATATTAAAAAAAATATATATATTAGAGTTGAGAGAGAGAGAAAAAAAAGTATGTGTGGATAAAAAAGAGAGAGAGAGAGGAAGTTAAAGTCACGAGGGAAATAAAAAAACAAAATTCGAAAAAATAATTAACTGGCTATGAGAGCTTGCTTAGGATTATCTCCCATTCCGGTTTTATATTTTCAAATTAATGCCTCAAATTTATTTTATATATATATATTTTTGTGGTTGGAGGAGAAGGGTAGATGGGAATTTTTTTTGGGGGGAGGCAAATATATATATATATATATATTATATATATATATATATATATATATATATATATATATATATATATATATATATATATATATATATATATATATATATATATATATATATATATATATATATATATATATATATATACATATATATATATATATATATATATATATATATTTTATATATATATATATATATATATATATATATACATATATATATATGTATGTATGTATGTATATACATAAATATCGTTGTCATTGGCAGTATAATAAAAAATCAATCATTTATTTTGTTCATCTAATTCAAAGAGGTGATATACAAGTTGTGAAAATGACTGACTGATCATTGTTATTATTATTATTATTATTATTATTATTATTATTATTATTATTATTATTATTATTATTATAATTATCATTATTATTATTATTATTATTATTATTGTTATTACTATTATTATTATTATTATTATTATTATTATTATTATAATTATTATTATTATTATTATAATTATTATTATTATTATTATTATTATTATATTTTTATCATTATTATTATTATTATTATTATCATCAGTAATATTATTTTTGGTAGTATTATCAACCCAGGAGCCAGGATGCTGCGGCAACCCAGGAGCCAGGATGCTGCGGCAACCCAGGAACCAGGATGCTCCGGCAACCCAGGAGCCAGGATGCTGCGGCAACCCAGGAGTCAGGATGCTGCGGCAACCCAGGAGCCAGGATGCTACGGCAACCCAGGAGCCAGGATGCTGCGGCAACCCAGGAGCCAGGATGCTGCGGCAACCCAGGAGTCAGGATGCTGCGGCAACCCAGGAGCCAGGATGCTACGGCAACCCAGGAGCCAGGATGCTACGGCAACCCAGGAGCCAGGATGCTGCGGCAACCCAGGAGCCAGGATGCTGCGGCAACCCAGGAGCCAGGATGCTACGGCAACCCAGGAGCCAGGATGCTGCGGCATCCCAGGAGCCAGGATGCTGCGGCAACCCAGGAGCCAGGATGCTGCGGCAACCCAGGAGTCAGGATGCTGTGGCAACCCAGGAGCCAGGATGCTGTGGCAACCCAGGAGCCAGGAAGCTGCGGCTACCCAGGAGCCAGGATGCTGCGGCAACCCAGGAGCCAGGAAGCTGCGGCAACCCAGGAGCCAGGATGCTACGGCAACCCAGGAGCCAGGATGCTGCGGCAACCCAGGAGCCAAGATGCTGTGGCAACCCAGGAGCCAGGATGCTACGGCAACAAAGGAGCCAGGATGCTGCGGCAACCCAGGAGCCAGGATGCTGCGGCAACCCAGGAGCCAGGATGCTGCGGCAACCCAGGAGCCAGGATGCTGCGGCAACCCAGGAGCCAGGATGCTGCGGCATCCCAGGAGCCAGGATGCTGCGGCAACCCAGGAGCCAGGATGCTGCGGCAACCCAGGAGCCAGGATGCTGTGGCAACCCAGGAGCCAGGATACTGCGGCAACCCAGGAGCCAGGATACTGCGGCAACCCAGGAGCCAGGATGCTGCGGCAACCCAGGAGCCAGGATACTGCGGCAACCCAGGAGTAAGGATGCTGCGGCATCCCAGGAACCATTATGCTGCGGCAATCCAGGAGCCAGGATGCTGCGGCAACCAAGGAGCCAGGATGCTGCGGCAACCCAGGAGCCAGGATGCTGCGGCAACCCAGGGGCCAGGATGCCGTGGCAACCCAGGAGCCAGGATGCTGTGGCAACCCAGGACCCAGGATACTGCGGCAACAGAAGAGCAAGGATGCTGCGGCAAGCCAGGAGCCAGGATGCTTCGGCAGCCCAGGAACCAGGATACTGTGGCAACCCAGGAGTCAGGATACTGTGGTAACAGAAGAGCAAGGATGCTGCGGCAACCCATTAGCCAGGATGCTGCGGCAACCCAGGAGCCAGGATGCTGTGGCAACCCAGGAGCCAGGATACTGCGGCAACAGAAGAGCAAGGATGCTGCGGCAACCCAGGAGCCAGGACGCTGCGGCAACCCAGGAGCCAGGATGCTGTGGCAACCCAGGAGTCAGGATGCTGCGGCATCCCAGGAAACATGATGCTGCGGCAACCCAGGAGCCAGGATGCTGCGGCATCCCAGGAGCCAGGATGCTGCGGCAACCCAGGAGCCTGGAAGTTGCGGAAACCCAGGAGTCAGGATGCTGCGGCATCCCAGGAACCATGATGCTGCGGCATCCCAGGAGACAGGGTGCTGCGGCAACCCAGGAGCCAGGATGCTGCAGCAACCCATGAGCCAGGATGCTGCGGCAACCCATGAGCTATGATGCTGCGGCATCCCAGGAGCCAGGATGCTGCGGCAACCCAGGAGCCAGGATGCTGTGGCAACCCAGGAGTCAGGATGCTGCGGCATCCCAGGAACCATGATGCTGCGGCAACCCAGGAGCCAGGATGCTGCGGCATCCCAGAAGCCAGGATGGTGCGGCAACCCAGGAGCCAGGAAGCTGCGGCAACCCAGGAGTCAGGATGCTGCGGCATCCCAGGAACCATGATGCTGCGGCAACCCAGGAGCCAGGATGCTGCGGCATCCCAGGAGCCTGGATGCTGAGGCAACCAAGGAGCCAGGAAGCTGCAGCAACCCAGGAGCCAGGATGCTGCGGCAACCCAGGAGCCAGGAAGCTGCGGCAACCCAGGAGCCAGGATGCTGCGGTAACCCAGGAGCCAGGGTGCTGCGGCAACCCAGGAGCCAGGATGCTGCTTCAACCCAGGAACCAGGATGCTGCGGCAACCCAGGAGCCAGGATGCTGCGGTAACCCAGGAGCCAGGGTGCTGCGGCAACCCAGGAGTCAGGATGCTGCGGCAACCCAGGAGCCAGGAAGCTGCGGCAACCCAGGAGCCAAGATGCTGCGGCAACCCATGAGCCAGGATGCTGCAGCAACCCAGGAGCCAGGAAGCTGCGGCAACCCAGGAGCCATGATGCTGCGGCAACCCAGGAGCCAAGATGCTGCGGCAACCCATGAGCCAGGATGCTTCAGCAACCCAGGAGCCAGGAAGCTGCGGCAACCCAGGAGCCATGATGCTGCGGCAACCCAGGAGCCAGGGTGCTGCGGTAACCCAGGAGCCAGGATGCTGCGGCAACCCAGGAGCCAGGATGCTGCGGCAACCCAGGAGCCAGGAAGCTGCGGCATCCAAGGAGCCAGGATGCTGCGGCAACCCAGGAGCCAGGATGCTTTGGCAACCCAGGAGTCAGGATGCTGCGGCATCCCTGGAACGATGATGCTGCGGCAACCCAGGAGCCAGGATGCTGCGGGAACCCAGGAGCCAGGAAGCTGCAGCATCCCAGGAGTCAGGATGCTGCGGCATCCTAGGAACCATGATGCTGCGGCAACCCAAGAGCCAGGATGCTGTGGCAACCCAGGAACCATGATGCTGCGTCAACCCAGGAGCCAGGAAGCTGCGGAAACCCAGGAGCCAGGATGCTGCGGCAACCCAGTAGCCAGGAAGCTGCGGCAACCCAGGAGCCAGGATGCTGCGGCAACCCAGGAGCCAGGATGCTGTGGCAACCCAGGAGTCAGGATGCTGCGGCAACCCAGTAGCCAGGAAGCTGCGGCAACCCTGGAGCCAGGATGCTGCGGCAACCCAGGAGCCAGGATGCTGTTGCAACCCAGGAGTCAGGATGCTGCGGCATCCCAGGAACCATGATGCTGCGGCAACCCAGGAGCCTGGATGCTGCGGCATCCCAGGAGCCAGGATGCTGCGGCAACCCAGGAGCCAGGAAGCTGCGGCAACCCAGGAGTCAGGATGCTGTGGTATCCCAGGAACCATGATGCTGCGGCAACCCAGGAGCCAGGATGCTGCTGCATCCCAGGAGCCAGGATGCTGAGTAAACCCAGGAGCCAGGAAGCTGCGGCAACCCAGGAGCCAGGATGCTGCGGCAACCCAAGTGCCAGGATGCTGCGGCAACCCAGGAGCCAGGAAGCTGCGGCAACCCAGGAGCCAGGATGCTGCGGCAACCCAGGAGCCAGGACGCTGCGGCAACCCAGGAGCCAGGAAGGTGTGGCAACCCAGGAGCCACGATGCTGTGGCAACGAAGGAGCCAGGATACTGCGGAAACAGAAGAGCAAGGATGCTGCGGCAACCCAGGAGCCAGGAAGCTGCGGCAACCCAGGAGTCAGGATGCTGCGGCATCCAGGAACCATGATGCTGCGGCAACCCAGGAGCCAGGATGCTGCGGCATCCCAGGAGCCAGGATGCTGTGTAAACCCAGGAGCCAGGAAGCTGCGGCAACCCAGGAGCCAGGATGCTGCGGCAACCCACTTGCCAGGATGCTGCGGCAACCCAGGAGCCAGGAAGCTGCGGCAACCCAGGAGCCAGGATGCTGCGGCAACCCAGGAGCCAGGACGCTGCGGCAACCCAGGAGCCAGGAAGGTGTGGCAACCCAGGAGCCACGATGCTGCGGCAACCTAAGAGCCAGGATGCTGCGGCAACCCAGGAGCCAGGATGCTGTGGCAACGAAGGAGCCAGGATACTGCGGAAACAGAAGAGCAAGGATGCTTCGGCAACCCAGGAGCCAGGATGCTGCGGCAACCCAGGAGCCAGGATGCTGTGGCAACCCAGGACTCAGGATACTGATGCAACAGAAGAGCAAGGATGCTGCGGCAACCCAGGAGCCAGGATGCTGCGGTAACCCAGGAGCCAGGAAGCTGCGGCAACCCATGAGTCAGGATGCTGCGGCATCCCAGGAGCCATGATGCTGCGGCATCCCAGGAACCAGGGTGCTGCGGCAACCCAGGAGCCAGGATGCTGCAGCAACCCATGAGCCAGGATGCTGCAGCAACCCAGGAGTCAGGATGCTGCGGCATCCCAGGAGCCAGGATGCTGCGGCAACCCAGGAGCAAGGATGCTGCGGCAACCCAGGAGTCAGGATTCTGCGGCATCCCAGGAACCATGATGCTGCGGCAACCCAGGAGCCAGGATGCTGCGGCTTCCCAGGAGCCAGAATGGTGTGGCAACCCAGGAGTCAGGATGCTGCGGCATCCCAGGAACCATGATGCTGCGGCAACCCAAGAGCCAGGATGCTGCGGCATCCCAGGAGCCAGGATGCTGAGTCAACCCAGGAGCCAGGAAGCTGCGGCAACCCAGGAGCCAGGATGCTGCGGCAACCCAGGTGCCAGGATGCTGCGTCAACCCAGGAGCCAGGAAGCTGCGGCAACCCAGGAGCCAGGATGCTGCGGCAACCCAGGAGCCAGGAATCTGTGGCAACCCAGGAGCCACGATGCTGCGGCAACCTAGGAGCCAGGATGCTGCGGCAACCCAGGAGCCAGGATGCTGTGGCAACCCAGGAGCCAGGATACTGCGGAAACAGAAGAGCAAGGATGCTGCGGAAACCCAGGAGCCAGGATGCTGCGGCAACCCAGGAGCCAGGATGCTGTGGCAAGCCAGGAGTCAGGATACTGCGGCAACAGAAGAGCAAGGATGCTGCGGCAACCCAGGAGCCAGGATGCTGCGGCAACATAGGAGCCAGGATGCTGTGGCAACCCAGGAGTCAGGATACTGCGGCAACGGAAGAGCAAGGATGCTGCGGCAACCCAGGAGCCAGGATGCTGCGGTAACCCGGGAGCCAGGAAGCTGCGGCAACCCAGGAGTCAGGATGCTGCGGCATCCCAGGAACCATGATGCTGCGGCATCGCAGGAACCAGGGTGCTGCGGCAACCCAGGAGCCAGGATGCTGCAGCAACCCATAAGCCAGGATGCTGCGGCAACCCAGGAGCCAGGAAGCTGCGGCAACCCAGGAATCAGGATGCTGCGGCATCCCAGGAACCAGGATGCTGCGACATCCCAGGAGCCAGGGTGCTGCGGCAACCCAGGAGCCAGGATGCTGCAGCAACCCATGAGCCAGGATGCTGCGGCAACCCAGGAGTCAGGATGCTGCTGCATCCCAGGAGCCGTGATGCTGTGGCAACCCAGGAATCAGGATGCTGCGGCATCCCAGGAACCATAATGCTGCGGCAACCCAGGAGCCAGGATGCTGCGGCGTCCCAGGAGCCAGGATACTGCGGCAACCCAGGAGCCAGGAAGCTGCGGCAACCCAGGAGTCAGGATGCTGCGGCTTCTCAGGAACCATGATGCTGCGGCAACCCAGGAGCGAGGATGCTGCGGCAACCCAAGAGCCAGGAAGCTGCGGCAACCCAGGAGCCAGGATGCTGCGGCAACCCAGGAGCCAGGATGCTGCGGCAACCCAGGAGCCAGGAAGCTGCGGCAACCCAGGAGCCAGGATGCTGCAGCAACCCATGAGCCAGGATGCTGCGGCAACACAGGAGTCAAGATGCTGCGGCATCCCAGGAGCCAGATAGTGCGGCAACCCAGGAACAAGGATGCTGCGGCAACCCAGGAGTCAGGATTCTGCGGCATCCCAGGAACCATGATGCTGCGGCAACCCAGGAGCCAGGATGCTGCGGCATCCCA
>NC_069441.1:17151198-17161198 GCF_026875155.1 Cherax quadricarinatus
CGGTATTGCTCCTTCCACCTGTATTGCTCCTTACACGGTATTGTTCCATTCACGGTATTGTTCCATCCATGGTATCGTTCCATCCACGGTATTGCTCCTTTCACCTGTATTGCTCCTTACACGGTATCGTTCCATCCACGGTATTGCTCCTTCCACCTGTATTGCTCCTTACACGGTATCGTTCCATCCACGGTATTGCTCCTTCCACCTGTATTGCTCCTTACACGGTATTGTTCCTTTCACGGTATTGTTCCATCCATGGTATCGTTCCATCCACGGTATTGCTCCTTCCACCTGTATTGCTCCTTACACGGTATCGTTCCATCCACGGTATTGCTCCTTCCACCTGTATTGCTCCTTACACGGTATCGTTCCATCCACGGTATTGCTCCTTCCACCTGTATTGCTCCTTACACGGTATCGTTCCATCCACGGTATTGCTCCTTCCACCTGTATTGCTCCTTACACGGCATCGTTCCATCCACGGTATTGCTCCTTCCACCTGTATTGCTCCTTACACGGTATTGTTCCCTCCACGGTATTGCTCCTTCCACCTGTACTGCTCCTTACACGGTATTGTTCCCTCCACGGTATTGCTCCTTCCACCTGTATTGCTCCTTACACGGTATTGTTCCCTCCACGGTATTGCTCCTTCCACCTGTATTGCTCCTTACACGGTATCGTTCCATCCACGGTATTGCTCCTTACACGGTATTGTTCCCTCCACGGTATTGCTCCTTCCACCTGTATTGCTCCTTACACGGTATTGTTCCATCCACGGTATTGTTCCATCCACGGTATTGTTCCATCCACGGTATTGTTCCATCATTCCACTAGGAAAAATAGCTCTCACCAAAATATATAAAAATATAGGTAGATGGAAGGAGAGAAATTGAGGGAAAGAAAGATGGAGGTGGAAGGAGGAGTGATAGAGGGAAGATGGAAGGATAGGGTAGGATAGGGGGATAGAGGGAGTGTCTGAAGGGCCATAACAATGCTATCTCAGGTCATTATTGGTCACACTGAGGGTCATTACACCCACACCTCCTCTCCCCTCACTTCTAATCTCCCCTCACTACCCGTCTCCCCTCACTACCCCTCTTCCCTCACTACCCCTCTCCTCTCACTACCCCTCTCCCCTCACTATCCCTCTCCTCCTCACTCCTCTTGCCTTATTCATCTTTCCTTGTTTATTCCATCTCAATTTTCTTATTACTAGCCCTATCCACCAGCTCAATCATCAAGCCATCCACACATCCACCAATTCATCCACCCACTCACCCATCTGCCCACTCACCCACTCATCTACCCACTCATCCATCCACCCTCTCACCCATCCTTTTTAATCCTCTTTTTCGCCTATCCTTCTCCATCCTTTCCCCTATCCAACCCATCCTCACCCATTACCCATTACCGTCGGGTGCTACCAAACCATGGCATATAATGAGGGGCAACGAGGGAAATAATGGGAAATTGGAAATAAAGGGGCAGAAGGGGAGAGTCTCCGGGGCAGCAGAGATGAAAGGGCAAGGAGGGTGAGGCTAGGAGACTTACCCATTAAGGCTCAATTTATCAATACCTTCTCTGGCAGCGATGAATCTTCCGGACAAATGTCTCTCTCTAGGTGGGGGAGGGGAAGAAGATGGGGGAGGAAGGGTGAGGAAAAGGGGAGAAGGGAGAAAAAAGGCGGAAGAATGAAGATAAGAGGAGAGATGGAACAGAGTAAGAGAAGTCTTGAAGCAGATTCTCTCTCCACGATATATATATATATATATATATATATATATATATATATATATATATAATATATATATATATATATATATATATATATATATATATATATATATATATATATATGGCTTCAGGATATGTGGGTTTATAGAATGGATTTATCAATTTGGAACAATGTTGTTTGATGATGGGTGGGCGACCAATTGACAGGTTGACTGAAATGTAACAAATAGACAGATTGACTTTTTGATGTCCTTAACGGAGGGTAGACAGAGAGAGAGAGAGAGAGAGAGAGAGAGAGAGAGAGAGAGAAGAGAGAGAGAGAGAGATAGTCTTCAGAACTTGTTGTTTTTCGTGCTTGTGTGTGTATGTGTGTTTGTACCCACCTTTTTTGTACTCACCTATTTGTGGTTGCAAGGGTTGAGTCGTAGTTCCTGGTTCCTCCTCTTCGCTGGTCGTTACTAGGTCCACTCTCCCTCCCTCCTCCAAGTGTTTTATCATACTTCTTCAGTGTGTGTGTGCGTGTGTGTGTGTGTGTGTGTGTGTCTGTGTGTGTGTGTGTGTGTGTGTGTGTGTGTGCGTGTGTGTGTGTTTGTGTGTGTGTGTGTGGATCAGGGGACAGGTCAGGGGTACCACATAGGTCCTGACTAACAAGATCATTAAGAAGAGGGTCGGGGGGTGATAAGGGAGGGAGGGAGGGAAGGAGGGAGGGAAGGAGGGAGGGAAGGAGGGAGGGAAGGAGGGAGGGAAGGAGGGAGGGAAGGAGGGAGGGAAGGAGGGAGGGAAGGAGGGAGGGAAGGAGTGAGAGAGGGAGGAAGGTAAAGAAGAAATTGCGAATAGAATGAAGGTGAAGATGTGTTTTAGGGATGTTCTTTTTTCCCTGTTTGTATGTCCTCAATCTTCATCCTCATTTCCCATCCCCCAAGGCATCCCTCGTTTCCATCCCACTTTCCATCATCATTCCTCTCCCTCCCTCCCTTCCACGTCCCTCGCTCTCTACCAAATATTTTTATACCCACCAATCACTAACTAACCAGTGTCACAGTTCCTACAAGAGTCACAGTTCCTACAAGAGTCACAGTTCCTTCAAGACTCACAGTTCCTACAAGAGTCACAGTTCCTACATGAGCCACGACTCTTGAGAGCTGAGACTCGCTGGAACATCCCAGCAGCAAGATGCCATCCGCTGCCCTGAGGCAAGACACTGGAAGACAGCCAGAACTGTCCTCCAGGACGCCTCCTTCTGCTTCTTTCTCCTCCCTTTTCTCCTCCATCATCTAGAAGCTCCTCCTCCTTTCTCTCCCCCTCCATCCTATGGAAGCTCCACCTCTGTATCTTCCTTCTATGCTCCTCCATCACTGGAGTCTTACTTCGAAATCTTGCTTCTCTTTCACTTCTCTTTTCTTATGGTGTAGATGGATTGTCTTCAGTCCGACATTTCGATCAATTATTTTGGGATGTAAGACAAAATGATGGATCGAAATGTCGCAATGAAGACATTAGGGATGAAAAAAAAAACTCACATTTTTTTGGTGATAGAGTTTCGCTCTGTGTAGAGCTTTACCACGTCAGATGTAACTTGATAAAACTCTACACAGAGTGAAACGTTGCACTGGTATAAGGTTTTCCTGCGACGTGGTTTTCTCTTGCCATAATCTTGAAGGATTTACTTTCTTTCCTCGTCTCTTTTGTCATCGCTGGAACTCTCTCTTCTTCCTTTATTCTTTCTCTTTTGTTCTCTCTTTTCTGGAGCTATCCCCCATCTTATTTTCTTTTACACTTCTGGCCTTCTATTGATGGAACTGTCTTCTTCTTCTTCTTCTTCTTCTTCTTCTTCTTCTTCTTCTTCTTCTTCTTCTTCTTCTTCTTCTTCTTCTTCTTCTTCTTCTTCTTCTTAATTCTTTTTATTATTCTTCTTCCTCTTTTTTCCTTATCTTTTGCTGTCTCAACACTAGACCGTCATTGTTGGATCTCTTTTCGGGTCTTCCTGAGACCTTCATCAGGACTAGTGATGCGACTGAGCGAAGTTCTTTTCCCTTTCCAGGATTTCCTCAACACTCTTCCAGAAAATCAGTCACAGCTTTGCGTCTCACGCAATCATTATTTTTCCAGCTTCCAGTGCTTATGCGAACTTTTTTTTACATATACATAAAGACACATGTACAACACTTAATTATCTTTTATTGTTGAAATATTTCGCCTACAAAGCAGCCTTCTTCAGTCTAATACAGGCGATTATAAGATGGGAGACAGTAGAAGGTACAGAAGTGTAGCACATATGTCTTACTAACCTGTCAGTATTATATACAATTTATTATATGAAACTCTTCATTACGACTGTTGTTTCTTGAAGTATTTGGAATCCATCTGTGATCCCATTTTCTCGGATTTCAATTCCCTCTTTTGCCATTCGTTTGTTACCCAGAAACATCGTCTCTTGTTGATTTCTCAGCTCTTCAGAATTCATCCTCACTCCGTTTCCATAACCTTCAAGCATAACTTCCCAGCATCACTCAGTATCTACGAGCACCTCCCAGCATCACTCAGCGTCTACCAGCACCTCTCAGCATCACTCAGCGTCTACCAGCACCTCCCAGCATCACTCAGCGTCTACCAGCACCTCTCAGCATCACTCAGCGTCTACCAGCACCTCTCAGCATCACTCAGCGTCTACCAGCACCTCTCAGCATCACTCAGCGTCTACCAGCACCTCTCAGCATCACTCAGCGTCTACCAGCACCTCCCAGCATCACTCAGCGTCTACCAGCACCTCTCAGCATCACTCAGCATCTCCCAGAACCTCTCAGCATCACTCAGCATCTACCAGCACCTCTAAGCATCTCCCAGCACTTCCCATCATCTACTAGCACCTCTCAACCATCTGCTTGACCTGCTGAAGACACAGGTACTAGATACCTAGAAGCATAGCCGTCTTCAATACCTTCACAACTGACACACACACACACACACACACACACACACACACACACACACACACACACACACACACACGGAAATCTGGAGATTGTACAAGAATATCAAGGAATTGTCTTTAGTATGTATAGAATACTTGTTCAGACTTATGTTCAAATCTGTGTTCAGATTCGGGTTAAGATTTATCTAGTATTTTGGGTTTTGAATATATATTAAAACTTCTTATTTTCAATCTTGTGATACGAAATGTAACCAAACTTAAAACTAACATTATTATTATTATTATTATTATAATTGTTTATATAATATATATATATATATATATATATATATATATATATATATATATATATATATATATATATATATATATATGTCGTGCCGAATATGTAAAACTGGTCAATTAGCAAGAACTCATTTAAAATTAAGTCCTTTCTAAAATTTTCTCTTATACGTTTAAAGATATATTTTTTTCATTAATGTTAATGTAAAAATTTTTAATTTTGCACTAAAAGAATCTTAGAAAACTTACCTAACCTTATTATAACAAGAACAATTTAATTTAGCCTAACCCAACTAAATATATTTTAGATTTGTTTACAATAATTTACTACTAAACAAATACAGTGAAATATATTTTTTCCGTTAGGTTCAGAATGATTTTGGCGAAATTATTGCATACACAAATTTTCTCTTGTCCTATATGGCAAGATGAACGTTGCTATTTAAGCCAAGATCGCAAGTTCTGCCTATTCGGCACAACATATATATATATATATATATATATATATATATATATATATATATATATGTCGTGCCGAATATGTAAAACTGGTCAATTAGCAAGAACTCATTTAAAATTAAGTCCTTTCTAAAATTTTCTCTTATACGTTTAAAGACATATTTTTTTCATTAATGTTGATGTAAAAATTTATAATTGTGCACCAAAAGGAACTTAGAAAACTTACCTAACCTTATTATAACAAGAACAATTTATTTTAGCCTAACCCAACTAAATATATTTTAGATTTGTTTACAGTAATTTAATACTAAACAAACACAGTGAAATATATTTTTTTCGTTAGGTTCAGAATGATTTTGGCGAAATTGTTGCATACACAAATTTTCACTTGTCCTATATGGCAAGATGAGCGTTGCTATTTAAGCCAAGATCGCAAGTTCTGCCTATTCGGCACGACATATATATATATATATATATATATATATATATATATATATATATATATATATATATATATATATATATATATATATATATATATATATATGTGTGTGTGTGTGTGTGTGTGTGTGTGGGTGTGTGTGTGTGTGTGTGTGTTTTGTTTTTATCGTAAAACTTCAGTAGTTGGGGATAAGACTAGACAGGGAAGGGACCATACGTCTCTGTGCTGGGTTTTAAGACCACTCCCAGTCTTGGCTTCAACTTTAACTGGAAAACTTCAATGCAACCCCCAGCCTTAACTTCCGCCTGATGCAATTTTAACCGGAAAAAGATATTAGGCATCCTGGACGTGATGGTTACCAGAAGAAGCTGGTAGCAACCACGGATTTAAGGCAGGAAAATGGTGGCCAAGGCGGCTTGCGTACCTTCCAGCGTTCGTAGTTTGTGCTGTGAATTTTATTAATTAAACAAAGAGTAATGGAACTTTACAATTCTCTCTCATAGGGTAAGAATTCTATGTTTCCTGTCTGCTTCTAACAGATAAAAGTTATTCTAATATCTCCCTAGCAATACAAAAACACATCTCTATCATAACATTGTGTTGGCTCGCTACGTATCACTGCAGTAACTTGGTCATGAAAATGCTCAACAACCTTTTATTACTCCCTACGTTTCGGTCAGAGTTGATCGAAACGTGGGGCAGACACCTGTGTTTCATACCCCTGTATATCTAACAAGAGATTGTTTACAAGCAATCATCACATACGTCGGGAAGAAAAGATATCGTAATAGCTCTAGGTAAGCAAATTGCGTCTGGGAGGACATATGACCAGGAAAATTTTCTATATGTGACTCCGAGGGAAAGAAAGAACAGGGAAATAACTTACAGGAAATAACTTACAGGTAAAAGACATTTCCAGGGGAAGGAAAGTGCAGAGAAGAAAGTTCAGGGAAACGAGAATTAGAGAAAGAAATTTCAGGAAGAGCAAGTCGAACGAATAAAAGTCTAACGAAAGTATCAAGAAGGAACGTCCAGAGGGGGAAAAAAAGGACGCTCCAAGAAGAGAAAGTTTGGATAAAGGAAGACCAAAGAAGAAAAACTGCAGGGAAAGAGGACCTTCAGAAAGTCCTGTAATGGAAAGCATACCAAAACCAAGAAGGGGAAACAAATCACACAACACACACACACACACACACACACACACACACACACACACACACACACACACACACACACACACACACACACACACACACACACACACACACACACACACACTGCGGTTAGGAGAGCTAGATAACAGTGTGTGGGAGAGGAAAAAGAAGGTAAAGGAGAGTTTTGCAAGAGTCTGTTGCAATCCCACAGCCAGCCACCAGTCATTGCAAAGCTATCAAAGTGGCAGGCAACTTTGGGAAAATGCAGAGAGAGCCAATTCCCATCTATCATCCTGCCTTCAAATATCTGAATACATGACTTTCTCCTTATATTAATATTATATATATATATATATATATATATATATATAATATATATATATTATATATATATATATATATATATATATATATATATATATATATATATATATATATATATATATATATATATACATAATTCTTTTAACCTTGAAGAAAGCACATGCAAGCAAATTTTTCTTGTTGTTGTTTTTCCTCTTCCATTTCTTTGTAACTATTATTATTATTATTATGATTATTGTAATATTGCTCATTATTATTATTGCTTATTATTATTATTATTATTATTATTATTATTATTATTATTATTATTATTATTATTATTATTATTATTATTATTATTATTATTATTATTATTATATTGCTTATTATTGTTTGCAGAAATAGCAGCAATAGTACAAGTAATATCAATATTACTAGTACTTGGGGATATATATATATATATATATATATAAAGAGAGAGGGAGAGAGAGAGAACATCACTCCATCTGAGATCATACATACCCAGGATGACTCGAGTATGGAACACATTCGTACAGCATAATGATGTCAACGAGATAAAGTCAGTTGATCAAATGAAAATGCTGGCCCACAGATGGCTCCAACTTCATCCTGTTTCCTACTTGTATGTCTCATAACAATAAAAATGCTCTCAAATGAGCTGATGTAGGTAACAGCTCTTAGCTTGCCAATAAAGTTAGGAATCCTTAACCTGTAAATAGCTGTCAATAAAGCTAGGGATCCTTAACCTAACCTTGTCAAACCCTGTGTAAAAAAAAATAAAAAAAAGAGTGAGAGAGAGAGAGAGAGAGAGAGAGAGAGACGAGAGAGAGAGAGAGAGAGAGAGAGAGAGAGAGAGAGAGAGAGAGAGAGAGAGAGAGAGAGAGAGAGAGAGAGAGAGAGAGAGAGAGAGAGAGAGAGAGAGAGAGAGAGAGAGAGAGAGAGAGAGAGAGAGAGAGAGATGTTACCATAACTGGTGAAGGGTGAGAGGCTGGGATGGTGTACAGCATCCCCGCGGTGCTGATGATAGCCAAGCTTGCTATAAAGTGAGGTGCACCGGGAGAGGGTTCTGGCTACACTTGCTGATAGTGTTTGGCCCTGGGCGACCACTGCAAGGAATGGGGGATGGGATGGGGGGATGGGAGGGATGGGAGGGATGGCAGGGGTGGCAGGGATGGAAGGGATGGGAAGGATGGGAGGGATGGGAGGGATGGGTGAGGAGAGGAAAGCGAAGAAATAGGGATGGAATGGGAGGAATATGTGAGGAGAGGAAATGAAAGGAATAGGGATTTGTGGAATGTTTGAGATGAAAATGAAGGAATAGGGATAAGAAGGAATGGGAGAGGGCACGGAATGGGGAAAGAAGGAGTAGTAAGAATGAGTGAGAAGATTTAAGTGAAGAAATGGGAATGGAATGGGTGAGGAGGGAAATAGGAGGAAAATGAGAGAAATGGACGAGAATGGGTGATAGAAAGTAACTGAGGAAATAAATAAAGGAATAAATAAATTAGGTGAGGATAGAATGGAACTAAAAGAAACTAGAGATAAACAGAGAAATAAAAACACAACGGAGAGAAGAGGGAATGAGAGAATGGGTAAATGAAGATGATAAGAAAGGAAAGGGACCAAGTGAATGCCAGAGTAAAGAAAGGGAATGGAGAGGAAGAGGAAAGGGAGAAGAGAAATGGAAAAAGAAAGGAAGGATAAAATCGTATGATAAATTATTGAATAGAAAAGGAAAATAAGATTAATGAAACAAATAAAGAGTTAGTAAGAAGAAGAACAAGAAAATAAAACAAAAGAGAAAAAAAAAGTTAAGAGAAAAAAACATAAGAGAAAAAATTATTTCTCCTCTACCGAATAAATAATAATTTTAGAAAGAAACTAAAAATATTTTGTGATTCTCTTTTTTTTTTTAAATATTACAAAAAAAGTCGTAAATTTTATATATACATATATATAAAAAAAATTATATCTTGTGTCCTCTAATTCAAAATTTATATTGAAAATTTTGAATGATTTTTTTTCACAGTTTTACGACAGAGATCTTGATTCGAGGAACTGGAGCACTCTTTATGTTCCTTGGATCACCCTGTCACCCTGGTGCTGTCACCCTGGTGCTGTCACCCTGGTGCTGTCACCCTGGTGCTGTCACCCTGGTGCTGTCACCCTGGTGCTGTCACCCTGGTGCTGTCACCCTGGTGCTGTCACCCTGGTGCTGTCACCCTGGTGCTGTCACCCTGGTGCTGTCACTCTGGTGCTGTCACCCTGGTGCTGTCACCCTGGTGCTGTCACCCTGGTGCTGTCACCCTGGTGCTGTCACCCTGGTGCTGTCACCCTGGTGCTGTCACCCTGGTGCTGTCACCCTGGTGCTGTCACCCTGGTGCTGTCACCCTGGTGTTGTCACCTGGTGCTGTCACCCTGGTGCTGTCACCCTGGTGCTGTCACCCTGGTGCTGTCACCGTGGTGCTGTCACCCTGGTGCTGTCACCCTGGTGCTGTCACCCTGGTGCTGTCACCCTGGTGCTGTCACCCTGGTGCTGTCACCCTGGTGCTGTCACCCTGGTGCTGTCACCCTGGTGCTGTCACCCTGGTGCTGTCACCCTGGTGCTGTCACCCTGGTGCTGTCACCCTGGTGCTGTCACTCTGGTGCTGTCACCCTGGTGCTGTCACC
>NC_069441.1:17166198-17168698 GCF_026875155.1 Cherax quadricarinatus
CATCTGCAAACAAGGACACTTCTGAGTCTATCACTTCCGTTATGTCATTCACATATACCAAGAACAGCACAGGTCCTAGGACTGACCCCTGTGGAACCCCGCTTGTCACAGGCGCCCACTCTGACACCTCGACACGTACCATGACTCGTTGTTACCTCCCTGTCAGGTATTCTCTGACCCATTGCAGTGCCTTTCCTGTTATGTGTGCCTGATCCTCTAGCTTTTGCAGTAACCTCTTGTGAGGAACTGTGTCGAAGGCCTTCTTGCAGTCCAAATGCAGTCGATCCACCCCTCTCTCTCTTGTCTTACTTCTGTCACCTTGTCATAAAACTCTAATAGGTTTGTGACACAGGATTTTCACTCCCTGAAACCATGCTGGTTGTCAATTATACACTTGTTTCTTTCCAGGTGTTCCACCACTCTCCTCCTGATGATCTACTCCATGAACTTGCATACTATACACGTTAGTGATACAGGTCTGTAGTTTAGTGCCTCATGTCTGTCTCCCTTTTTAAAAATTGGGACTACATTTGCCATCTTCCATACCTCGGGGAGTTGCCCAGTTTCAAATGATGTGTTGAAGATCTTTGTTAACGGTACACACAATATCTCTGCTCCCTCTTTAAGGACCCACGGAGAGATGTTGTCTGGTCCCACCGCCTTTGAGGTGTCAAGTTCGCACAGCAGCTTCTTCACCTCCTCCTTGGTTATATGTACCTCATCCAGCACTTGCTGGTGCACCCCCCTGCTCTGATTTCCTGGAGTCCTACTGCTTTCCACTGTAAATACTTCTTTAACTCTTGTGTTGAGCTCCTGACATACCTCCCGGTCATTTCTTGTGAATTCCCCATCACCCTTCCTCAGTCTGATTACCTGGTCCTTGACTGTTGTTTTCCTCCTGATGTGGCTGTACAACAGCTTCGGGTCAGTCTTGACTTTCGATGCTATGTCATTTTCGTATTGCCGCTGAGCCTCCCTTCTTATCTGTGCATATTCGTTTCTGGCTCTTCGGCTAATCTCTTTATTTTCCTGAGTTCTCTGTCTTCTGTACCTTTTCCATTCTCTAGTACACCTAGTTTTTGCCTCCCTACACCTTTGGGTGAACCAAGGACTCGTTCTGTTCTTCCCATTATTTCTGTTTCCCTTGGGAACAAACCTCTCCTCTGCCTCCTTGCATTTTGTTGCCACATAGTCCATCATTTCTTGTACTGGTTTTCCTGTCAGTTCCCTCTCCCACTGAATGTCTTGAAATAAGTTCCTCAAGCCTGAGTAGTTCCCCCTTTTGTAGTTTGGTTTTTCCCACCCTATTCCTGCTGCTCTCTCCACTTGGAGCTCAACTATGTAGTCGAAGCACAGAACCACATGATCACTAGCTCCCAGGGGCCTTTCATACATGATATCCTCGATATCAGAACTACTCAAGGTGAATACAAGGTCCAGTCTTGCTGGTTCATCCTCTCCTCTCTCTCTGGTAGTGTCTCTAACATGTTGATGCATGAGGTTTTCCAGTACCACGTCCATCATCTTGGCTCTCCATGTTTCGGGACCCCCATGGGGCTCCAGGTTTTCCCAGTCAATCTCCTTGTGATTGAAATCACCCATAACTAGTAACTTTGCTCCCCCCATGTGTGCTCTCCAGGCCACCTCGGCTAGTGTGTCGACCATTGCTCTGTTGCTCTCATCGTATTCTTCTCTTGGCCTCCTGCAGTTCTGTGGTGGGTTGTACATTACTGCAATTATCACCTTATGTCCCTCAGACTGGATTGTTCCTACTAAGTAGTCCCTTTCGCCCGTGCCATCCATTCCTTCTATTTTCTCAAACCCCCACTGGTTTTTAATGAGCAGTGCAACTCCTCCTCCCCCTCTCCTCCCTCTGTCTTTCATGAGGATTTGATATCCGGATGGAAAGATTGAATCTGTTATTATTCTGGTGAGTTTTGTTTCTGTGAGTGCTATTATGTCTGGGGATGTCTCCTTGATTCTTTCATGCCACTCCTCATACTTATTTGTTATTCCATCTGCATTTGTATACCACACCTTCAACTTCTTTTCTAAGATTGTGGTCTGGGAGGTGTATTGGGGTTGGGGAAGTGGGAGACCTGATAAGAAACTATGGGTGGTTGCTGTGGGGTGGAATTTGTAATGTAGTGGGTGGGGGCATTGGATGTGGCATGGGTGTTTTGGTTTAGAGTGTTTGGTTGCACTGGGGTTGACCTGGTTGAGAGGCTTCTATAGAAAGTTGTGAGGGAGGCTGTATTTGATCTTCCTGTGTCTGGGATCTCTTGTCTGTCTTCTCCATCCCCTCTCTTTCCTCCTTTCGCCTTTGTACTATCTCTCTCTGTTTTTGCCTTTCTGCTTGTGTTCTGTTATGGTCGAGATACACCTTCCTGTTTGCCGGCATGTCCCTTAATCGTGCTTTCTCCTGCAGGATCCTGTTCCGAGTCGATTCTGCCTTGAAGGTCACTTTCACTGGCCGGGTTCTTTTTTTTACAAACCCCCC
>NC_069441.1:17171198-17181198 GCF_026875155.1 Cherax quadricarinatus
TAGTTCGAGATTTTTACCAGTTTGACCGTAATAAACTTTATCGCAAATTTTACAAGGAATCTTATAGACACATCCATCAGCATTTTGGGGAGAATTCTTAATCAAAAGTTTTTTTACTGTATCAAGATTTTTGAATACAACTTTAATATTAAAGGTCTTAAGAAGAGAAGGCATATCAACCAAGTCTTCATGGTAAGGGAGAACCAACATATTTTTAGTTGAATAAGGCTGGTTGCCCTTTTTTGGATTATAAAAAGTGTTCCTTGCCTTTTCTAGATGTTTTAATTATTAAGAGTAATAATGAATTCAAATTTAAAATTTACAGAAAACCTACAAATAACTGTTCCTATGTCCACTATTATTCCTCGCATCAAGATAGAGTCAAACTGTCTGTTTTCTCATCAATGTTTTTGAGAGCTTTACGAATTTGTAGTCCTGAGTTCATAGATGAGGAAACATCCAAAATTTATGAAATAGGTAATGATTTAAAATACCCAAGAAATGTAATTGATAAATCTTTTAAAGTTGCTAGGAACACTTTTTTTAATCCAAAAAAAAGGGCAACCGCCTTATTCAACAAAAAAAATATGTTGGTTCTCCCTTTCCATGAAAACTGGTTGATAGCCTCTCTTCTTAAAAACCTTTTAAAATTTTAAAATTTGTTTTCAAAAATCTTTGTACAGAAAAAAAAATTTTGTTTAAAATTCCCCCCAAAATGCTGAGGTTTGTTCAAAAATTTCCCTTGTAAAATTTGCGATAAAGTTTTTTAGGGTAAAACTGGAAAAAAATCTCGAACAAGATTAAAACAACATAAATTTAGCTTTGAACTGGACAAGATTCCAATGTCTATTTATTCAGTAAGAGTTTTAATCATCCAATTTTTTTCCAAAAAGCTGAAAAAAGTAGTATCAAGCAAGTTATGGCGCAGGAATATAATTGAATTTTGTTTCATAAAAAGCATTTTTGACAAAAATATAAAATTTTTCCCTTTTGGTTTATATAAATTAGATCCTTTTTAAAAATTAAAAATTTTTTGGGTAGTTTTAAATAAAAACCCTGGAAAAAAAAATAGTTTGGGGGTGAGTTTTGCAAAGGACCTACCAAGTTGGCTCGCCGCGCGTCGTGTTTAACCGTTGTGGGATTGATGTGGGTCTGGCCGACCCCTTATATAGCTTCCTTGGATCTTTCACTTTCATATTTCCCCTTGATAATGTGAGTAGACAAAAAGCGCTTGGAATTTCTCATTTTTCAGAGTGGTTGTTTTCATATTATTTATATAATATTTTATATATATATTTTTATTATATATATATATATTATATATTATATAAATTTATATATATTTAAAATAATTTTATATAATAGTGGGGCCCAAGACAGCGCTGTTGTGGTGTGTTTGCGAGGAAAAGGGGTGTGTTCCCTGAAATCGGTTAGTTAGGCTTCAATGATTTTGATCCTTAAAGATCTTTTTTGTTTGTCATATTGGGGCAAAGTTCAATTTGACACTCTTTTTTTTATTCTGGCTGCACCACACACACACAACACACAAAACACCACACACCAACACACAACATCCACACACACACCGCATACCTCACCCCCCCTTAACACACCCAACACTCACCCACACACACACACAAAACACCACAACACAACACCACACACACACAAAACACCACACACACACAACAAAAAACCCACCACCAAAACCCCACACACACACACACACACACCACACACACACACACACACCACACCCACACATACATCACACACAACACACAACATCACTCACAAAAACCACACACAAACAACACTCACACACACACACCACACACACACACACCCCCACAACACACACACACAAACAACCCACCAACACACCCACACAAAACCCTACACTAACAAACACACACACACCCCAAATAACTCACACCAACACACACTTACACTACACACAAACACACACAACACCACACACACACACACACACACACCACACACACACATACACTCAACCACACCAACACACCACAACACACACACACCACACCACACACACACACACACAACAAACACCAACACACACCCACACACACCACACAACACACAAACCCCTTTTCCTTTGACTTGGAAATAAAAAGGAAAATGTGAAAAAAAATATATAAAAAGTAGATATAAAAAAATGAATAATGGGGTGGACGTGAAAAGGAGGGGAGAAGGTGATGGAAGGGGATGGGGAGAAAAAAATATAGGCAGAGAAGGGGAGGAGACAGAGACCAGGGGGAAATAAAGGAAGAAAAAAATAGAGGGGGGAAAGGGGGGAAGAAGAAGGGGGAAGAGAGAGGAGAGAGAGGAGAGAGAGAGAGAGAGGAGGAAAAGGGGAAAAAGAGAGGAGCAAAAGGACAGAAGACGGGAAAAGGGCGAGAAAGAGACAGAGACAGAGAAAAAGAAGGGAGAAGAGAGGGGAAAGAAGAGAAGAGGAGAGAGGGAAGAGAGAGAGGTGAGAGAGAGGGGGGGGGGGGGGAAGGGAGAGAGAGAAGGAGAGGGAGGAGATACTTAAAAGTCAGTTCCAGCAGTTCATCTAGGGGAGCCCCAAAGGTTTACCGTCTCTTCCCATTTTTAATACTAGTGGCACCTTCTCTCCTCCTCACTGCATCCCCCACTCCTTCTTCCTCCTCCCCCAAGTCGAGGCTACCAACAAACATATAAAAATTTTTTTTTAAAAACTTCACAGGTAAGATAATGAAGCGCGTGCAAGTAAAAAGGGAAAAAAAAACTTCCTGCGGGCATGAGATGAACAATGACGCATCACAACAAAGTAGCAACAATAAAATAACGGACATAACGCACTGCGGAGAGCTTTAAGAATTATCCTGCTATAGGTTTTGACTAATATCTTCCATGTTGCCCTTTGATCTCAACCCTTCCACCGGGTGCAAACTTTCTTTATCCCCACCGGGTTTTACCCACACTTTCTTATCCACACACCGGGGAACAACATTTTTTCTTTTACCCACAACCTGGGAACAAACACTTTTCTATTATCCCACACCGGGGAACAACTTTCTATTATCCCACCCCTGGAAACAAAACTTTTATTACCACACACTGGGACAAAACTTTCATTTTCCACACCCAAAAAAAAAAACACTTTTATTACCCACACACCTGGAAAAAACATTTTCTATTACCCACCCCCGGGGAAACAACACTTTCATTACCCACACACCGGGGAAAACCCTTTTATATCCCCCAAATGGGAAAAAACATTTTCTATTATCCACCACCGGGGAACAACCTTTCATTTCCACCACATGGGAAAAAAAAAAAAAAAAAAAAAAAAAAAAAAAAAAAAACACTTTCTATTTTACAAAACCTAGGTAAAAAATTTTCTATTATCCACACACCTGGGAAACATTTTTTTTACCACACACCGGGGAAACAACACTTTTCTATTACCCACACACAGGGGAAACAACACTTTTATACCCACACACCGGGGAAACAAACTTTCTATTACCCCCAACCCCGGGGAACAACATTTCTATTATCCACACACCTAGGTACAACATTTTCTTTTCCACACACCGGGGAAACAACACTTTTATTATCCACACACCTGGGAACAACACTTTCTATTATCCACACACCTGGGAACAACACTTTCTATTATCCACACACCTGGGAACAACACTTTCTATTATCCACACACCTGGGAACAACACTTTCTATTATCCACACCCCGGGGAAAAAACATTTTCTATTATCCACACACCTGGCCAAATTTCTTTTATCCCCCCCCGGGAACAAACTTTCTTTATCCACACAAGGGGAACAAACTTTCTATTATCCCCCACCTGGGAAAACACTTTCTATTATCCACCCCCTAGGTACAAACTTTTTTTATCCACACACCGGGGAACAACATTTCTATTACCAACACCGGGAAAACACTTTCTTTTATCCCACACCTGGGAACAACACTTTCTATTATCCCACCCTAGGTGCAACATTTTCTTTTCCACACCGGGGAAACAACACTTTCTATTATCCACAAACATGGGAACAAACTTTTATTACCCAAAACCCCGGGAACAACACTTTCTATTTTTCACACACCTGGGAAAAACCCCTTTCTTTATCCACACACCTGGGTACAAACTTTCTATTATCGAAAACCCTGGGTAAAACCCTTTCAGAAACCCCCCCCTGGGTACAACACTTTTAAAAAACCCACACCTGGGTAAACACCTTCAGTAACCACACACCGGGGTCAACATTTTTCTCACCCACCCCCAAACTCACACTTTCTTCCTAGTGGTAAATTAAGCCCTATCACCTCTGCTCTTGTTAAACATTTCATTATAAAATAAGACACTCAATTACATTACAAAAAACACTTAACTACCCCCCCCCCCCACCATTTTAACAACTTTTCCCCTTGGAAATTAACTCCTGATCCTTTTAAAGTTCGATCCTTGGGAAAACCCACCCAGTCAGCCAACCACGAGAGCTTGACGAGTGCTCAACTGCCGGTGGTTTCCCAGTGGTTGTTTGCTCTGAGTTGCTTGTTTGTTAATGATTGTTTGCAGCAAAAGGCTGCTTGTGAGGGATGTTTGCCCTTTGGGCCTTTTTTGTGGGGATTTAAATTTTCCCTTAGGTGCTTGTTTGAGAGCGATTGTTTTCCATGAACTGCTTGTTTGGGAGGGATAATTTGCCTTAAGGTTCTTGATTGGAAGGGATAGTTTGCCCTGAGGTGTTTGTTAAGCAGGGAAGCTTGCCTTTAGATGTTGTTTGGGAGGGTTTTTTTCCCCGAACTGTTTGCAAATAATCACCTGACTCAAGAAATTTGCAAAACCGACAGTAAACAATCCATTTGGGTGAAACTCGATCCCAGGTAACGAATCCTAACCTGGCGTCGAATCCGTTAGCCAGACATGGGGCGGGTTAACACTGGCCTTTAAGTTTTTGGCCACCCCCTTGAAACAAGTCCCCTTCATTTTGTGTTTTTTTAAAAAATTTTCTATGCGACAACTCAGAATTTCTAACAATTTAAAATTCCACCTCAGGACTGTAACAACCCACTCATCCTTCAGAGTGCGGCACGTACTTCCCACCCCCACGACTGTAAAAACCCCACCCTCCTTAGAGGCGGCACGTATTCCCACCTCCAGGGCGTAACAACTTCCCCATCCCTTTGAGTGAGGCACTGTACTTCCCCCCTCCCGGATTGTAACAAACCCCACCCATCCTTCAAGTGCAGGCACTGTAATTTTCCCCCCCCAGGGTTGTAACAACCTCACTCATCTTTTGAGTGCAGGACTGTACTTCCCACCTCCAGGACTGAACAACCTCACTCCCTCCTTCGAGTGGGCACTGTACTCCCACCTCCAGGGCCCGTAAAACCTCCCCACCTTCAGAGTGCAGGCAGTAAATCCCACCTCCAGGATTGTAACAACCCAATCATCCTTCAGATGCAGGGACTGTATTCCCCCCCTCCAGGATTGTAACAACCCCACCATCCTTCAGAGTGCAGGCATGTATTCCCCCCTCCAGGATTGTAAACCCACTCATCCTTTAGAGTGCAGGGACTTTTTTCCCACCTCCGGATTTAACAACCTCACTATCCCTTAGGTGAGGCACTGTAAACCCCCCTCCAGGGCTGAACACCCATCATCCCCTTTGGTGCAGGGACTGTCTTCCACCTCCGGGCTGTAAACAAATTTACCCATCCTTTAAGTGCAGGCACTGTACTTCCCACCTCCAGGACTGAACAACTCACCCATCTTCAGAGTGCAGGCCTGTAATCCCCCTCCAGGGTTGTAACAACTTCACTCATCCTTCAGGTGCAGGGACTGTATTCCACCCCCAGGATTGTAACAACCTCACCCCTCCTTTAGAGGCAGGCACTGTATTCCCCCCTCCAGGTTTTAAAACCTCCCCATCCTTCAGAGTGAGGCACTGACTTCCCCCCCTCCAGGATTGTAAAACCCACTCATCCTTCAGAGTGCAGGCACTGACTTCCCCCCCCCCCGGATTGTAAAAACCTCACCCATCCTTCAGAGTGCAGGGACTGTACTTCCCCCTCCCGGGTTGTAACAACCTCCTATCTTCAGATGCGGCACTGAAATCACCCTCCAGGCTGTAACACCTCACTCATCCTTCGAGTGCAGGCACTGTACTTTCCCCCCTCCAACTGTAACAACTTCACCCCTCCCTTTAAGTGCAGGGGCCTGACTTCCCACTCCAGGACGTAACAAACCCCACCCCTCCTTTAGATGCAGGCACTGTACCTCCCCCTCCCCCTGTAAAAAAATCACCTCCTTCAGATGCAGGCACTTACTTCCCCCCTCCCGGGGCGTAACAAACCTCACCCATCCTTCCGAGGCAGGCACTGTATTCCCACCTCCAGGGGCTGTAACAACCTCACCCATCCCTTTAGGTGAGCACGAAACCCCCACCCCCCCACTGTAACAACCTACCCTCCTTTAATGCAGGCACTGTACTTCCCCCCCTCCCGGACTGTAACAACCTCACCCCCCCCTTCGAGTGCAGGCACTGTACTTCCCCCCCTCCAGGACTGTAACAACTTTCCCCCCTCCTTCAGGGAGGCACGTACTTCCCACCTCCACGACTGTAACAACCTCCCCATCCTTCAGAGGCAGGACTGTACTTCCCCCCCCAGGGCGTAAACTTCCCCATCCCTTTAGGGCAGGCATGACTTCCCCCCTCCAGGTGTAACAACTTCACCCCTCCCTTTAGAGTGAGGCAAACTGTCTTCCATCCGGACTGTACAACTCACCCATCCTTTTAGAGTGCAGGCAGTTTCTTCCCCCCTCCAGGTGTAACAACTTCACCCAACCTTCGGTGCAGGCACGTACTTCCACCTCCCGACTGAAACACCCCACTATCCTTCAGGTGCAGGCCTGTACTTCCCCCCTCCAGGACTGTAACAACTCACCCCTCCTTCAGAGTGTGGCACTGTATTCCCACCTCCGGCTGTAACAACCTCACCCCTCTCGAGTGTAGGGACTGTACTTCCCCCCCAGGACGTAACAACCCCACTCATCCTACGAGTGCAGGCACTGTCTTCCCATAGGACTGTAAAACCTCACCCACTTCGAGGGAGGCCCTTACTTCCCACCTCCCGGGCTTTAACAAACCCCACCCCTCCTTCAGAGTGCAGGCACTGTACTTCCCCCTCCAGGACTGTAAACAACCTACTCTCCTTCAGGATTTTCCTGAATCCCCAAAAGGGTTACCTGGTTTTCCCATTCATCAGGAAAATATCTTTTCCACTACAACAGAATATAATTCTTCTAGTTCCTTTTCCCTTTTCCCCGTCTCCCATCTCCCCCCCCTCTATCCACATCCCACCCCCTTTCCCCAAACACCTCTCTCTTTCCTCCCTTTCCCCCCTCCCTCCTTTTTCCCCCTCTTCCCCCCACCCCCCACGCAGTAATAAAAAGGGCCTGAATGAACGTCGAGATCTACACGTTTGGGCTGGATAGTTTTTTGTAGCGAATTGGTGCCAGGGGATGGGGGGGAGCGGCCCGCGAATCCCGGTCCCAAGCTTCTGCTTAATACAGAGACGGTAGCTGGGAGAAACGGTGGGAGGGAGTGTGAGGCAGGGGGGATGAGGAGAGCCTGGGGGGGATGGAGTAATGGGATACAAAATAAAGGGAGATGCAGAGGTGCGAAAACTACCCCTAGACTTCATCAGAAGAAATATCTGCATCTGTCGAAAATAGGGGGGTTTTTGAATTTGAAAACAAAGGGTAGAAGAGCAGAAAGCTATGGGGGGAAGGGTAGGTGGAGGAAATGGGTAAACTTTTCCCAAAAAAAAATTTAAAAAAAAATATGTTTTTTTTAGAGAAACAAAAAAAAATGAATTCACAACAGTATTTGGGTATAAAATGGGGCCCTTGTCAGTACTTAAAAGTAGTCGTGAGGGGCGGGGTGGGAGGGGCGGGGTGGGAGGGGCGGGGTGGGAGGGAGGAGGGGGTGTTAGGGGCCGGGGTGTTTGGGGGGAAAAGGAAGAATAACTGGTTTCTAGGATTTATTTATTTTAATAATGGGGAGCGCTAAGCCCGTAGGATTATACAGCGCACGTACGGGAGGATGGAAGATATTCAGGCTCAATTCAGGGAACTGAATCACAGATCCAATTCCCTAGATCAAGAGCCCCTGACCAGCGTCAAGGAACCTCCCTTGAAGGGTGACTTCTAGGAGAGTGTTAGTGTCGGGTCACTACTGACCAAGTGTTGCAAAAAGACAATATTAATATAGCACAGACATCTCCAGGGAATACTTGAAGGTCTCCCTCTCTAACATTCACACTCTTTCTGGTTTTTTTAACAAGTTGTCAGAACAAGATCAGGTCTAGTTATCCCTGCACTTGAGCGTAATGTTGATAGAATTTTGGAATTACAACTCTGTGATAATAATTCAACGAAATAAAATTTGAGATCTTCAATACAAAAGGTGTCTAGGTGGATAATAAGTATTACATAGTTTAGGATACAAGCTCCTTCATATCTCTTGTAATGTAATATTGAATTGTACATATGGTAATATAGTGCTGAGGGCACTTGTCGTACAGTACAAATCATGAGTACTTAATTATGATGAGATTTACCCTTGAATACTAATAATACAAATATATACAAGTGTATGAATGTGTATGTGCTCAAAATGCTTGTAATTTCTCAGTAAGATTTGTCTCGAAATAGATTTAAATAGTGACTGGCAATAAGTTCTCAAATAATCTATCTTCTCGACCATCAAGACAATCAAAACAGCTTGCTTGTACAAAATGACGAAACATTCGCCAAAACAGCAGTAACGTACCAAGCAGCCGCACATTATCAGGAACAAGAAGACAAAATAACCACCCTAACTGAGAACCATCAGCAGATCCTCCATAAAATGCATAAAACTCCCTTAATACTGAATCTAAGTTCAGCATAACCAAATCCCCGACTACAACGGTGCGAAGATACTATAGAAGTTTCAACTTGGGACCTGGATGGACTTAGAGTGTCAAAAATCACGGAGTCTGAACAATGCTCTGTGAACAGAGTTATACAGAGTTACAAGATGTATGTTTGTACTCAGCAGCGAAACCATACTCTACCAAAACAGTCTAAATAACGAACAAACAGCCAGAGACAAGAGAGATCCCTGGAGAGATGGAGAGAGAGATGTTGGTCGAGCAATGACCAGTTGTGGAGAGAAAGAGATATTTCTAGACTACAGGCCTCACATCAGGTGATATCAAGTGATTCGTCCGTGCTACTCCAGCGACGGCGTGAGGTACTACCTGATACAAACAAGCGAGCGGTAGTTAGCATGGCAGTTTGCGACGGCAGACAACCAATCACAACTCTTCAACAGCGAGCACAGTGAGAAATGTAATTGTTACATCCTACCTACATACATAACTAATATAATAAGTCAAATAATAATATAAAGCGAGATATTTTCATTTCAGCTAATAATGAAAATATTGGCAATATAAAATTATTTGAAAAGGTAAATATATATATATACATACAATATATACTATAACATTGGGCCCCACTCAGGGGGTGCAATACCATGTCAGAGGTGACGTTGTTACACCAGGATTTAGCACTTTTGTGAAAAAACTATCTACCATGGAACTACACACACACACAGGAGCTCGGACTCGACCCCCGCAACCTCAACTAGGTGAGTACACACACACACACACACACAGAAACAAAACTCATGGAGACAATAACAGATGCAATCTTCCCACCAGGATACCAGATCATGAGGAAAGATAGAAGGGGCAGGGGGGAGGGGGGTTGCTCTGCTCGTAAAAAACAGATGGAAATTCGAGAAAATGGAAGGAATAGATGAGACGGGAGAAAGAGACTACATAGCAGGTACACTTCAGTCTGGGGAACACAAAGTGGTCATTGCAGTGATGTATAATCCACCACAGAACTGCAGGAGGCCAAGAGAGGAA